>CASGFW010000002.1:0-463216 GCA_949316455.1 Acleris holmiana | reverse complement strand
AGCCCGTGGCAGTGAAAGAGTTAAGAAAAACCAAACCTTAATATTATTCAGAAAATTAAAAGACCCAATTGTTATTAGTTGCTTTTATTAAGAACCCTGGTCAAGGAGCTTTTGATAAAAGCTTTAAAATTAATAATTTACCTATTGGTTCAAAAGATGTGTATGTTTGCTTGACACCAGCAGATAAAAAAAAAATCTGAAATTTATAATAATCTAGAATAGGTAACACTTTCAAATAGCATACAAACAATGCTTAAGCACAAGAGCTATCTGTGAAGGCCTTCAGAACTTACTTAGCAACATTATTTTAGCTACTGTGCCCGTTTATAATTTAGCGGCCTATTTAAGAAAAACCAAACCGGTCTATTATTCCAGAAATTAAAAAAGGCAGTTTTATAGGTTGTATTTATTTAAAGCTCTAATAAACAAGCTTTTGATGAAATAATTTAAATATTTTTTTATGTGTTGTTTTAAAAGATGTATATGTTTATTTGACATCGGCCAATTTATTTCTTAAAAAAACTGAAATTAATAAAAACCTAGAATAGGTAACACTTTCAAATGGCATACAAACAATGCTTCTGCACAAGAGCTTTCTGTGAAGGCCTTCAGAACTTACTTAGCAACATTGTTTTAGCTACTGTGCCCGTTTATGATTTAGCGGCCTAGTTAAGAAAAACCAAACCTTAATATTATTCAGAAAATTAGAATAGCCAATTTTTATAAGTTGCTATTATTTAAAAGTCAAGGAGCTTTTGATAAAAGCTTTAGAATCAATAATTTACCTATTGGTTAAAAAGATGTGTATGTTTGTTTGACACCAGCCGATTATTAAAAGAAAACTGAAATTAATAAAACTCTAGAATAGGTAACACTTTCAAATAGCATACAGTTCATGCTCTAGCACAAGAGCTTTCTGTGAAGGCCTTCAGAACTTACTTAGCCTAATTATTTTAGCTGCTGTGCCCGCTTATAAGTTAACGGCTTATTTAAGAAAAACCAAACCTAAATATTATTCAGAAAATTAAAATAGCCAATTATTATTAGTTGTTTTTATTTAAAGCCTTAGTCAAAGAGCTTTCGATAAAAGCTTTAAAATCAATAAATTACCAATTAGTTCAAAAGATGTGCATGTTTGTTTGATACAGCAGATAAAAAAAAAACTGAAATTTATAATAATCTAGAATAGGTAACACTTTCAAATGGCATACAAACAATGGTTAAGCACAAGAGCTTTCTGTGAAGGCCTTCAGAACTTACTTAGCAACATTATTTTAGCTACTGTGCCCGTTTATAAGTTAGCGGCCTATTTAAAAAAAACCAAACCGGTCTATTATTCAAGAAATTAAAAAAAGGCAGTTTTATAAGTTGTATTTATTTAAAGCTCTAATCAACAAGCTTTTGATAAAATAATTTAAATGTTTTTTTTACCTGTTGTTTTAAAAGATGTATATGTTTATTTGACACCGGCCACTTTATTTCTTAAAAAAACTGAAATTAATAAAAACCTAGAATAGGTAACACTTTCAAATGGCATACAAACAATGCTTCAGCACAAGAGCTTTCTGTGAAGGCCTTCAGAACTTACTTAGCAACATTATTTTAGCTACTGTGCCCGTTTATGATTTAGCGGCCTAGTTAAGAAAAACCAAACCTTAATATTATTCAGAAAATTAGAATAGCCATTTTTTATTAGTTGCTTTTATTTAAAGCCCTAGTCAAGGAGCTTTTGATAAAAGCTTTAGAATCAATAATTTACCTATTGGTTCAAAAAATGTGCATGTTTGTTTGACACCGGCGGATAATTTTTGTAAGAAAACCGAAATTAATAAAAAACTAGAATAGGTAACAATTTCAAATAGCATACAGTTCATGCTCTAGCACAAGAGCTTTCTGTGAAGGCCTTCAGAACTTACTTAGCCTAATTATTTTAGCTGCTGTGCCCGCTTATAAGTTAATGGCTTATTGAAGAAAATCCAAACCTTAATAATATTCAGAAAATTAAATTAGCCAATTATTATTAGTTGTTTTAATTTAAAGCCTTAGTCAAGGAGCTTTTGATAAAAGCTTTAAAATCAATAAATTATCTATTAGTTCAAAAGATGTGTATGTTTGTTTGACACCAGCCGATTTTAAAAAAAAACTGAAATTTATAAAAATATAGAATAGGTAACACTTTCAAATAGCATACAGTTCATGCTCTAGCACAAGAGCTTTCTGTGAAGGCCTTCAGAACTTACTTAGCCTAATTATTTTAGCTGCTGTGCCCGCTTATAAGTTAGCGGCCTATTTAAGAAAAACCAAACCCTAAAATTATTCAGAAAATTAAAATAGCCAATTGTTATAAGTTGCTTTTATTTAAAGCCTTAGTCAAGGATCTTTTGATAAAAGCTTTAAAATTAATAAATTACTTATTGGTTCAAAAGATGTGTATGTTTGTTTGACACCAGCCGATTAAAAAAAAACTGAAATTTATAAAATATAGAATAGGTAACATTTTCAAATGGCATACAAACAATGCTTTAGCACAAGAGCTTTCTGTTAAGGTCTTCAGAACTTACTTAGCAACATTATTTTAGCTGCTGTGTCCGCTTATAAGTTAGCAGCCTATTGAAGAAAAACAAAACCTTAATATTATTCGGAAAATTAAAAAAGGCAGTTTTATAAGTTGTATTTATTTAAAGCTCTAATCAACAAGCTTTTGATCAAATAATTTAAATATTTTTTTTATCTGTTGTTTCAAAAGATGTGTATGTTTGTTTGGCACCGGCCTATTTATTTCTGAGAAAAACTGAAATTAATAAAAACCTAGAATAGGTAACACTTTCAAATGGCATACAAACAATGCTTTAGCACAAGAGCTTTCTGTGAAGGCCTTCAGAACTTACTTAACAACATTATTTTAGCTACTGTGCCCGTTTATAAGTTAGCGGCCTATTTAAGAAAAACCAAACCGGTCTATGAATCAAAAAATATAAAAAGTTGTTTTAATAAGTTATATTATTTAAAGCTCTAATCAACAAACTTTTGATCAAATAATTTAAATTACAATTTTACTTATTGGTTCCAAGGATGTGTACGTTTATTTGACATCGGCCGACTAATTTCTTAAAAAAAAAAACAAATTAATAAAAAACTGGAATAGGTATCAATTTCAAATAGCATAAAACCAATGCTTTAGCACAAGAGCTTTTTGTGAAGGCCTTCAGAACTTACTTAGCAACATTATTTTAGCTACTGTGCCCGTTTATGAGTTAGCGGCCTAGTTAAGAAAAACCAAACCTTAATATTATTCAGAAAATTGAAAAAGCCAATTTTTATAAGTTTTTTTTATTTAAAGCCCTAGTTAAGGAGAAACAAAATTATATTGCACTAAGTGCAATGTTAGTTTCCCCCAGAGAAAAGCTTCTATGGAACGACATTTCAACTCGGAAAAGCATACATCCGTCAAAAAAGATTTTAGGATGGAATTGACCAAATTTATAGTAAGCTGTAATATACCATGGTCTCAGTTAGAAAATACTATATTCAAATTTTTTATCAATAACTGCGTCTCTGGAAAGTTCGAAAAAACTGTGGAGGTCCCTTCGGAATGTTTGTTGAGACAGAATTACGTAAACCAAATATACGACGAACAAATGCAAAAAAAAAAAAAGTAGTAAGAAAATGCTTTTATTTATGTGAGTGTTGATGAAACAACAGATGCCAGGGGTCGTCAAATTGCTAATGTGATAGTCTTGATAACTTGATAAGTTAGATCGCCTTCTCAATAACTGTATTCGCTTTGTTTTCTGTCTCCGGAAATATGATCACGTGTCCTCTTTCCGATCTCAACTTAAATGGCTTCCTATTCGTCAACGTCGCAAAATTAGATTTCTTTGTTTCCTTTATAATATTTTGTACGATCCACAATCCCCCGAGTACTTAAAACATCTTTTTAAATTTCTGGGTTCTACTCACAATCGTCAGCTACGATCCACTGACAATCTCACACTCTCTCTCCCTATTCACCGGATTGAGGCTGCGACATACTATAACAAGAATTTCGAAGAAATAAAAGGCGTTGTGGACACATTTCGTGATTCTGACGCAGCATGTATCACAAAGGCAAAAAAAGCATTTTGCAGTGCGAAAATTCTGAATGATTTAAATTTTATAGCGAAATATCTTCAGGTACTTCCAGACGCTATAAACAAATTGCAGTGCCCGAATCTATCTCTCAGTGAAAGTTTAGCCATCGTTCAAAAAACATCCAAGCATATATCGAAATTAAATTTGAGTGCAAATGGAAAAAAATTATTTAAAATCCTGAAACATGTCTTGAAGAAAAATACTGGATTTGACATAATAAAAAAAAATTATGAATTGATACAAGGGAAGGAGATAATACTTGAATCATCATTACGAGTTCGTCACACTACTCTAGATTATTTCCATCGTTTCAAGTATGCACCTACAACAACAGTTGATGTTGAAAGATCATTTAGTCAATTAATGGATATTTACTGCTAGACGCCGCAAATTGTCTGTAGAAAATTTAGAAAATATCTTTGTAATCTATTACGAAAACCAAATAATACATGTGGAAAATACACGTTAGTAAATATTACACACGTTGTTTTCTTATTTTTGAAATAGACTTTCTTCTAAGTAGGTAAGCGTTTAATTAGTAGACGATAATAGTTATCTTCACACAAGTACGTATATATTGTTAAAATTGTTAAAAAAAGACGTCAAAATATAATTAAATTTACTTATTTCCTATGTATAAACTTGTTAACTAAACAGATGGAAACATATGACAACAGTTTAACCCATACCCCTTTGCGGCTGTATTTTTTATTGATCTTTTCTAGAGAAAACTCTCCACATGTAAAGAGCTTCTTAGATGTTTAGTAGCTGAAGGCAGAATACGTCCGTTTCTACCAAATAGACATTCTGTTTTATCTGCTCTTTATCTGATTGGTAATTGTACCCGCGATAACGACGTATGTTTATGAGTTAGCGGCCTAGTTAAGAAAAACCAAACCTTAGTATTATTCAGAAAATTAAAATAGCCAATTTTTATAAGTTGCTTTTATTTAAAGCCCTAGTCAAGGAGCTTTTGATAAAAGCTTTAATATCAAAATTTTACCTATTGGTTCAAAAGATGCGTATGTTTGTTTGACACCCGCGGATAAATTTTGTAAGAAAACCGAAATTAATAAAAAACTAGAATAGGTAACACTTTCAAATGGCATACAGTTCATGCTCTAGGACAAGAGCTTTCTGTGAAGGCTTTCAGAACTTACTTAGCAAAATGATTTTAGCTGCTGTGCCCGCCTTTAAGTTAGCGGCCTATGGAAGAAAAACCAAACCTTAATATTATTCAGAAAATTAAAATAGCCAATTGTTATTAGTTGCTTTTATTTAAAGCCTTAGTCAAGGAGCTTTTGATAAAAGCTTTAAAATCAATAATTTACCTATTGGTTCAAAAGATGTGTATGTTTGTTTGACACCAGCCGATTATTAAAAGAAAACTGAAATTAATAAAACTCTAGAATAGGTAACACTTTCAATTGGTATACAGTCAATGCTATAGCACAGGAGCTTTCAGTTTAGGCCTTCAGAACTCACTTAGCAAAATTGTTTTAGCTACTGTGCCCGTTTATAAGTAAGCGGCCTTATGAAGAAAAACCAAATATATGTATTATACAGAAATTTCAAAAAAGGCGGTTTTTTTAATTAAAGTCCTTGTCAAGAAGCTTTTTATAGAAGCTTTAAAATCAACATTTTATATATTGGTTTAAGAGATGTGTATGCAGCCGATTCAAGAGTGACTAAACTGTCAATAATCTTAAAAAAATGAAAGATAGTTTTTAGTTTTTATTTAAATATACCTTTTGCAAAATGATAACTAATAGCATAAGCAAATTACACTTGATGTTACACAACTTAATTAACAGTGAGTTTTAATATAAATAAAACATAAATGAGAGCAAAGAAAAGATTTAAACGAAGAAATGGATGGTAAGGTACCTCTGATAAAATGATTAAACGCCAATAATCATAAACATTAATATGTACATACGAGATCAACGCCTAGGGTGAATCTTTGACGCTGAATGCGTTATACGTGGCGCAACCCCTTACCAGGCTGCGAGGGAGCGCGCCGAGCACCGCGCTCCCCTGTGATACACAACCTCTAACGACCGCATTTGCATCTCCACCACACACGCACATCCGGCACGATGGAGTTTCTGATACTTACGAGCTTTATAATATGAAATACTCGCGACCCGCCAGCGGCTTCGCCCGCTGCATTTTTTTTCTTTCATTTCACTTAGGGATATAAATAAAAGATGTTGGCCGATTTTCAGACCTACCTGATATCCACACATAATTTCATAAGAATCGGTCGGGCCGTTTCGGAGGAGTATGGGAACGAACATTGTGATACGAGAATTTTATATATTAGATATTACAATTTCCTTTTATAAAAATCATCCATTCAGCTTTCCAGCCTTTATAAATGACCGACTTTCCGCTATTGGACCTCGCATGTCCATAAATCTTAGAACCATATATTTACGAGTACAATAAATAATATCATCATTTATTGTTGAATTAAGTACATGTATCAAACGTCGCAATCATTATTTTTTAACCATGTTCTAACTAAAATCTAGGTTGACAATAACACCAGCGCGACCTCCGGTTTCCGTCTCTAGCACGCAAAGTGCAACGGTTTACTTCTTGTCCGCGCCACCATTGCACAACGTACTGGTAACGAGCGCTTAAACAGAAAAATACAGTGAATTAAAGATTTATTTTAAAACGTATGATAATTATTAAAAAACGTATAAATTTACTAAAATCTTACAATAATTATGTCTTTTCCGATTTCTTCACTGTAAGAATAAATCTTTTACCAACTTTTTCAGGTAGCTGTTTGTAAAACAAACAAATCTTTTTATAAGGTTTAAGTATGTATTTGTTTATTCAATTAACTGGTTGACGTAAGACTCAAAGCGATACTTACGTTTTTAATATCATCTCCCTCTAATTATCTTGGTCACCATGGAAACAAGCACTGAAACAAACAGTGCAATTATTAAGATTATCCCCTAACAATACACGGACCGATCACTACAACTTTCTTCATTGATAGGCTATACTAACTATTTACCTTCACAAAATATTTCATCAATCTACCTTTTGCATAACCATTACCTCCCAGTTATCGTTAAAAGTAGAAATATTGCATCAGTAAATCGTTATATAATAAACTTAAGGAAACGATATACCTTCTGTAGTAAAATATGTATAAAATATTACTAAAAAAAGATGACGAAAATGAGGTACCTCTGACTCTAAAAGATTAATATATAAATGTGTAATATGTGGGGCAACCCCGAAAATCACCAAACACAAAATCATAAAAACACACGACATAATGTCATGTCATATCGTATTACGATACGATATTGAAATATTTATTGAATAAAAAAAAAACTATTTTACCTAACTAAAACCAATAACGCCAAAATAAGTAACAAATATTTAATAAAGATTAATTTAAGTTAGGTTAATTACTAAATATGAAACTGTTTAATGATCAAATAATACACAGACATAGACAGATAGATAACGTTAAGATCGTAAGTTGTTTTATATGCTAAATATTGGATTGGGTCGTAAATTTTACAGTGCTGAGACAAAAAATTTCCTTTAAAAAAAAAATCTCTTCGCAAGACAAACCTATTTTCGATATTAAAGAGCCCCATTGATTTGCTTGAATAACCTTTATCTTCAGGAATTAACTCGTAAAGCTACCTTTTGCATAACTGTTTTCTTTAGTTACCATTGCAATCAGTAAATTTGCATAAATTATACTAAACTAAACAGTGTAAGACACAGTGTAAAATATGGTGTAGGTACCCTTGTTTCGTCGACAACCTTTTCATCGAATATTATTTCATCGACAACGATTCATCGAAACTTTAGTACTAGTAATATTGTTTGGCGTAATTTTATTTCAACTACTATTTATTTAAATTTATCTTACTACGTGGAAATACTAATCAACGAATACTACTTAATCGCTGATTTGTTACGAATTATCTTAATTGGTACAGCTACAAAACATTGCAATTCATTTCTTCGACGTATTACTTCAATACATTTTTATATGTCCTATGAGGCTTTCAAAGTAGGTTAGGTTAGAACTGCGACCCCCAAGAAAACGAACTGTTGACAGAAGTGGGTTAGGTTAGGTTAGAACTGCGACCCCCAAGAAAACGAACTGTTGACAGAAGTGGGTTAGGTTAGGTTAGAACTGCGACCCCCAAGAAAACGAACTGTTGACAGAAGTGGGTTAGGTTCGGTTAGAACTGCGACCCCCAAGAAAATGAACTGTTGACAGAAGTGGGTTAGGTTAGGTTAGAACTGCGACCCCCAAGAAAATGAACTGTTGACAGATAGCATGACACATTACTATTATTAAATTATATCAATGGTCAATCATAACACACATAGCTATAATCGCACAGAGTGCTTGCGTTTAGTTTTGATAGCAAAATATTACCAATTGAAATAATTTTATGCGGAATAAATATTATTACAAGTAAAAAAAAAACAGATAAAAAAACCCGAAATGATTAGTCATGACATGAATTTGATTGAAATAAGTCAACTACCAATTAAAAGACCTCGTTTCAAATTACCTAGTATTGAGTCCTCGACGCAATGAGTTGTCGATGAAATGAAAATACTTGAAATGTTGTCTTTGAAATAATATTCGATTAAAAGTTTGTCGACAATCCAATGGTAAACCGTAAAATATAAATGAGAGCAAAGAAAAGATGAAAACGAAGAATTTTTTTTTTTTATGTTAAGGAGAAAGCACACGAGCACTCAGACCACCTGATGGCAAGTGGAATCTGAGACCCATAGAAATTTGAATTCTCAAGACTATAATTCCAAGACCTCAAATGCGTTGCCTACCCTGAGGACTAAGATGGAATGCCTCTATGCTAGTAATTTCACCGGTTGTCTTATCCCCACACCGGAACACAACAATGCGAACACTGTTGCACTGTTGATGGTAAAGTACCTCTGATAAAAGGATCAAATGCCAATAATCGTAAATATTAATGTGTACATACGAGAACAACGCCTAGGGTGAATCTTTGACGCTGAATGCGTTATACGTGGCGTAACCCCTTACCAGGCTGCGAGGGAGCGCCCCAAGCACCGCGCTCCCCTGTGATGCACAACCTCTAACGACCGCGTTTGCATCTCCACCACACACGCACATCCGGCACTATGGAATTTCTGATACTTACTAGCTTTATAATAATAATATGAATTATACTATAATTACCTTTTATAAAAATCACCCATTTTTCCAGCTTTTATAAATTACCGACTTTCCACTATTGGACCTCGCATGTCCATAAATCTTAGAACCATATATTTACAATACATAATATCATCATTTACAGTTGCATTTATCGTTGAAGTAAGTACATGTATCAAACGTCGCAATCATTTATTTTTAACCATATTCTAACTAAAATCTAGGTTGACAATAATACCAGCGCGACCTACGGTTTCTCTAGCACGCAAAGTGCAACGGTTTAGTCCTTGTCCGCGCCACCATTGCACAGCGCACTGGTAACGAGCGCTTAAACAGAAAATTACAGTGAATTAAAGATTTAATAATTAAAAAACGTTTTTAATAAAATCTTACACTAATTATGTAATTTTTGATTTCTTCACTGTAAGGATAAGATAAGATTTAGGAAGCTTTCTTATATATTTGTTGGTTCAATATAATTTAACGATTTTAACTACATAATGACTTGAAGCGATACTTACGTCTTTAATATTATCTCCCGCTAAATTATCTTGTTCACTGAAACAAACAATGCAATTATTAAGATTGTTCCCTACTACTACACGTATCAAGCACTATAGTATATTGCTTCATTGATAGGCTATACTAACCTTTTTTACCTTTAAAAATATTTTACTATTTTAATTTATACCCTTTGTATAACCATTACCTACCTCCAGTTACCGTAAAAGTTAAAAAATTGCATAAGTAAATCATTATAAAATACACTTAGGGAAATAATGTACCTTCTGTTATAATATATACATTAGTACATTGTGTATTAAGGAAAGTAAGAAGAGGATAACTAACGAGAGTATTAAAAGATCGACGCCGCCGCAGGCGGAGGGCTTTTAAAGACTCGAGTTTGTTATCCCCTTACTGCCCGTGAGTACACACTATGTTTTTTATCAAATTAGCAAGGAAACAAAAGAAAATAGACTATGAAAGAAAATAACGAACAAAAAATAAATGGCACTTGACTCGCTTAAAGAGATTGTCAACATGTCAACTCAACTTTTTTCAATATACCTAGTCTTCCACTGATATTGCTAAGAAGTAAGAACTGCCATTAGTTTTCAAACTTGACAGACCATACTGCCAGATTGTACCGGTTTTCAATATAAAATTTAATGAAAATAATTGTTGTCTTTGAAATAATAGTAAAATATATATAAACATTAAACATTAAACATTAAATATAATGCAGTAAAATGTACTGGTTTAGTTTTATATACAGTAAAATTGTTTTTAGCCAAGTTTTGAATAAACCTTGGCTGATTTTACACCTTCTTAGTCTGAAATTATGTACTAGTGGATTCTATAATTTAAAAGTGAACCCATAACTCAAGGCTATAACTGCCCTATATGCCTGCGTGTTATAACATCCTTTCCGAGAAAAAAAAATGAAAAAAAAAATATTTCTAAAAGATGATGAGATACCTCTTATTCTGCGAGATCTGCTATTGAACGCGTTACACTGAAAAAAAAACAATGTAATTATTAAGATTGTTCCCTATCACTACACGTATCAAGCACTATAATTTGCTTCATTTATTGGCTAACCGAACCTTTTACACTCACAAAATATTTAACTATATATAACTTTTGCACAACCATACGTCCAGTTACCGTTATAAGTAAAAAAAAAGCATCAGTAAATCAGTGTAACATTAATCAACTTAGGTAAAAGATGAACCTTCTGTAATAAAATATACATTTTCCTACTCCTGTACTTTTATCTGTCATTTATATAGCCACGAACACAAATATAAGAATATAGATAATATGTCCGCAGAACATTCCGTAGAAAAGTCTATCTGTCTATTCCCCTTAACAGCACTTGTGCTTTTTTGAGCCAAAACGACATGCCTAGCTGCCAAAGCTTACACTTAGGTTAATTTGACCAATCAAAATACTTCACCAAATTAATCCACCAATCACAAAATACACATTGACTATCAATCGGAACGTTAGGTTCTTTTTGTTATGTAAACTCTTTTACTAATTTAACTCTTTAAAAAAAAACATGGTATTAACCAACCAGAATGCAGCTATATTAAAATCGACCAATCAGGTAAAAGAATTCATTTTTCAAATCATTAGGTGTTTTTTAGTCCCTATTTCACATGTTAAATCGTGTTCAAGCTTCATGACTCAGGCAGGCAGGGGTCTAACTATTGGTTTTCTCGATAATGAATGCTTTATTTATAACGGTTTTTAAACAATATATTTTAATTAATATTAGGTAACATTGACATTATTTATACAGTAGATTGAAAGGAGAAGAGAGCGCGGCGGCGTGCGTTGCCCGTTTTATAATAGTTGACAGCGCCTCTCGCGGCCATCACGGGAAACTCGGTTAGTGACGTAGGTTTCGTCCGCAACATATCTGGGCCGCCTTGAGAGCTTCTGCTCTCAATAGGAGTAAGTAAGTCAGCGTAGCTCAGCCACCAGTCTTGAGTGAAGTAGCTCAGCCATCAGTCTTGAATGAAGTAGCTCAGCCATCAGTCTTGAGTGCCCGCCGCTGCAGCGCCCGATATGGAGATAGGCAGAGGGCAAATTTTAGAGAATGCCCTCTGGATGATGCCGGTCGCTGTACGAATTTTAGCGACTCGCGACGTATTATCTCGACCGGGGAAGGTGGTCAAGATTCTGCCCAGTTGCCATTTGAGTGGGGGCATGTTGTCATCTTTGATGAGTACCATTGTGTTTGGTATGATGTCATCTTTTTCTTGCTTCCATTTTGTGCGCCTCTGGAGCTCAGAGACGTATTCGGTTGACCAGCGTCTCCAAAAGTGCTGGCGCATCTGCTCAACGCGCTGGTACCGGGACAGAGCGCACGCCGGTGCGGTCAGGCAGCAGCCGGTGGCGGGCGCGGTCGCCGGCCGGCCCAGCAGGAAGTGCGCTGGCGTCAGCGGAGCTAGGTCTGAGGGGTCTGATGACAGAGGACACATGGGGCGGGAGTTCAGGACGGCTTCGATCTGTGCCAAAACCGTACTGAACTCCTCATAAGTGAGGTTAGCGTTCCCGACTACACGCTTTATGTGATGTTTACTGGACTTTACCCCGGCCTCCCACAAACCGCCAAAATGAGGTGCATATGGAGGAATGAATTTAAATTCAATTTGATTATCTGAGGCATAATCAATTACAGACTTTGAACTGCCTTGTAAGAAGTCCGACAGTTCTCTCGCAGCTTTAACAAAGGATCCGCCATTATCTGAAAATATTTGCAAAGGTTTACCTCTACGAGAAATAAATCTTTTTAATGCTAGGACGTAACATTCAGTTGATAAGTTAGTGACGAGCTCTAAGTGCACTGCTCTTGTAGCAAAACATACGAACAAACACAAATAAGCCTTTTCTAATTTTGCCCCCCTCCCCTTCCGGTTTAAAATGTACATGGGTCCGGCATAGTCGACCCCGCACCTCAAAAATGGGAAGCCCGGCTGTAGGCGCTCACTAGGTAGGTTGCCCATGATAGGTTGCAATGTCCGACCTTTCATGCGAGTACAAGTTATGCAACCTTGGACGGTTTTTCTTGCTAAGTTTCTACCACGTAATGGCCACCACGACTCCCTAATGTGAGATAAGAGCGTCTGAGGCCCTACATGTAACAGTTGTTTATGTTCGAAACGGAAAAGGAGCTGTGCAAAATGATGCTTGCTGCATAACAACATAGGGTGCTTTTTATTATAACTGAACTCAAGCGAGTTCACTAATCTACCACCGACGCGAATAATATTATTTTTGTCAATAAATATGTTTAATGTCGATAAATTTCGCGATGGTTGTACGGGTTTATTATTTATTAAAGCGTCATATTCATGAGGAAAAGATTGTTTTTGCACAAAGTTAACTAATAAGTTTAATGATGCGTTTAATTCGTTAACTGACAAAGCGTCGTCGGTACATCGATCTTTTTTACGTCTCCGCGCATTGTATATGAAGCGTAATACGTAAGCGAAAGCGCGTTGCGTCCTTTTGAACGACGAGAATCCTTTAAAGTTAATTAGACACGACTCGGTATTATCTGCCTGCATAACAAGATGTGTAGTAGTTATGGGAACCTTTGATTTTATCTCTGGCAAATCTGATTCGTCTATTTTAAAATTCGAAGATAAGTTTAAGTTTAACTCACACTTGCGTAAAAACAACGGTCCCTTCCACCAAACATCATGGCTAGTCAGCTCGTCAAGACTTAAACCGCGCGATAATATATCAGCTGGGTTACTCTTGGTACTCACGTGTAAAAACATTGCATGTCCGGCCAAATCGTTAATTTCCACAACACGGTTCTGAACGAATGTTTTTAATAACTGCGGAGACGTTTTTAACCACCCGAGCACAATAGTAGAATCAGCCCAAATCACTATGTTGTCGAAATTTATTTGTAACGATTCCCGTATTTTATTTAATAATCTCGCACCGATAAAAACACCAAGCAGTTCGAGTCGGGGAATGCTAACTGGTTTTAGCGGTGCAACGCGGGTCTTTGAGCACAACAGATGAGTCGTTACGTAATCATCGTAATCAACAGTACGAATATAGGCGCAAGCGCCATACGCATCTAAGCTCGCGTCTGTAAAAATGTGTAATTCAATTTGTTTATAGTTGCTACCTATGGCGTGCCTAGGAATGCGTATGTTATGTAAATTAGATAGTGATTTAATAAATTTCTCCCAGCACAGCACTACGCCGCTAGGTACAGATTCATCCCAACCTACTTTGCTTAGCCATAGTTTTTGCAACATTATCTTTGCTATTATTACGACTGGGCTCAAAAGGCCCAACGGGTCGTATATTTGCGATACTATCGATAAAATCAAGCGTTTAGTGATGCTAGATGCACCTTGACTGATCGCAGTCGTAAAGTGAAGTTCGTCCGAGTTGTTGTACCAGCCGAGGCCCAGTGTTTTACTGGAACAGTTCTCGCCGAGTGACAAATACTTTGAACTAGTATCAGCTTGCGCTACACCGGGAGCAACGTCGGGCGCATTGAATATCCATTTACGTAATGGTAGACAGCCAGACATACATACATCGGCTACTTTATTGCAGATGTAAGCTAATTTCGATTTGTCGTCGTGCCCAGTAACTAGGTCATCGACATAGAAATTATTTAATATAGTATCTGAGACTTCTTTATCCTCACATTCTAACCCTAACTGTCACACACATCGAATACTAAGAAAAGGCGCTGACGCCGTCCCGTAGGTAACAGTGTTAAGCTGATACACAGATAGTGGGTCGGATGGACCTTTACGCCACAAGATTAATTGCAAATTCCTTTGATCCTCTTGAATAAGGATTTGACGAAACATTTTCTCTATATCGGCGCATGCTACGTATTTAAATTTTCGAAAACGCAACAAAATAGCAAATAAATCGTTTTGCAGAGCAGGCCCGGGCATCTGTATGTCATTAAGCGATTTGGTATTTGAGGTTGACTGGCTTGCGTTAAAAACTACACGTAGCTTAGTAGTGAGACTGTGCTCGCGAAATACTCCATGATGCGGTAAAAAGAAATAAGGCAAAGTATAATTTTCGACGCGCGTCATGTGCCCCAGGTCTAAGTACTCTTGCATGAACGCGTTATACATTTGTTTGTATTGTGGGTTGCGTTCTAACCTGCGCTCGAGCGACATATACATGTTTAGCGCGGTATTGTAACTATCGCCCAAGACATCAGCTGATTCCCTAAGCGGCATGCAAACTGAGAAGCGACCGTCGACGTCACGTTTAGTTGTCTCGGTAAATAAGGTCTCACAAGCGCGCTCTTCGGACGAGTAGCATTGTTCCTTGTGCGCGACTTCTTCCAGTTCCCAAAACCTTTTAAATTGTTGTTCTAATGACAGAGTTTGAACTAAATTACATTGTACTTGATTAATGCGCAAGTCACTATGCTTATTAAGAGTATGAATGCGACCTGAGACTATCCAACCTAACTGAGTGTTTTGCAAATAAGGTCCGGTAGGTAACCTAATTCTACCTTCTAAGAGTAAAAGACCAAAAACAGTCTGCCCCAATCAACAAGTCTACTTCGGATGGTGTACAGAATGTCGAGTCCGCGAGTTTAATATTCTTAGGAATGTCTATCAGATTCGCGTTGATACCTATAGCCGGTAAGGTACTCGTTATCCGCGGTAAGACCATACAAGTTAGGTTAGCGGTATAGTCTCCGTTGACTGATTTAAGTTTAATTTTACATGAATGAGTTGACTGCGCGACTGAGTTGCCAACTCCTGCAATTCGGTATGTGGACTGTATTGGTAAGGCGTTTAATTTTTTACAAAAAGAATCTGTAATGATACAATGTTGGCTGCCGTTGTCTAACAGAGCCTTTGCTTTATGATACTGATTGTCCCTATCTAATATTTCTACTAATGCGGTTGAAAGTAAAATAGGCTGTAAAACGTTAGTCGTCACAAAGCTAGCACTCGCGGCGCCGTGAACCTGCGGGTGATTAATTACATGAATGCTGGCCGTGGTGTCGATAGTGGAATCAGATGATGTCCGGGGCTCTAGGGCTGCACCGGGCAATAATGCGCTGTCCCTACCGCACTCGCCATGTAGCAAGGTATTATGCTTCTTACTACATTGTCTACATGGGCCAAAATAACACACACTGGATGCGTGGCCGAAACGCAAACAGTTCCTACAAAGTTTCTTGCTATCTACAAAGACTAATTTGTCCTTCGGTGATAATTCTAAAAACTTATTGCAGGTATAAAGCGAATGATTTGCGTTGCACATATTGCACACGCGGGGGGTACGTTTAGTAAATTTATTATTACCTTGAGTTGATACGAAACTGTGCACTTTGTTTTGAGGCCTTTTAAAATACTCTTGGTTGACCTTCGTATTAGTACTAGAATAATGGTTGCCGTTAGCTTTGACCATTTCTAGCATGTCAGCTTTGTCTCTAAGGAACTGAATAAGATCATTTAAACTAAACCTTTCTTTTGTATTGCTGACAGTCATTTTAAATTGTTCCCATTCTTTTTCTGTTACTGAATCTAATTTAGATACGGTAATATAGATCATTAGCGTGTCCCACGTGTCAGTAGGTTCACCCAATGATTTCAAAGATCTCAAATTCTTAAGCACTGTGTCTATTAATTTTCTAATTAGCGATGGGGATTCTTTACTTATAGAATGCATGCTAAACAAGGATTTTACATGATTGTGCACCAACAATTTGCTATTATTGAATCTACTTTCAAGGAGGTCCCATGCCGTTACGTAATTATCTGGAGTGAATTGAAGCGACTTAATAACTTCGGCTGCATTGTCTTTCAGAGCAGCTCGCAAGTAGTGAAACTTTTGTATATTATCGAGCTGTTTAGAATTATGGATCATGGAAAGATAAATGTTTCTAAACTCTAACCAGTTATCGTAGGACCCGTCGAAGGTGGGTAGCGTTATAGTGGGCAACTTTATCAAAGAATGAGATTCACTGCACTTAGATTCATCACTAGTTTTAACGTTATTGCGATTTATTAAATATTCTGCGTCCGTCATAGCACTGAAATAAATATTCTCGAAGGATTCACGAGCTTCAAGTTGCGATAAAAACTCACTATCGGGGGTAGATTCCTCTAAGTCACATTGAATGGTATTAAATTCTTGCAATAGGCTCGCGTTATTGTTAACTCGTAATTTTAGCTCCATTAATTGCCTTTCAGTTAATTGAGCTCCTTCGAAAGAACTCACGTACTTCGTGAAGGAAGTTAGCCTGCTTTTGACTGTACCTCTTTTTTTCGTTAACTCACGAATTAATGCACTATTTGAATCCGTGGCAATTGGTTGAGGTGATTTACTACGCGAAATATCGGAACTAACACTCATTTTGACGATTAATGAAATTAAGGGGTACTCACGTAACTCGAATTGTCCAGCGGGTGAATCATGCGCACCACGTTGCACCTAGTTACCGCGTGTTGCTCTGTCTACTGTAATTTTGAGAAAGAAACGGTTTTAGCACACATTACGACACCGGGGTGTTGGTTGGAACGATAATGGTCAGACCCGCTTCCGCTGAATCACGCTGCTGATGATGCGCAGGCCCGTAGATGACGATCCGATTCGAAGGTCCAATGTTCAAGCTTCATGACTCAGGCAGGCAGGGGTCTAACTATTTGTTTTCTCGATAATGAATGCTTTATTTATAACGGTTTTTAAACAATATATTTTAATTAATATTAGGTAACATTGACATTATTTATACAGTAGATTGAAAGGAGAAGAGAGCGCGGCGGCGTGCGTTGCCCGTTTTATAATAGTTGACAGCGCCTCTCGCGGCCATCACGGGAAACTCGGTTAGTGACGTAGGTTTCGTCCGCAACAAATCGATTGTGCAACTTTTTTTTTTTTCAATATAATATTTAAATACAAAGTTGACCATAGACACATATTTTGTCGTTTTCGAATGTTTCCCGCTAGTTTGTTGTTCTGTGCTTCGTTCGTTCGTATTCTAACCTAGGTACATATTAATGAAATGTTGTTAATTTAATTTTGCATTTTATTTGAAACCTAGTCGTAGAAAAAGTTTTGTATGCAACGGTGTATAACTAAGTCAAAAAATACTCGTGGCGTCTTGCTTTACGATGTTCGCCTGCGGCTCACATCGTAACCACGCCACTCGTCTTTTTTGACCTCTCTTATACAACTGTTGCATAAACTACTATTTTCTACTCGCGTAGTACAATGTGCTGCTAACGATACCGCTATCGGTAATCCAATGAGGTGCCTTGTGTGATCGGAACGTTGACATTTAATTGTGAAACTTTTCACAAAGTTCTTTTTCGCATTGCAAATGGCGTGAATTATGGTTTAAAAAAAAAGTACACCGTATATTATCAACAGCTGCTATTTATTTATTTATTTATTTATTTAATCTTTATTGCACAAAAAAGAATACACATAATATGCAAAAGGCGAACTTAATGCCGTAAGGCATTCTCTACCAGTTAACCTTTAGGCAAAGCAGAGATTGTAGTGTATTCTATTTTATTTACTCAATTATTGTTAAATCAACTTTATAGATTAATTATAATATGTTTACACAAACAATTCTTAAATAATTAATACTTACATAACGGACAATAAGTGAATTTAAGAGTATTTATAAAAAAAATGTATTTTAACATTTTTTAATTTGGCTGAATGACCTAAAGTTCCCGGGTCTTTTCTAAGGTGTACTGTAGTGGCGAATTAAGTGATGCGGAAATGTTGACGCTGCCAGAAATAAAACAGGCGGCAATGGAAGTGAGCAGTAATTTGCTACTTTTAAAATCGAAAAAGGTCCTATATATTGCTATATTGTACATGTTTTATTTTACGATTCCGCCCATTATACCTGGGCAGAAAATTTTGTGCTACTTGTCCCACATACATATCCCTTTGAGCTCATAGAAAAAGTAATGTATGCAACTATTCATAATCAGCCATTGAGACACTCATGCGTATCTATTATGACATTCGGCTTCGCCTCATGTCATAAACTCGCACTCGTGTCTCAATGGCCCTTATTATGATACAGTTGCATAAACTACTAAAATACTATTTTAAATAGACGATGCGATACCTCTACATCTAAGAGATCTGCTAATGAATGCGTTACACGTGGCGCAACCTGGTACCGTACCAGGCTGCGAGGGAGCGCCCCGAACACCGCACTACCCTGTGATGCACAACCTCTAACGACCGCGTTTACAAACCCATTACACCAAAAGTAAAGTAGGTACAAAATAACTGCGAATAAAAAAGTAAAATAATTTTATATGAAAAAAAAAACATCCTTTTTAACACCTTTGTAGCCCTTTGTCTTTCAATAATACCAAACTTAACATCCCAAATGAATGGTAACGTAAAATCTTTTGCTAAGCCGTTACCATCCTAATGAACACTTATTTGAAATAGAAATCAGTGAAAAAAATAATCCATGAACGACAAAATACAAACGTACAGTAAGAAAGCTGCCAGTAGGTACCTATAAGTAAAATATGTATATTATGTAAAAAAAAAATGGTGTTCTTTCATTTTGACACCTTAAACGTAGACCTTTTTATTGTTATTAGTACTAAGCTGTAAATCACAAATATTATGATGTTTGCGTAAAAAACAATGACTGAATTACCATCCTATTACACTATTTTTAAACAGGAAAACACTGAAGAAATCCACGAACTGTTAACAGTGCAAAATACAAAAGTAAAGTAAAAAGACTGTAAGTACCTTAAAGTAAAATATTTATATATGAAAAAAACATAATACTTATCACAACACCTTAAGTGTAGCCCTTTATCGTGTCATTAATACTAAGGAACACATCTCAAATGCATATTAACGTCAAAACATTTGCATGGTCGTTACCATCTTTTAATTAATTTTTAATAAGAAAACACTTAAAAAAACACGATGTTGATAGTGCAAAATACAAAAGTAAAGTAAAAAAACTGCGAGTATCTATTGGTGAAAATGTTATATATGAAAAAGACATAATATATGCACTTATTATTGCACCTTAAAATATGTATCTTTTTGTCTTGTTAATAAAACTAAGTTTTAAGTAATAGTTATGTTAGTTAGTTATGTTAGTTTAAAACTTAAAACTATGCAAATTTACATACACAAAGAATTTGTACTAAATTGTGCATACAAGTATGATAGCTTACGTTCATTCCGCTTACTTCCCTGGAAAACCTACGACTTTTGAACATAAGGGTTAGGCATATGATAAAATCCTACAACAATCGTCAAAAAAATAAAAACTACCAGTAAAAGTTAAAAAATTACAAATGAAACAAAAACCATTATTCTTGATTACACCTTTAATGTCACGAGTGCAGCTGACATAAAAATGACTCAGCTATGAGCAACATTTGACTGCGCTTCCCTGTGCTGCTCGACTCCGACGCAAACTTGCGTCACCACCACTACAGCCACGTACATACTACGTGTATGTCATCGTCCCGGCCATCGATAAAATATTCAAATTCGAAATAATATATACACGTATAATAAAATATATTTATTCCTCTTCCTTACCCAGCAAAGTTAAAAATTCAAGCATAAAGTAGGCACGCTCGTGTTTCACCAAAAATCCTACAAACGTTTATTTTAAAAAAACTTAAGGCTGTAACACTAAAGTTTAGTAACAGTTTTACTAAAGTTGTGCCTTCGATTGCAACATTGGTAATTATGATCATTAGCATTTATTTTTTATCTCTTGCAGCATGCTTTCTACCTATTAGAGTATGCTATGCAGTTTCCTCTGGAATATGCACAATTGGAATAACTATAATTGGTGCAACCACTTTCACAGAGAATATTAATTTATCTCAAGTTTTATGTATCGTTTTAATTGTAATAGGAACCATAGGGCTAAAGCTCTCTATTTAAACCTAAAGTTTATGCATGAATTGGATATATTTACTCTTATCGTCACTAATTGAAGTGTTCTGGGTCATAACACTTAAGCATAGTTATGGATTTACTCATCTCGTACCATCAATAATTAGCATACTCTCCATGGCTCTTATTACATATTTACTTTCGCTCGCTACACGTTCTATACCTATCGAAGTATGCTATGCAATTTGGACTGGAGTGGGCGCTATAGGAGCTTCGATACTTGGAGTTTACCTATTTGATGAACCAGTTAATTTATTCGAAGTAATATGCTTTATTTTAGTTACATTCGGGATTATAGGATTAAAATTGTTTGATACTGCAAAACAAACTGTTGATAAAATGGAATAAAAGATCCCACTGGGATGAAAGAAGCAGATACTCCATATTGTCATGCATGTATGTATGTATGTATGTAAACACTTTATTGTACAAAAAAAAAACCAAAACAATACAAAAAATAAAAATAAAAAGATGTACAAAGGCGAACTTATCCCTTTAAGGGATCTCTTCCAGCTAACCCTTGAGAGATTGAGAAAAGTGAAAGGTTGTGCATCGAGTAAACAGGTGTACAAATTTATTTAGAGCACCCAAAAAACAAAAACTAACCAAAAAGACTATAAAAACAAAAAAAAAAGAACCATAGAATAAAAACAATACTAATACATTCAAATACTTACATAAATAGATAGAAAGATAAACATATACATAAATAAACATACTTAAACTTACATATACTAAATATATGTATATATCAACATTTGGATAATTGATACAATATTTAGGAAATAGAGTCAAGCCAGAACTTTTTTAATTTGCCTTTCAGGGAATCTACCGATTGTGATTGCCTAATACCCGCTGGTAGCCGATTCCACAACCTGACAGAGTGCACAGAAAAGGATTTGGAATAGGATTTAGATTTGTGAGACGGGAAAGCGAGGGTGAGATTGGCCTTTGAGCGCAAACGGTTTTGGGAGCCGGTGGCCATGAAGCTAAAACGCTCAGAAAGGTAGGAGGGAGAACGAGGATTAAAAATAGTGTTAAAAAGCAGCGACAGGACGTGAACATTTCGGCGAAAACGAATTGGTAACCAGTTTAGCTGTGCACGGAAGTGGGAGACATGATCATATTTCCGCAGACCGAAAATGTACCGAATACACACGTTCTGGAGGCGCTCAAGTTTATCGAGCAGCCGTTCTGAGAGGTCCATATATGCAACGTCAGCGTAGTCTATGAGAGGGAGGAGGAGAGATTGCGCTAAAGTTATCTTGGTTTGCTGAGGAAGAAAATTCTGCAGGCGCCTTAGAGAATGAAGTGAAGCGAAGAGCTTGCGGCTGACATCGGTAACCTGAGTTGACCAGGAAAGAGTCTGATCCATTGTGACACCCAAATTTTTAACTGTGGAGGAAAAAGGAAAATTGCAAATGCAAATTGGAATCCAGACTTTTTTCTATATAGCATGGTGAAGACGGGAAACCGTAACCGTTCACACAATGGCGTCAACTTAAGGAAAAATGTCAGAGATTGTGTATAAAATTTCTCTCCAAATTTTTTATCATTAAATTATCCAAAGAGTGCAAGGGACAGCACTTTTGTTTCTGTTTTATTTCAACAAAGAAGTCTAAAATGTGTCCTTTTTAGGTGAAATATGCAAAAAGGAAAAAACCTTATTCTACAAATTAAAAATATAATATACTCGAAAACTTTTCAGAAAATCCATTGTGTTGAGTTTTACACGAACAAGCTTTTTCGACAGTATTTTCTATGATTTTAAAGTTAGTTAAAAAAAGTTTGGGAATAGAACGTGAACTTATGGAGCCATTGACATGTACCCTCAAAGCAAGCTTTATCTAAAGCAAGGTATAAGATTTGCCATACAGGCTTTCAAGAATTTAAGCATCCAAACAGCCTATCAGGATGAACCTGAGTTGGAGAGGCTATAGACTTATTGCAGCAGATAGTTCTGGTATGAGATTACCCAGCTCTGGGGAAATTGTATCCGAGTTTGAACCAAATGGAACAACAGGCACCATTGGCAATTTGTTTGTTGATTTGTGTACTTCGCTGATTTGTAGTGCTCGTCTTGCAGCTTGGAATATAGGTGAACAAACGTTGGCGGCAGAGCAATTACCCGAAGTTATCACTCAAATGCGTTTATTAAATCAAGAGAAATTATTATTTATCCATGATCGTCTTCAGTAAAATTCATTCAGCAGCATTATGATTTGGAAGTAGATTTTATTTTTCGCTTGCAAAAAAGAAATTATAGTAAGCTATGGGAACGCTGGCGAATTAGATTTTGATTTTATATTAGAAAATGAAAAGCTAAAAAATAAAATGAAAGGACAGAAAGTAAGAGTTATAGTGCTGACATTAGCCAACTGAGAAACAGAGTTTTTGACCGAGACTTTGGAGCAAAGTTTATGTGTTAAGGTGGCACATAGAGGAGTGCTATAAACGACTCAAAGTAGGAGCAGAGTTAGAGAATTTTTCTGGAGAGGCTGTATTACAAGAATTTTGGGCAAACTTGGTCATGTGCAATATATTATCGCTTCATATATGTGATGCACAAGGGCCTTGGAACCCAGATCAAATTACTGAGTATCGTTTAAATTTTTCAGTTTTATTTGGTGTAATGAGGCAGAAACTCTATCAGGTACTTATTGCGCCAAAAAACTTTCAAGCCCTTTTTAAGTATACGCGCTAAAGTTAAAATCCGACCGGGACAGCCGCAATAAAGTAGATAAGCCTAAACGCCATCATGTCTTTAGGAGAGTTTGCTAATGAAAGTTCTTAAGTTGACGCCATTGGCTGAACGGATACGATTTATTTCAGTGCATGAGCTGGTCCTTTTCGGATTTTAGCGCTGTGTACATAACTGCACGAACGTCTAGTTTAGGGGTAAGAAAAATTAGGGCCCGCAAATTAATCCAAACACATAAGTGTAGTGTTACCACCAAATGCTGTAGTGTTAACACTTACAACATTTTCTGTAGAAAAACGCTGTAAATAATGAGGACCACCAGCTTTTGGCCCAGTGCCAGATAGTCCTCTACCACCAAATGGTTGTATCCCAACTGCTGCACCTATCTGGTTACGGTTGATGTAGACATTTCCAACTGATATTTTTTTACTTATAGTGTCAATTTGACTTTGTATACGACTCTGCAAAGAAAACGTAAGCCCATATCCAGTACTATTTATATCACTTATAACTTCATTTAATTGTGACTTGTTAAAACGTATGATATGTAAAATAGGACCAAATACTTCTTGCTTTAATTGCGAAATTTTTTGTATCTCATAAATATATGGAGGAAAGAAATAACCATTATGAGAATTTGTATCCATGGGTACTTTAAATAACAGATTTGAATCTTTATCCTCTGACATTTTTTGCGTATGTTGAGTGAGCATATCGATAGATGCTTTATCAATTATTGGACCAATATCAGTACTAAGTTGTATTGGGTCACCAATCTTGAGTTCTTGCGCTGCACCGCATATCATTTTTATCTGCTTCTCTGCTATGTCCTCTTGAATAAACAGCACTCTAAGCGCAGAACAGCGTTGGCCAGCGCTGCGAAACGCAGAAAGCAAAACATCCGTAGTCACTTGCTCTAAGAGAGCAGAGCTATCAACTATCATAGCATTGAGCCCTCCTGTTTCAGCAATAAGTGGTATGATAGGACCATCTCTATTTGCAAGCATTTTATTGATTATTTGAGCAGTTTGTGTTGAGCCAGTAAAAGCTACTCCGGCAATTCTATTGTCTGGAACTAATATTTTGCCTAAATATCCACCATCCTCAGGAATGAGGTGTAACACATTCTTTGGTATCCCAGCTTCATGTAGTATCTTAACAGCTTCGTAGGCAATAATCGGCGTTTGCTCTGCCGGTTTTGCCAGCACTGCATTACCTGCTGCAAGTGCAGCTGAGACCTGCCCAATGAAGATAGCGAGCGGAAAATTCCACGGTGATATGCATAAGAAAACTCCTTCAAAAAAGATGAAGTTATCTTCACCTGTTGGGCCCGGCAATTTTTTCCAGTCGCTCAGTTCATTTTTTGCTATCATTGCATAATAACGCAGAAAGTCGATTGCCTCTCTTACTTCTGCTATTGCATCGGATAAAATTTTTCCTGCTTCTACAATCAGAATGTAAATTAACTCTTTCATCCTTTCCTCAAGCAAATCTGCAGCTTTTTCAAGGCATTTAGCGCGCTCTTCTGCTGAAACATTCTGCCACTTAGCAAAAGCACTATGTGCTATTTCAAGAGCGTTTAAAGCTTGATCGCTTGTTGCACTTGACACTTCTCCAATTACATTTTCCAAATGTGCAGGATTCACTACTTCGATAAATTCAGCATTATCAAATAGTGCTTTTCCATCAATTATTGGTCCAACTTGCCACTTTTTTTCACTAAAACCCTTTATATCATCTGCAAATTGTGAGACTATCACAGAATCACTAATATCCATCCCCAAGGATTTTTTTCTTTCTGGTCCCAAAATATCTTGTGGTAATGGAATGCCTGGATGAGGTTCATAATTAAAATTTATAGCTTTTTCCAGTGGATCTGAAATTAACTCATCGATTTTAACGTTAGGATCACTTATTTGATTAACAAACGAACTATTAGCTCCATTTTCAAGAAGGCGTCTTATAAGATAAGGCAACAAGTCACTATGTTCCCCAACGGGTGCGTAGACACGACAGCTAACATTTGTTACAAGCTCTGACATTGCATAATCATATAAGTCTTTTGCCATTCCATGTAAGCGTTGAAATTCAAATCCAGGGTGGTTTTTATCAGCAAGTTCCATGATAGAAGCAAAAGTATAGACGTTATGAGTTCCAAAGCATGGGTAAAAGCTGTTTGGTTTACTCAAAAGTTTCTGTGCGCACACGAGGTAAGACACGTCAGTATAGCTTTTTCTTGTAAATACTGAGTAATCATTTAATCCCAATTCTTGCGTACACTTGATTTCTGAATCCCAATATGCACCTTTTACAAGCCTCACATAATTTTGTGCTTTGATCGAATAGCAACATCCTCTACAAAGTCAAGAACAGATAAAGCACGTTTTTGATATGCTTGTACAGCCAAGCCGAGCCCTTCCCACTCAGAAAGTGATTCATCAAGCCGTAATTGTTCAAACAAGATTAAGGAAATTTCAAGCCTTTCTGTTTCTTCTGCGTCTATGCATAGTGAAATGTTGTATTTTTTTGCCTCGCGGCAGAGCTCTAAAACCTTAGTGAATATCTCACCAGCAATTCGGCCAAATTGACTAAATTCATAACGTGGGTGTAAAGCAGAAAGTTTGATTGAAATTCCATGGGATTTAAAACAATCATTTATTTCAGTGGATTCACCTATAGCTTTTATTGAGTGCATGTATGAATTAAAATACTCTTCTGCATCCTCAGTTGTGTGAGCAGCTTCGCCAAGCATATCAAAAGAGTATAAAAACTTACTATTGTCATCTAGTTTTGCGTACCTTAAAGCTTCTTCTATGGTTTCTCCAACAACAAAATGATTACCAAGCATAGACATTGCTTGTTTTACTGCTTTGCGAATGATCGGTTCTCCTAAATTCTTAAGTAACTTAGAAATTGCGTAATAGAACTTCGAATCGCCTTCATTATCTCTCAATATACTGCTCCCTATCATTAAACTCCATGTAGAAGCATTAACAAACAATGAAGAGGAATGTCCTAAGTGCTTACTCCATTCTTGATTGGCAATTTTATCTTTGATTAGCTCGTCTATTGTATAATCATCTGGTATTCTAAGTAGTGACTCAGCAAGACACATAAGCGCTATTCCTTCATCATTGGAAAGCGAGTATTGCTGCATAAAGGAATCTACAATACTTAATTTATTGTGTTTGATTTTTTCAATAACTTGTTTTGCAATATTATAAATTCTATTTTTTGAATCAGCCGAAAGCTCTGCTTTTTCTACAAGATAACGTATATAACTCTTTTCATCAGTACGATAAAATCCTTGTAAACGTTTTCTGAGTTCATTAGGTTCTTGTATAGAGCTTATCATATATAATTATCTCCAAAAAATACTCCGACACCATATGTATGGTGAAATTATATCATAACTTTGCGCAGAGCAAATTGCTATATACAAAGGGATCAGGGCTGGCTAAAAGAAGTCCATGCAATAACTTCACTAAATCAAAAAGATTGTGCAAGTATGTAGCTCAACACTCCACCACACATCAAGTATTTAGTCTCAGTTGCGGTTTGTACACAGCATTTGAGTTGAATTGATTGCCTTGAATTATCCTTTCTTTTGATGATACATTCTAGATTTCCACCTGGCACTATTTCACCTTTTATGCTTATTACCTTACTACCATCAAATATCTTTCTGGTTATTCCATTTTGAAATACAAGTGGAAGAACACCCATACCAACTAAGTTGGACCTATGTATACGCTCAAAGCTTTCTGCAATGACAACTTTAACCCCCAACAATAAAGTACCCTTTGCTGCCCAATCCCTACTTGAACCTGTGCCATATTCTTTTCCTGCAACAATGATTAGAGGTACATTATTTTCCTTGTAACGCATTGCTGCATCAAAAATTGACATAATTTCTTGAGAAGGAATATATTTTGTATATCCACCTTCGGTGCTAACCATTTCATTTTTTATTCTAATGTTAGCAAAAGTGCCACGCATCATTACATTGTGATTACCACGGCGAGACCCATATGAATTGAAATCCTGTGGTTCAATTCCAAGCCCTTTTAAATATAGACCGGCAGGACTACTCGAGGCAATATTTCCCGCAGGGGAAATATGATCAGTAGTTATGCTATCGCCAAACATTGCCAATATTTGTGCACCCTTTATATCGATTTTATTATTTTTAGGTGATAAGTTATCAAAATAAGGCAGATTTTGTATGTAAGTGCTGTTTGCATCCCAATTATAGATTTCACTTTTTTCACACTTTATCTTTCGCCAATGTTCATCACCAGAAAAAACATCCTTATACTTTTGTATGAACATCTCACGTGTTACCACACTTTTAACACAATCTTCGATTTCATTGTTTGTTGGCCATATATCTTTGAGATAGACATCATTTCCATTCTTATCTTTGCATATTGAATCTTTTGTCAGATCAATTTGCACAGTACCAGCAAGTGCATATGCAACAACAAGTGGCGGAGATGCCAAGTAATTAGCTTTGACTAACGGATGAATTCTTCCTTCAAAGTTACGATTGCCAGATAAAACTGCAGCAACGGTTAAGTTTTTGTTTTTAATGCCATCTTCTATATCTTTATTAAGTGGACCAGAATTCCCAATGCAAGTTGTGCAACCATATCCAACTAGATTAAAACCCAAAGCATTTAGATCTACCTGCAATCCAGACTTTTCTAAATATTCTGTTACAACTTGTGACCCTGGAGCAAGAGAAGTTTTAACCCAAGGCTTTGATTTTAATCTAAGTTTAATTGCATTACGAGCTACAAGACCTGCAGCAATCATCACATTTGGATTAGAAGTATTAGTGCAGCTTGTTATTGCTGCAATAACTACACTTCCATCTTGGAGTTTATCGCTTTCCTTTGACTCATTAACTAAAAATGATTTAGAAAAAGACTCTGCCACTTGTGAAAGAAAAACCTTATCTTGTGGTCTTTTGGGACCAGCCATTACTGGCTCCACGCTTGATAAATCAAGCTCCAGTGTGTCAAAAAATGCTAACTCGTCACTACTACGCCACAGTCCTTGCTCTTTCGCATAAGCCTCAACTAGCTTAATCAGCTTTTCTGGCCTTCCGGTTAAGCTTAAATAATCTAGCGTTTTTTGATCAATTGGAAAAAATCCACAAGTTGCGCCATACTCCGGGGCCATGTTAGCTATAGTGGCTCTATCTGCCAAAGATAAATAATCTAAACCATCACCATAAAATTCTACAAACTTACCAACAACGCCTTTTGTTCTTAGGATATTGGTAACCGTCAGCACTAAATCGGTCGCAGTTACTCCTTCCGACAATCTGCCAATTAATTTAAATCCAACTACTTCTGGAATCACCATACTAATTGGTTGACCAAGCATCACAGACTCAGCTTCTATGCCTCCAACACCCCAACCAAGAACTGATAATCCGTTAACCATTGTAGTATGGCTGTCAGTACCAACTAAAGTATCAGGATATATGACTCCATCATTATTACACACAACTTGCGCTAAATATTCAAGATTCACTTGGTGGCAAATCCCTGTGCCAGGCGGCACTACTCTGAAATTTGTGAAGGACGATTCTCCCCACTTTAAAAATTGATATCTCTCCAAATTTCTTTTTACTTCTAGCTCAACATTCTTACTGAATGCAGAAACACTTCCATAACTATCTACTTGAACAGAATGGTCAATCACAAGATCAACCGGTACAGACGGATTTATATTGCTTGGGTTTCCTCCATTTTTCTTAACATAGTCCCGCATTGAAGCTAGATCAACAACAGCAGGAACCCCTGTAAAATCTTGCATCAACACCCTTGCTGGTTTATAGCTAATTTCGTGATTAGTGTGTTTATTAACGCAGTCTGCTAGTACTCTTATGTCATCTAGCTTTACGTTTACTCCATCTTCATTGCGCAATAAATTTTCAAGCAGAACCTTAAGTGAGCAAGGCAATTTAGTCACATCTATTCCTAAAAATTCACTAGCACTACTTAGGCTAAAATAGTTGTATGACTTCCCGTCAATGTTTAAAGTCGTTTTTGCATTTAAAGAATTGTTCATCCTATCACACTATATTAGTTAAAATTGGAATTACTACCGTTACTTTTTTGTTGTGACCTTGCTGCTCATACATAGTTTCAAAATCTATAGGATCTAGCATCAGTGGGGGAAATCCACCACTACTTGTAACTCTTGCAATTATTTCTCTTGCAAAAGGGAAAAGAAAAGTAGGTCCGCCAATAAACAAAGCTTGTCTTACTTCTTCCTTACTCAACTCTTTTAAATTTTCTATTGAAAAAATGCCACAATATTTCGTTTCACAAATGAAAGCTACGCCATCTTTTATGCCTTCATCTTTTACCGTTGCTTTGACTTCTATATGCAAAGTAATTTCATGGAAAGATTTTTCTTCATTCACTTCTTCTTTGTTTTTCGTCCCTTCTAATTTTGCTGAATTGATATTAACCATTACGTTAATATCTGGAGCTTTACTAGAAGAAAGGAATGGCGAATTCGGATTCTCAAATGATAGATCTTTAACATATTGACCGTGAATTCTCATTTTTTGTTGTGGCATTTCTTACGTCTCCTTTAATTAAGTTGAGATATTTAATACTTTCTTATATAATATATTCATTTACAAACGAATAGCAAACCTGATTATAAGTTGATATGAAAAACATATTTTCATTAATAATTAATAATGTTCGGATACTTTATATGCCAAGGAGTTGAGTTACTATGATAGAGCTTGTAATATATGCTTTATTAGCGGCGTTCATTTTTTCACGTTTGTATAATTCTTTAGGAAGGTCAGCCAACCTCAACCTAAAAAAGCTAACTAGTGTATTGGATGTAAGCCGAAGTAGAGAAGACGTAGTAGAAAACATTGAGGGTTACATTGATAGCAATGATGAAAATTCAATAAAAGCTACTTATGAACAAATATTAAAAAAAAATAAAGATTTTTCTATTTCCCACTTTATAGAAGGTTCAAGCATAGCTTTTGAATTAATAATAAAGTATTTCAATCAAGGAAATTTGTCTCAGTTAAAACCACTTCTCGATAAAGACTTATATGATAATTTTGCAGAGAAGATTAAACATCGTAAAGAGGTGCACGAGTCTATCATTGTTTCTATCGTTTCACAAAAGATTTTAGAAATAAAGCTAGTAAAAAATGTAGTGTTTATTGCAGTATATTTCCTTTCAGAGCAAATTAACTTCGTTAAGAACAATGAAGGAGATATCATATCAGGTAGTACATCCACTATTAATAAAGTTGAGGATGTATGGCAATTCAAAAAAAATGTTAATTCATCAGACCCAAGCTGGTTGCTTGTTTCTATTCACTATAAAAAGACAAGTAACGATAAGACAAATGACAAGTAAGATTAGTTTTATTTAGAGTTAACCATGGAAAGCAAGCTACGCGAACTAGTACTTGACACTGAAACGATAGGTCTTGACACTGAATCTGGTCATCGAATTATTGAAATAGGGTGTGTGGAATTAATTAATCGTATTCCAACAGGTAAAGTATTCCATCGGTACCTTAACCCAGAAAGAGATATACCTTATCACTCGTTTAAGATTCACGGTGTTAGTGAAGAATTTTTAGAAGATAAACCATTATTTTCAGATGTTGCACTTGAATTTCTTGACTTTATATCTAATGATATTTTGGTAATTCACAACGCTGAATTCGATGTTAAGTTCCTTAACATGGAGCTAAGCAAGCTGAATGCTGGGTTAATTTCCTCAGATAGAGTGCTAGATACATTACCTCTTGCGAGGAAAAAATTCGCAGGATCACCTGCTTCTTTGAATGCATTATGTAAGCGTTTTGATATATCGCTAGAGAATAGAGAATTGCACGGAGCACTAGTTGATGCTCAATTGCTTGCAAAGGTATATGTTGAACTTACAGGAGGGTTACAAACCTTTCTGTTTGATAATGAATGCAATCAGGACAGTAACTCTACATTCGTTCAGCATAAAGTGCGTAATCTAACTCCCAGAGAACATTCACCAAATAGTGAAGAAATTGATGAACATAAGAAACTGTTAGACAAAATTAACAATACACTTTGGAATAAATATATTGAATAGATCAACCAATAAAGATACAATTTAATTTTACTGAGAGCACCCTAATGGTAAGGTTTATAAGATTGTTATCTAATATGCTAGTAGCATTAGCAGTTGTTTTTTTAGGTTATTGTTATTTCACTAAAAAAGGCATATTTGCCCCAGCAGCGATTCACAACGCAGAAGTTAAGATAGGCGGAGATTTTTCTTTAATTAATCAGGACGGACAGATCTTGCGCAGTAGTGATTTTAAAGATAAATACATGATGATTTTCTTTGGGTTTTCCTCATGCAAAAGAATTTGTCCTATGAACCTTGGAATAATTTCAGAAACACTTGCAAAGTTAGATGAGAAAACTAACAACAAGCTACAAACATTCTTCATCACAGTCGATCCTGACCGCGATAGCACGGAAAGACTTAAAGAATTTCAGCAGCAATTTGACCACAGAATACAAATGTTAACTGGTGAAAGAGAAAAAATAGACGAAGTAATTGCAAAGTATAAAGTATATGCTAGCAAAGTTGGTGGAGAAGAAGAAATCAACCATTCTTCAATAATGTACCTTATTGGCCCTGGAGGAAAATATGTTACACACTTTGCAGCTGATTTAAATTCAGACGAAAGTCAATCTGATAAGATTTTGGCTGAGATAAGAAAATACGTAAACTGAATTATAGATTTTTCTGTTAATTAGTCGAGCATGCAACTGCATGAGCATTATGATTTGAGAGCAATCTCCATGGGAAGACACACACAACTGTACGAACGTTGTAGTTTGGGAGCAATTCCCACCAGTGGGGTGTCATCCCAGTGCCCAGACACTGGGATCCAGCTTCTATGCAACTTAATTAAAAACGTTTGTTTTAGCGTAACCTTTAGCTCATCAGCTCAGTTATAAGCAAAATTTCTGGATTCCAGTGGGCTTTGTTGCATCGCTACTTATGAAAGGCTAACTATAGTTAGGATTATAAGTAACCTATTGAAAATCTTGTTTTTTTGCAATCAATCTGATCAAATTTAAGAATAGTAATTTATTATTTACATTAATAAATTTAATTCTATTGAAAATAGCTAAAGCATTGAAATTCTTGAATTTTAGCCGGATTAGTGAGTGGTAGTGAAATTTCTTTTACTCAAATTTAGGTATTCACTGACCGTTCTTGTTATAAATACCAGAATAATAAGCTACTGATATTCTCCATCTTTTTTATCTTTAATCCATCATAGCTAGCGATGCAACAAAGCCATTCCAGTGTCAAGCACTGGAATGACATCATCTGTTGTGCAATTTACCTTCAAAAATGAATGTTCGTACAGTTATGGAAGACACATTGGAATGACACTATTTGCTGTCTTCAAAAATAAACATTCGTAAAGTTGTGCTTTTAATATGGGTTATCAGTTTAAAAATGTTGCTAATCAGCATATATGAATGTAATATTAATTAACATTCATAAACGAAGCAATACCATGGAAAATAGTTATAATGCCGATGCAATAAAAATCTTAAGGGGTCTCGATGCTGTAAGGAAACGTCCAGGTATGTACATTGGTGACACTGACGATGGATCTGGCTTGCACCACATGGTATATGAGGTTGTTGATAACGCAATAGATGAATCTTTAGCTGGATATTGTGATAAAATTGAAGTTAGCATAAATAAAGATGGTTCAGTATCAGTAACCGACAATGGTCGTGGCATTCCAACTGACATTCATGAAGAAGAAGGAATATCAGCAGCAGAGGTAATAATGACTCAACTCCATGCTGGTGGTAAATTTGACAGTAATACCTATAAAGTTTCTGGGGGATTACATGGTGTTGGAATCTCAGTTGTGAATGCATTATCAAGCTGGTTGGAATTAACTATTTGGCGCAATAAGAAAGAACACTTTATGCGTTTTGAAGATGGTGAGTCTATTGAACCTTTAAAGGTAGTCAACGAAAATACAAACAAAAGAGGAACTAAAGTCACGTTCATGCCATCAACAGAGACTTTTAATGGCATTAATTTCAGTTACTCAACGCTTGAAAGTCGTATAAGAGAATTAGCATTTTTAAATTCAAATATCGACATTACTTTACGTGATCTGCGCAATGAACCATATACAGAATCTCATTTCAATCAGAGCAATCAATCTAAAGACAATTTTGGTACAGCAAATTTTGTGCAGTATTTAGATAAGAATAAGACACATGTAACTAAAATTGCCAGTATGAAAGGAGATGCAGACGATCTTGGCATCAGCTTGGAAATATCGATGGAATGGAATGATTCCTACTATGAGAATATGTTGTGTTTCACTAATAATATACGGCAACGAGATGGTGGTACGCATTTGGCAGGATTTAGATCTGCACTAACTAGATGTATCAATACCTATGCAACTAATGAAGGGTTTTTAAAGAAAGCAAAAGTAAATTTAACTGGAGAGGACGTTAGAGAAGGTTTAACTTGTGTTTTATCTCTCAAGATGCCTGATCCTAAATTTTCTTCACAAACAAAAGATAAACTAGTTAGTTCTGGAGCACGTGCAGTTGTAGAAAGTATAGTTTCTGATAAATTGAGCACAATCCTTGAAACTGATCCCAAATTGGCAGCAAGCATAGTAGAAAGAGCAATTAGGTCAGCAAAAGGAAGAGAAGCCGCAAGAAAAGCACGAGAGTTAGTTAAAAGCAAAAACAATATTGATATTGCAACTCTGCCAGGAAAACTTGCTGATTGCCAGGAAAAAGCCCCTGAGTTATCGGAATTATTTATAGTAGAGGGTAATTCAGCAGGTGGTACTGCAAAGCAGGGGCGTAATCGTAAAACACAAGCAGTGCTTGCCTTAAGAGGAAAAATTCTAAACGTAGAACGTGTAAGTTTAGATCGTATTTTTTCATCTGCAGAAATAGGCTCTTTAATCACTGCAATTGGTGCTGGAATAGGGAGTGAACACTTCGATATTGAAAAAGCTAGATATCATAAAATTATTATCATGACAGATGCAGATGTTGATGGTTCACATATAAGAACTTTGATTCTAACTTTCTTTTTTAGACATATGCGTGAAGTTATTGAAAAAGGTTACTTATACATAGCACAGCCACCCCTCTATAAAGTTACAAAGAATGCCAAAGACACTTATATTAAAGATGACGAAACTTTTGAAGAGTATATAATAAACTCAGCAGTTAAAAGACTAACACTAAGTGGTACAGCTACAGAATTTAACGACTTGCGCCTTATTTTGAATAAATGCGTTAGCACTTCTAATATTAGCAAAAATTATGATAGAGAAATACCACAAAATCTCCTAGAGTCATTGCTAATTTTAAGCAAAAAGAATGCTCTATCATCGGCTGATGAGATATTAAAGTATTTGAAGTTAATGTACAGCGAATACACTTGGGAAGTGGAAATAAAAAATGAAGAAAAAGAAATTCATATCTCTAAATTGTTTCAAGGATTGGCAGACAAATATATATTTGCACTTAGTATGCTTGAAGGCAAAGATATGCAAAACATATTAAGTTTGCTTGATGGTATAAGTAACTTATTTAATGGTGATTCATTTTTAAAGTCACAAGAAACTGAAATAAGAATCACTTCTCCAAGTACGCTTGCAAAAATAATAATGGACTATGGTAAAAAAGGTTTAACTCTGCAGAGATTTAAAGGTCTTGGTGAAATGAATGCTGATCAGCTATGGGATACTACGTTAAATCCTGAGGCTAGAACTTTATTAAAGGTTGAAATAAAAGATTGTGAAGAAGCTGATTCCATATTTTCAATATTAATGGGTGATATAGTTGAACCACGCCGTGATTTTATTAATAGCAATGCACTTAATGTGCATGATGTTGATATTTGAACTTTTAGCAAAATGTACGAACGTTACGGGTTTAAGCAAAGACTGTGTCATTCAAGTAGCTGACACTGGTTCCTTTATAACGGTGTCATTCCAGTGCTTGATACTGGAATGGCTTTGTTGCATCGCTCTTCGGATAGTAGGTAACGCACAATAAATTTATGAAGCTATCTCAAATTTAGCCATACCAATATCAGTGAACTTATTGAGCAAATAGCATTTAACAAGTAGTTCCTTCTCTCTATTTGTCTCAGATTTATTCCTAAAACTAAACCCGAATGTTTGTTTCAGTCGCGAGAAAAAACTTTCTATATAAGATCTTTTTCCGTAGTTTGTTTGCCTTTTCCACCTCTTCATTCCATCTTCGCTGCATGATTTTATTAGTCTAATTGCAGCATTTCTCTCAGCCATATAGTCTAACTTTGGATGCTCTGCTGCGTTGTTTTTCGGAGGAATTTTCGTTTTTATACCATATTGATTACACAGCTTATAGAGTTTTTCTCTGTCATATGCCCTATCTGCATATAGTACTTTTATGACATACTGAAAATCGACTTCTTTTAGCAAATCACAAGCTCCATAGTGATCAGCCGTTACTGTATTTTACAGCTATGGCTTTTTTGCTGTTTGTATTCAACATTACATGCAATTTTCTTGTCTGTTCATAGCTGCGATACTTTCTATCTTCGCTATTTTCTTTGCTATGACCAGGAGTGTTGTTGTATATACTAATTCCTGTACTGTCTATAGCAATTTCGATATCTTCCATATTATTTTCTGCAATCATTGATCTTAATATTGAGTTTCTTAAACCTTCTTGATGATTGTGAATAGCTGATAACTTGCAAATTTTTCCCAATTTGCTCAAGGTATCCTGCTATAAACCCAACTGTTTGCCTCAGGCCTATTCTAAATAAACAAGTTATTATGTGCACCAAAATTACAACTTTATCGCTATAAATATTGTTGCCACCTGGTATTTTTGGACCATTCTCGTACCACTTTTCTATGGCTTCGTTGATATAATGAAAAATATTTCCTCTTTTTTCTAGAAATTTGTTATATTCGCTATGGTTACTGACCCTCATTTTTTGTGGCATATTTTTTCTTTCAAGGTTAAATGGCTATTTTATAATGAATTTTGTCAGTAGCCACCAGATTTTTTCAGTTGCTATGCAACAAAGCCCACTGGAATCCAGGTTGCTCACAAGCAAACTAGCATAGAAAGTGGTTACAACGTTTTCGATGAGGTTGCAGAAAGGCTGGATTCCAGTGTCAAGCACTGGAATGAAAGCAGTCCTACGTCATGCCGCGATTCATTCGCGGTATCTCTAGATCCCGCTAACAAGCAGCGGGATGACGGTTGTCAGGGTGTCATCCCACTACCTTCTCCTGTCATCCCAGTGCCTCCCTCCCCTGTCATCCAAGTAGCTTGACACTTGTATCTTTATGATGTGAGGCATTAGAGCTAAAATACCTCACAGAGAGGGTGAAGCTGATGCAACGCTAATGCCATTAAGGCCGAATCCCAGATTTTGCTTCCCTCCCATAGAGTTATAGCTCTTCTCATAATAATCCCAATAAGGTAAGAATGGATTTATGGTAGAGGGGTTTGTATGCCAGCAGCGTATAGTTACGACTTAAGGAAAAAAGCAATGGAAGCATTGGATGAAGGAGAAAGTAGAGCAACTGTTGCCAAGTGACCTTACCCAGAAAAAGTGGAGAGAAAGAAAGGAGTTTTTTCGGGTAAAATAAAATTTTGGAGGATTAGAAATGGTAAGAGAATATACGGCAGAATTCAAATTGGAAGCTGTTAAGCTGGCAAATGAACAAAGAAAGGTAGGTCAACCAGTTGCAAAAGTAGCAAGAGATCTAGGAATAAGGGATAGTGTATTAGGAAAATGGATGAAGAAATATAACGAAAAAAAGTCAGCGGCAAATGCATTTCCAGGTAGAGGTAACATGGCTCCTTACGACAAAGAGGTTTGATTTACAAAGCAAGAGTAACAAGGGAAAGAGACATTTAAAAAAAAGCCCTGGCCAGTCAAAAAGAGTAAAATATTTTTTTATATAGTAACTGCTATAAAGTACAGGAATTATGTAGGATTTTCTGCTAGTGGCTACTATAAGTGGACCACAAGAAAAATAAGCAGTAGAGAATCAGCAAATAAAGAGCTACTCGCAGCTATTCAAAAAATATATCAAGTTTCTAAATGTAGATATGGAGCTCCTAAAATTCATGCTGAATTGAAGGCTTTGGGTAAAAGTTGCAACTTAAAAACAGTGCAAAGTATTATGCAGAAAAATGGTATTCAGGCTATATTGAGAAGAAAATTTAAAATTAAGAAACAACAAACGGACAGTAGCTCCCAATATATTAGACCAAAACTTTATTGTCGATCAACCAAATAAAGTATGGGATTACTTATATAAAAACCAAAGAAGGATGGCTATATTTGGCAACAATAATCGATCTATATTCACGCATGGTAGTTAATGAGCAGTTCAATAAATAAACAATTGGTTATGGACTCTTTATTAATGGCCGTTAACAAGCGTAAACCTGCCAAAAATCTACTATTACATAGTGATCAAGGTTCACAATATACTTCGCAAGGTTATCAATATCTCTTATCCATAAAAAACATAGATGAGTTATAAAGGTTGTTGTTACGACAATTCTGTTGTGGAAAGCTTCTTCAGTTCTCTAAAAAGGGAGTTACCAATAGACACCTCTCGGCACTCTAAACAGCATATCAAAACTACTATATTTGAATATATAGAAATTTTTTATAACAAACAACGTCACTATTAACTATTGCATTCCTGAGCATTTTGATTCATCATTCTCTTTGTGAAAAACATTCCAAACTTTCTCTCCACTTTTTCTGGGTAAGGTCAGTCAAAACTCCATTTTTTTTATATCAATTTATTACTTTTTTTTCGGTTTGACACACTTTTTTGAACCATACGCGTCAAGTTAAGGAAATAAAGGTATGAAAGAGATAGAATAATAAGGTATAAGTTCTCCCAGATATACTTTTAGTGAGAGAACCAATGAATAAAATAACTTGCTTATCAAAAAAGCTCAAAGAATTTTTTAATGAAAAAGCAGAGAAAATCTCAATTACAACAAGGTTTATAAAAAGAAAGAGAAAGCTAAAAGGTTCATCATTCGTAAAAGCCATGGTCTTGGGTAATATAGGAGTTGATAATTGTCGCGTAGAAACAATGTGTCAATTACTAAACGAGGACTCGATAGATATAACAAAACAAGGTTTGGATTTTAGATTTACTGAAGAAGCAGTGGAATTTATGAAAAGGATGTATAATGAATCTGTGATTCTCTTTAAAAATATCTTGCAAGTTGATTGCAAAATCTTACAGCAATTTAATAGTGTTAAATTATTGGACAGTAGCTATATTACTCTACCTAACAGTATGGAAGAGATGTATAAAGGTTATGGTACTAGCTACAGTGGCTATGAAAGCAATACTAAGTCTGGAATAAAGTTACAATTAGTTTTCGACTACATGAATCAGATAATAGACCAACTTAATTTAACGGAGGGGGTAAGATCAGACCAGGGATATAGGAAACATTTAAGTAATATATTAAGCAATGATTTGCTAATATCTGATCTCGGTTATTTTGTGCCAAGTTCTTTTAAACAAATCAATGAAATAGGAGCTTATTTCAAAAGTCGTTATAAATCCGATACCAACATATATGATGTAGAAACAAATCAAAAAATGGAGTTATTAGAATGTTTAGAGGATAAGTTATTTTTAGAAAACGAGGTATTGTTAGGAAAAGAAGCAAAAATTAGAGTAAGAATTATATGTCAGAAACTAACTGAAGAACAGTCTATGGCCAGAAGAAGGAAAGCTAATAGATTAGCAAGATCGCAGGGATATACATCCTCTAAAAGAAATCAAAAATTGTTGAACTGGTCAATATTTATAACTAATGTTTCAGAAAATAAAATTAGTGCTGAGCAAGTATTAACGATTTACAGAGTAAGGTGGCAAATTGAGTTATTATTTAAATTGTATAAAAGCCATATCAGGCTTGATAAGCTAAAAGGAAAGCCATGCAGAGTATTATGTGAACTATATGCTAAATTGTGCGCAATTCTTATATTTCACGGCATAGTTGGTTGCACAGAAGTGAAAAAGAATACAGAACTTAGCTTAACAAAGGCATTTATTGAGCTAAAAAGGCGGGTTAGAGAGTTATTTTTAGTATTAACCAAAATTAATAGTTTAAAAGCATTTCTTAAAAAACTCACTATAACTTGGTCGCGATTTTCATTAAAAGACAAACGTAGAAGGGCTAGAGTATCCACTTTAACCTCTCTAAATTTGCTCACAATCTCTTAACTTGACGCGTATGCTTTTTTGAACATTCCCAACGAAAAAAGAAAAACAAGGTTTAATTTTCTTTTTTATTTGCGATTTATCTATTAATTAACCGTGAAAGGTTACGTGTAATGCTTCTTCACATAATTATCAATAATTGCCTTAAATTCTTCAGAGACATTATCACCTTGTAAAGTTTTGAAATATTTGCCGTTTTTGTAGACTGCTGAAACAGGTTTTTCTCCATATCCAGGTAAGCTGATTCCCAAATTTGCGTGTTTGCTTTCTCCAGGACCATTTACTATGCATCCCATAACAGCAATGTTCATATGCTCTACACCTGGATTTTTTTTCTTCCACATCGGCATATGAGTTTTTATATAGCCATTCACCTCTTCAGTTAATATACGAAAACGATCGCTACTCGTGCGCCCACAACCAGGACATGAATTAACCTGAGGGTTAAAGTGTCGCAAGCCTATAGACTGCAATATTTCCTGACACACCACCACTTCATTAGTACGCGATTCACCAGGACGTTGAGTCAAAGAAGCCCGTATTGTATCTCCAATGCCATTTTGCAATAAATAAGTAAGCCCTGCTGCGGTATTTACCACACCTTTATTGCCCATACCAGCCTCAGTTAAACCCAAATGCAGCGCATAATTGGAAGATTTTGCAAGTGCCATATAAACTAAAATTAAATCTTGTACTTTGCTAACTTTACATGAAATGATTATTTTGTTTGAATTTAGACCAATTTCTTCAGCTTTTTTTGCACTATCAAGAGCAGACATTACAAGTGCTTTGCGCAGTATAACGTCAGAAGGCCTTGAATTACTAAGCGAAGAGTTTTCATCCATCAATTTTTGCAAAAGGTATTTATCAAGACTACCCCAATTTACCCCAATTCTAACCGGAAGATCGTGCATTATTGCATACTCTATAACCCTTTCAAATTTCTCATCACGTTTGTTGCCAAAACCTATATTGCCTGGGTTTATCCTAATTTTACCCAGCATTTTGATGTTGTCTGGATAATCTTGAACTAATTTATCTAGCTCATACTGACCACAGCCTACCAATATTTTACCGTCAAAACCTTCTTTATTTATCTCTTCTACTATATAAGGTATGGCTCTTGCTACCTCCTCTGAGTTCAAGGCAATTCGCACCAATTCTGAACCTGTACGCGCTAGTTCTGTTATTTCTTTTGCATAATGTTTTGCGCTACTTTTTATATTATCAGAATCTATATGCACACCAAGCGCCATAGATTGTACAACTACAGGATTATTTCCGCCTATCTTTACTTTTCCAACTTCTACAACATGAGTTTTGTGCCTGGAAATCTGCGATAATTCATATGTATTATCATTCAATATCAGGTCTTTATCTAGCATATTATTAATGGCCAATATTGTGATACTATTTTACTGTGTCAGCTACACTGCCAAATGAACTTGAACCATTCAAACTATAAGCATCTACGTTATCCAAATTAGCAATAGAATCATGTGAGCACGTTCTTCTTGATGGAGTTTCTTTTATAGTGACATTTATAGGAGAAACTTTCTTTTCTCGTGTTGAAGTAACTTTCTTCTCTTCTTGTTGTTCACTTTCATGCTGCTTATTTTCATACTGGAAAACTGACTCTTGATCTATAAATACAGCACCCCTTAAACGTGCGATATTAATACCATGCTGATTTATCATAGTGCTCTCTTCATCGTCGACTATGCAAGCTTCCATGTCATTTGGCTCATTATCAAGACTAGCAATTTTTTTCTCTTTTAATTTTTTGATTAGATCTTTTTTATTTATAGCTCGATCTTGTAATTTTTTTTTCTTGAGCAATTCCCTACGCTTCTCATACAGTTTATATGACTCAGCAAAATCCTCATCTGTATGAAAGTTTGCACCACCAGGGTTACCAGGAGGTATGTATCTCTTACTGAGCTTAGATTTAGCTTCAGCACTATGCACAGTAAAAAAGCTAGAAACCAAAAACACTAATATAAATAAAATTTTAGAAAAAACCCTAAGCATATGGTGCTATAGTAAATATCGTGTTTTAAAAGATAGCAATTAACAAACTTTAAGTAAACCAGAATCTTTACTAACTTTACAATACAAATATTTTTCTAAAAAGTGATATGTTTGCTATCAAAAAAACCTACGCAGACTAAGAGAAGAGTAAGGTGTTACAAGTTGCGTAACACCTTTTCAAGAAAAGTGTTATGCAGCTATATGTTTGCAACTTTTAAGTTATTCTGTAGTTTTTCAGTACCATCGGTAGTATCTACATTACTAAGTTTTGCGTCTGGCGTATCTTTAGATAAGTCGTTTTTCTTCTCTTTATCAAGCTTAACTCCCTGATAGATACAGAATGCAACAAAACTAGTTATTGTTATTGCGGCAACAGCACTGACTATGATACAAATTGCCATTATTTTTTGTTGATCTGCTACTGCCTCTGCAAGTGTTTCCACTTTTTCTTGCAGGCCGTTTAAGTGCTCTTGCATAGCTTGAAACTGCTTAGTACCAATCTTGTCTTCTAATGCACTAAAAACTTTTTCAAACTGCTCAACATCTATCTTTTGAGCTTCTTGCCATTCTTTTAATGCACTAAATACCTCTTCAAACTGTTTAGCATCTATCTTTTGAGCTTCTTGCCATTATTTTAATGCACCAAAAACTTTTTCAAACTGCTCAGCATCAATTTTTTGACTTTCTTGCAATTCTGTTACACCTAACCAATTTCACAAAATTCCTTTTACCATTTTAATCCCCTAGTTAATTAATATATTATAATTTTACATTCCCAATGTTTAAATTATTATTAAATTAACTGTCATTACGTATTGACCTTTTAATAATTTTGTTTGACTTGCTTTTTGAAAGTGCGGAAACTTAAATTAAGGTATTACAAGATTGTTATTCAACCAATATCTCTCTTTTCCCTGAGTAATTTGGAGCGCTGACAATACCTTCCTTTTCCATTCTTTCAACGATGTTTGCTGCTCTGTTATAGCCTATTCTAAGCTGCCTTTGAATGTAACTGGTTGAAACTTTTTGATCTCTTTGAATGATGGCCACTGCTTGGTTATAGAGGTCATTTTCTTCATCCTCCGTTTCATCATGTGACTCTGTAGAAGAATTTTCATCTTCTTTAGTGATTTCCTCCATGTAGTTTGGCTCACCTTGCATTTTCAGATGATCAACTATATCTTGCACCTCATTATCACTTACAAATGGGCCGTGAACTCGAATGATCTTACCACCAGAGGCCATATAGAGCATGTCACCCATGCCGAGCAATTGTTCAGCCCCTTGTTCGCCAAGTATTGTACGGCTATCTATCTTAGAAGTAACAGCAAAACTGATTCTCGTTGGAAAGTTCGCCTTTATCACACCTGTGATCACATCCACAGATGGGCGTTGTGTTGCCATTATGATGTGTATTCCTGCAGCACGAGCCATCTGAGCTAAGCGTTGAATAGAGCACTCTATTTCTTTGCCGGCAACAAGCATCAAATCTGCCATTTCATCCACGATCACTACAATATACGGAAATGTTTCCATCTTGATTGGTATTTTTTCAAACAGAGGTTTGCCTGTTGTTGAGTTAAAGCCAATCTGCACAACGCGCTCCAATTCTATTCCACTCTTCATCGCTTCTGTGATTTTTTGATTATAGTTTATAACATTGCGTACATTCAAATACGACATCATGCGATAGCGGTTTTCCATTTCTTTCACTATCCACTTAAGAGTGACTACAGCCTTTTTTGGCTCTGTTACTACTGGCGTTATTAGATGTGGTGTTGCATCATATATTGAAAGCTCAAGCATTTTGGGGTCGATCATTATCATCTTGCATTCGTCAGGACTTAATCGATAAACGAGTGAAAGAATCATAGTGTTAATCGCAACTGATTTACCAGACCCTGTGGTTCCAGCAACGAGCAAGTGAGGCATTTTAGTTAGATCTGCAATAACTGGTTTTCCACTTATTTCTTTGCCAAGCGCAATTGGAAGATTTAAGTTTGCATTTTGGTATTCTGGTGATTCAAGCAAATCACGCAGCATTACAATTTCCCGTTCCTTGTTCGGCAACTCTATTCCCATAGCATTTTGCCCACGAATTATTGAAATACGTGCAGAGAGTGCACTCATCGAACGTGCAATGTCATCTGCAAGGCCAATTACTCTTGCAGATTTCGTACCAGCTTGTGGTTCAAGTTTGTATAAAGTCACAACCGGCCCATAGCATACACTGATAATTTTTCCTTGCACGCCAAAATCACTCAGGACTTGTTCCAGCAGAGATAAATTTTTATTGCTCTCCATTTCATTCAGCTGTTTTCTCTGCAAAGACTCCTCTGCTTTGGAAAGTAAATGAATGCTTGGAAATTCGAACTCACTGAAAATTTCTTTGGTGGCTTTTTTCTGTCTTTCTTTTGGTTGTTGTTTAGTAGTGATTTTAGTTTTATGTTTTTCTTCTACTACTAATGGTGCAACTGAATATTCAGCAGTGATCTGAAGAATGGAACATTTACAAATAAGCAAGCTATTTTTTTACATAAGAAGAATTAGAGAGTAAATTGTTCTCTTCCAACCAACAGATCCTACAAGACCTATTAATGTTACTATCACAAATACATAAAACGGGCAGTTATTAACGAGTGCATTCCCTATTATTCCACTGTGTCTGTACCTTGCTGTGATGCCTAGCGAAAGTTGTGGTAATATAGCACATACCCCTAAATTGATTAATATTAAATAGAGAATTTTCAGCAGTATTTTTGCTGGCCTGAAGATCAACAAGTAAACTATGGTTGTAGCTATTGTAACACTAGTTAATCCAAGAAATTGAACCAATATATCAGCTAAATATGAACCTACTATTCCACCTAAATTTGTCACTTCCTCATTTGTAGCCGTGTTTAAGGAAGGATCTTTATAGTTATAGCTAAAAACTGATATATATATATATATATATATATATATATATATATATATATATATACAGGGTGTAAGGGATGGTCCAACGAAAACTGAAACTGTGGTTTCAGACCATTATACTGAACTGAAATCCGTTGGAATTTTTTTGCGGAAACGTAAGGTTAAATTTTGACTTTTTCAAACAAAACTCAGCGCGCAATGAAACCGTCACTTCTAGTACGCAAAAGCAACGCGATAGGTAGTTATAGTACGTTTATCAATGGGAGCGGGCGCGGCCGCGCCGGCCGCCTGAGCCGCCTCACTCGTCGATCGCCGCCGGCGTCGGTCGGTTCATTCACCCGCGGTCACGTGTCCGCGCGCGTGATTCCCTACATAACGTAGAAATAATCTCTCCCTGTTTAAAATAATCAACAATTACCTACTGCCTTCAGTGTCTACTTATTAAACGACATCAATGGTAACAAGGTTTTTTAAAATTAATTAACTTGCCTACCTATCTACTTCTTATTTTTTTTAAGTACCTGATGATAAGAGGTATCGGCATTGAGTGTTTAACATGCTCGTGGTTATGGGTTATGAAGGCACCTACCTACTGTATTTAGTGTTAAACTTTACAGTTACCTAGGTGTATGTTATGATGACCTTATAAGCAAAGTTCTAGGTACCTAGGTACCTAACTAAAATAAATAAAAGAAATTGATGTTTACAAACTTACGTGGCAGCAACTAACCATCATCCAAACTCCTTTTGTCTAAAGTTTAGCGTTATTAGCAAACAATCTCTCTCAAATCTAATAACGTTAAATACCGTACCTACCTACCTAATTTAATTTAATGATGGATTACCGTCCGTCAACTTCTTTAACTTTTTATTTGGTAGTAGTAAGGTAGGTAGGTAGGTGCATTATTTTTGACTGTAATGGTAAACAAGTGGGTAGTTAGGTAGGTAATTTACTTATTTAAGCTGCTGGCCAGTGTTATTTAAGTATTGTTCATGCGTAGAATAAACAGTTGAATAATTAAATTAATTCATAAAAACACGTTTTTATTGTAGGTTACTCATAAAGTTCATCAAAGTTTATCCAACGAGTTGGCACAAATCACAAGACAGAAACACTAGCACACGCACAATAACACACGAAAGAACAGACTCATAAACAAACACTCAGCGAAGGAAATCAGTAAGAAAACAAAAACGCATTGCGCACACCTACAGGTAGGTGCCTACGCACACGCACAGCCTCGCGAAAAATAAGACTAGGTAGGTACCAAGTTCAGATTCAAAGTTTAAATCTATCGGCGGTTTGAATATTAGTAGGAATTTAATTAAGTAGGTAATTAATTGCAGAGCTATTAACCGCCGCGCCGCCCGAAAGTAAATACCTACCAACCTACCTAGTCCAGTCGAAGCATTTATAACATTTTTCGCAACAGTGCGTGCGGCCGAAGCACAAGGTTCGGCAGTAGGTAAGTTTAGTTTACCTGTTATTAGTTCGATAACGAATTGAAAAGTGATTGGTTTCAAATAATAACATTCCAGGCAGGTAGGTATTTTTGTCACACCTATTCACCTGCTTACTTCATTTATTCGGTTACCGGTGGATTATGGCGAGGTACAGTCAAGGACTTTAATTGGTATGCCACTATGGAACCCAGTCATAATGACGGCGTTAACCAGATTAAAGAAAGCTAAAATTAACTATTAACGCCGTCTTTATGACAGGGTTCCATAGTGTCTAACAATTAAAGTCCTTAACGCATAATTTGTAAATTCAAATAAACAAGCGTTGTTTCCACTTAGATAAAGATAGTGGCAGTTAGGTACATACCTACTTATCGGGCTTAGGACCGTCAAAAACACCGATTACAGTGTAATAGAATAGCACAAACGATTCTAAACTACTTATTTAAAAAAAAAACTCTTAAAGTTATGTAAACGATTGTAAAATCAACCTAATCACACCGATGAAGCTTCTTATGTTTTAAATTAGGTACCTTGAGTGTTCGAAGTTCCTCCTCTGTTTTAATGGCACAGCAAAGCACGCCCGTACAAATTGTCTCACATTTGCGACAAAACAAACATACTCATCACTTCGCACAGTGCACAGTAATCGAATGCTGATATTATCAGTTGTCTTAAGCTCACTAACATTGTTTATTGCACACTCTCGATTTGCATAAACTTGAACGTTTAAATTCACCAATGTTGATTATGTACGCTGCACATTGGTAGGTAGGTAAGCACCTAAAATTGTCGCTCGTGAAGGCAGGTAGTCGCCGGTTCGGGAATCTTTTCCGATACGTAGTTTAAAGCTCTTAGTTAACTATCACCACACTCATTTGAATTCGCACCATGTCAGTGTATTCCCGAATTATGCAAACATTCGATTTTGCACCACCGGCGGGTCGACGCGCTCGATTGTAACTAACTAAGTACTTACTTAAAGTAAAAATGAAAAACAAACAAGTTTACAATCTATCGCCAAATTTCAAAGGGTGCGAGTGAGAGGGCGTCCGGGCGCATCCGCTAAGTACCTGCTTACCTAGTTAAAAATTATTTAACAAAGCCGAGCCGCGCCGTGTTGTCAATTCTTAAACATTAAAAGGATATTATTGCAAAAACTTAGGTACGAAGCGTTTCATTAATCAGTTACGTTACATTATTCACCTGGCCAATAAAACTTACCACAGTTTAAGATAACAGCCTCTAGGTACTCATGGAACCGATCAATACTGATTTTGAATTGATTTTTAACTTAAAAAAGAATAAGTAGGTACCAATCTATGGCCTTAATTATCGCTCGCTCGGTCGACGGTTAGACATAAAAACCGTTTTAAGATATAACAGCTACGCCCCTCCAATGTGTGTACGGTGCTGCATGTGGATTAGACATGTGCGCCGCGCCGCCGCGCCGCCGCCGCCGATGATTTGCCTCACGCCGCCGCCGCCGGTTCAACCGTCGGCGTAAAATCGGCGTGAAATATTCTCCAATCTTCCTCAACAGATTGTTTATTCCCCATATGAAGTTTTTATTTTGAATGATGAAGTATTTTCTAACGTGATTTTAAATTATTGTTATCAATTCAATTTTTTTAACCGTGGATGAGCGATCAGTAAGGTAATGCTACCTATGCTAACTATCGATGGCTACCGGCAATGCATTTTTTAAACTTATCTTACGAGGGCTGATTGGAAAGTGGCCCGACCATTAAAAAAAAAACTGCCGCCATTTTGAACTATCATTACTCAGTTTTCATCCCGCGAAATTTTAATAGGAAGACAATATTTGATACAAATTTTACGTCTGATTTAAAAAATACGTGTAAACAGATTTTTCATAATGGACGATTTGGAGCAGCGTGCCGTAATTAAATATCTTCACAAAAAAGGATCTCCAAAACAAATTTATGAAGATATGCAGTGTACATCGGGGCAATCCTGTCCATCATATACGATGGTAAAAAAGTGGGCAGCTGAATTTAAACGGGGACGAGTTAGTATCGCAGATGACCCTCGTCCCGGAAGGCCAACCACTGCGACCAATCCACATAATGTGGCAATTATTTGCGACATGATAATGAAAGACCGACGGTTAAAAGTAAGAGTAATAGCTGACATCATGGACATCTCCTATAATTTTTCATAGGAGATGCCCACGATGTCACCTAGCACCCAAAACATTATAGTCAACGAATTGGGTTTTTCGAAGGTGTCGGCGAGATGGGTTCCAAAGCTCCTTTCAGTGGAACAAAAAATCACTCGACTAACAATTTCACTCGACTGTTAGACCTGTATGAAGCTGACCCTCAAGACTTTTTGGACAGATATGTTACTATGGATGAGACATGGGTCCACCACTACACGCCCGAGACTAAACAGCAATCGAAGCAGTGGGTTCGTGCTGGATCTCCGCCTCCCAAAAAGGCAAAGGCCATTTTGTCGGCGAATAAAGTCATGGCATCAGTCTTCTGCGACGCAAAGGGAGTAATCATGGTTGACTATCTCCAGAAAGGTACCACTATAAACTCGACTATTATTGCGAACTTTTACGGCGATTACGAGAGGAACTGAAAGTAAAAAGACCTGGATTGTTGACAAAAAAAGTTCTTTTTCACCAGGTGTGACAACGCACGTGTGCACACGTCACTTAAATCGATGGCAGAAATTCACAACTGTGGGTTTGAATTATTGCCCCACCAAACTTAAAAAAACACATGGGCGGTAAGAAATTTCGGCCAACGACGAGGTCCAAGCTGAAGTGGACACCTATTTTGAAGACCTAGAGGAAAGTTTCTTTAAAAGTGGTGTATTGGCTTTGGAATCCAGATGGAACAAGTGCAAAGACCTCGACGGGGTCTACGTAATATAAAAAAATCCTTTTGATTTGATTTCATACTTAGGCCGCGAATTTTCCAATAACCCCTCGTATATTTCCCTTATTCCTGCCTTTTTTTTACTTGATAACTCACGCCGATTTCACGCCGATGACGCCGCCGCCGCCGATTTTTTTTTAACCAGACGCCGCCGCCGGTCTTTTGGCCGTCGGCGCACATGTCTAATGTGGATGCATTTTTAATAGGTCGCCTATCTAGTGTGGTGTAAATAATGCACATATCGAACATACCAGTCTTTCCTCTGCTCTTACCATGTAGCATCTTGTGGCAAGCGGCGGTCTAATAAAATTTTAGAATAATCATTAATTACATGGCGGCAAACAATTTGTTTTCCCGAAACTTGTCTTTGCTGTTGAGTTTGACCCTTTTTCGGGTCCGTAGCTAACTGTGTACTGATTTATTTATTTTCTACTTCAAATTACAGTACCTACGGTTAGCCATTTAAGTAGCTTTACGCTCTTGGTGCTTTGTCACTTTAACGTCATGTTTAAACTACTGCACTGATATTATGAAGGTCTTAAACCGACAAGGTACTAAAGTGTGCAGCTACTTATAAGGCCAGCTACCACAGCGAAAATCTTGAGCACTTTGGAGCCTTTTCATAATAAGTTTCTAGCTCAACGTCAAATGCCTACGACAAGCATGACAAGGCTCAAGTATGCTGCTTTATTTTATTAGGTGACTGTATTTGTGAGACTGTTATTAAGTAGGTACAGTCAAGGACGTTAATTGTTATGCCAATATGGAACCCTGTCATAATGACAGCGTCAAACCACATGAAAGAAAAAGGTAAAATAATTATAGTGGCATAACGGCATTAAAGTCCTTGACTGTACGAGAGGTTGGCACTCTTCTTCTACTTTTGGGTAAGTACACAAGTAGCTCCAATGCTGCCGATTATCTGAGGTCATTTCTACTGCTGTGATTCAAGCAAACAAGTTGGCCTCTATTCTACCAGGTTAATTTTATTTTTCGGTGTGTTCACCGGGTTAGAATAGTGCCACTCCATGTCTTCCCGTGGATGTCGTAAGAGGCGACTAAGGGAATAAGGGCTTCTAGTATTGTTAGGCAATGGGCTTGCAACCTGTCACTAATACACTAGTAAACATCTCAGCCTACTTTTGCAAAATGTGGTTACAAAATTATTAACATGTCTTTTTAGAGTTGGTATTTCTGTAGCTCTGCCTACCCCACTCTGTGAATGAAGGCGTGATGTTATGTATGTATGTATGTAATTTTATTTTCAGTCTACTAAAACCTACCAGTCTGTAATCGTGGGAGGAGCGCATCCAAACTGCTAACGTTACCGTTTCTTTTTGGTACTCGTATCTCGAAGTGGTGGCGCGACGCGTGTTTGATTTTTTTTTTCATCACAGCACCTCAAAAAGGGTGGTTTTGCTGTTTAAAGACAGAGAGCAAAAGTCGATTTTGCTACGAGCGTGAGCGAGCGTGAGACAATTATAGGAGATTGTACAAGAAGGGCATAAAACCAACCATTTTATCCAAGACTTATGGTACCTATCCATCCGAGCCAGCAGGCGAACTTTTTCTTGGAATTAAGGCAGCAAAGATTGTTGCATTTTTTCCATTAGTCCATTAGGTGTGAGCATTATTTCCTCTTCACTTGACGACATTTTAATTAAATTCCGTAACACAACAAATTTTGCAAAGAAAACAACTAATTAATAGGCCCAAACGAGACAAAAACCTGTTTCCCGCCACTGTTTCTTTCTTTTTTTTGTTAAATGTTGTGCATGAGATTTTTAACTTAGGTACACAGTACTGCCAAGTCATACGTTGATTTTCTAATGTTTCTGTAAATAATGCTTGCTTTTAATAACAAGTTTACTTAGAGCAGTCACCTCGTCTGTCTGTCTGGCTGTAGTAGGGCTTGGTTGTCAAATAAAATGTTATTTTATGCAGTCTATACCCAGCATAGAGAAGGACTTTAAAAGCATAAGAAGTGAAAAGTAACATTTTAATTAATTTTCACAATGTGTAAAGGTGGTCTTGGTGTGGCACCATGCGGGCGGCGGGGTGATGGCGTTTAATGTTCACCATGTGGTCTTTTTTACCTTAAGGTAATATTTTCCCGCTGCTGCGGTGAAAAGTAGTATGTGCAACAGAATCTTTGTTTTGCAGCAAAATAGTACATTTTGATACAAGTGCGGAAAGTATGTCATTTTACACGAGTCCCGAAGTATCTTGGCCCGAGCTGCAAGCGAGGGACAAGACTCGGGACGAGTTAAAATGACAGTTCCGCACGTGTATCAAACGACGTTTTTTAATACATTTGCGAAAAAATATCAATGAAACAAAATAAATCAGTAAATAAAACTATTACAAGAGACAATTTTACTTTTAATTGACACAGACTTTATGAAATGGCAACGGTTGTGACCATTCAGCCAAAAAAAAAGTCACAGTAATTTAATTAATTACCTATATTTAAAAAATAAAAAGTATAATTCTCTATTAACCAGCGGTAATGCATAAAGGTGGATTCACATTACGCCGTACTGGGCTGTGCCCGGTTTCTGCATGGTGTAATGTGAATTCACCTTAATACGCAACTATCTAATCATTCGTAATACTAATTCAGATTCAGCCATCTTGATGAGAGCTGTTTTTTTTTTAATATTACCTACATACATTTTATGTATGTATGTATTTCATTTTAATATTTTAAATTATATTACCTATGTATAGTCTCAAAGCTAAATGACGAAATCAAAAAGTGGTTGATCATGCAAACTCTTTGGTTAGATGCACGGCTTGGAAGTTGAAACAAAATTATATTTAAAAAAAATAGAAAACTTTAACGCACTAGTGCGTAATATCCCACTTTCCGCACGATATACAGCTACAAAAAGTACCACTTTTTGAGCAACTGTGTTAAAAACCAACTTTGCTCTCTTGCACAAATAACTCTTATCTATCTCTTATGTTCGGAGAATATCTCAATGGCGGGATGAGAAAAGAAATTACATTCCCAGGTAGGTAAGTCATTTTGAAAAATGATTTGCCACTTTTGATTCTTTACTAGACCATTTTAGAATCTTATACATACTCGTACAGCCTTAATAAACTCATTTTTTAAAACTCGATTAAATTAAACGACATTCGGTTTAAAGAAATAAATTTTGCATCACAATAAAATTGAGACAAAGTAACATTAACTTATTCCTCAGACCGCAGTTTTGATACGCTCTGGTTATGATGCGGGGGTTTGCCAGGGGTCTTGCGTTAGGATAAATTTACACGTAAATGCGCAGGACTTCACTAGCTTTTCAAAAAGCTTCTCCATGACATAAAATATGTGGCCATTTCCCCAAGCGCTAAACCGATTACCTACTCATTACTCCAGCTCTTGACGAAATAAATAAACAGCAATAGGATCATTTATTCGGCTAATAAACCACGAACTTAAAAAACAAAATACTTAACTGTGTTTTTAAAAAACTAATTAAGACCAAGTAACCCAAACAGTGTAAAAAAGGGCAGTAAATATTTTACAAATGCACGACACAGTTGCATGACAAGTAAAGTACCATGAAAGTAATTTACTCTGTATACTTAAATATGTTTTGTAATGTAACTGCAGGCAAAGTCTACCCACGGGCTTTTCATCTCATTAGCTCATTACGCTCGATCGGGCAAAATGGCTTTTTCTATGGTTCCGTACCCGAAAGGTAAAAACAAGACCCAATTGCTAAGACCTCACTGTCCATCTGTCTGTCTGTCTGTCAGTCTCTTTGTCACAAGGCTGTATCTCATGATCCGTGATAGCCAGACGGTTGAAATTTTTACAGATGTAAATACAAAAACAAAATAAAATATTTTTTTACAACAAACGTGAGTTTTTGCCGTTTTTGCAAGATTTGTCTGTAACCACAGACAGTGAAACTAAAAAAGGTAATAAAGTGTGTTATGTTGTGATCATGGTACGGAACCCTTCGTGCGCGAGTCCTACTCGCACTCGGACGGTTTTTCATTTGCTTACTACGTAATACATAACACACTCATACTCCATCCAGCTCACCGATTTACGAGCCACTTGATGTGATTCTCATTCAAGATAAAATATCAACTACACATTTTGTTTTTGTAACATCTCGCTCGTTGTAAAGTTCATCTCGATTGACACCAGAGCCTTAAGTGTACTAAGATGCTGTTCACGCGACAAACCGTCTCGAACACGTTTCGTCCATGATATTTATACGAGCAACGCAAACGTATTTGAGACGTTTTTATGAATTAGCCACTTACACTAAGGGCCCTGAAGTTACGTGCGTTAAAGGGACTAGTAACTTTGAGCGGACGCATAAAAGGCGTCGTGGTTTATTATTATTTTATGCCTATCTTTAAATGTTACGTTGTTATGTTTGTGTAGTCATGGAATATCATAGCTTAAGATGATTCCAGCAAGAAACGAAACTTGACTGATATTGTCAGCAAATTTAAAAACAAAAAACTAGCAAGGGTTCTATTTTAGTTGGTTTTTCCCTCTATTTCAATCGTATTGCTTACGATTTGGACGCCTGTACTGTCAAGTTAAATAGTAGTAGCCCGCCCCAAACCTACCTCATTAGTTCCCTCATAAATTGTCAAGCAAACGTACGAGTGTACAGGTTGATAGCTAAATTATTATTGATACAAATTTGTCATTCGCTGAGAAATACTAGTTTATTGTTTTTATTCTTTCAAGTAAACAAATCGTACCAACCCTCTTACTTCATGGTTTCATGGTTTCAGTGAAAACGAGCAAGTGAAAGTAAAGGTTCTTTATTTTCACAGGGAACTTTCGGAGATTTCAAACAGTGATCAGTTAAATTAAAATGTAGGCCAGCGTCTTTTTTTTAGTGTGCCGAGAACAATGCGTTCTATGTATAAACAACCACGCGCGGGTTCGCGTTTAATCTGCGTTACTCCTGACACGCATTCAGTGTGTCGAAGCCTTTATATCATGCGTGGAAGACAATCTGTGCAGTCTTTTATTAAAACATTTGAGATACTAATTCACTGCTAATTATAAATAATGACCCTGACACGATACTAACACGTAATGAAACAAATGAAACCGACCAATATGACATTTGAGTTGGTGTCACGACGACTGAATTTCGTAATCTTTAAACCATATTTACTCATTCAATGAATCATAGAATTATTTGAATCCAGATCATCTCAACGGCAAAATGTCCGTCTCAAAATGTCAAGTCAATGAGTAGGTTCCAAATAACTGAATTTCATAATACTGTGATATTTAGATCCTAATCTCAGATTGACTTAGGTACCACGTGTTTTTTAATCGACAAGTAATGAATATCTGACAAATAAATGTACTTAGCCCTTTCCCTTTCTTACACTTGAAAATAGACAAAATGAGGGCTGTCGTTAGTTGAAAGATAAATCTACTTGTCGATTGTGAAACAGGTCTTATAATGACACACACATACACATAACATCACGCCTTCATTCCCAGAGTGGGGTAGGCAGAGCTACAGAAATACCAACAACTCCAAAAAGACTTAATTTGATGATTCTGTAACAAAATTTTGCACAAGTATTTACCAGTGTATTAGTGACAGGTAGCAAACCCATCGCCTAACAGTACTACAAGCCTTTATTCCCTCTTGAGACGTAGTCGCCTCTTACGACATCCACTGGAAGACATGGAGTGGCACTATTCTAACCCGGCAGATTACACACAGCTACAGCCGCCGCCAGTTTACATATTTCGTTTAGTTTTAACCATTAGTTACGTTTTTAAATAATTAGTTAATTTAACTACTGATCAAACAACAGGCCCTAAGCAAGTTAAATAAAAGCTTGTAAAACAGACAAGTGCGAGTGTCACTCGCACATGAATGGTTCCGTATAACCCTGTATGAAGAAAGTTTCACTTTAAGACAAATTAAAGAAATCTGTGATGAAAAAATATCACCCACGCGTTATTGAATCATTTGTTTATTTTAATCATTTTCTGTTACGTGTAATTCATTAATTAACCAAAGTAAATACAGCTGATGTTCATGTCGAGGTTGGAATATTTAACGGTATTCCAATAATTCGACGATGTTTTACTGTTCACGCGTGATTCGAACAAAAACGTGCTTTTACAATGATAATTATACCAGCAGTTGCCTGCGACTCCGTCCGCGTCGAAGTCGTTAATCGCGGGTAAAAACCCTATGTCCTTGGTCGGGATTTAATTTATCTACCTCCATACCAAATCTCATCGAAATCGATTTAACGGTTTAGGCGTGAAAGCGTAACAGACAAGCAGAGTTACTTTAGCATTTATAATATTAGTAAGGGCGGATAGATTATTAAAAAAAAATAGTAAGAGTAGAATTGGTAGGATAATTAGGATGACGCTGCATAAGTAAACAGAATCAACTGCACCTACGCCGCGCACTCTAACTTGTACTGAGGAGTTCCTATGGCCCCTTCCGTCTTCATCTTGAGAGCAGTTTAATGGTAGAAATTATTAGTACATACATACATACATAATATCACGCCTTTATTCCCAGAGTGGGGTAGGCAGAGCTACAGAAATACCAACAACTCTAAAACGACTTGTTGGTAAATTATTAGTGTTGTCATCAAAATCGCATAAGCATGCATTAAGACTATACGTAAATAAAAACGACTTTATACATTAGTATACATAGTAACTTACTAGTTAGTTAGCCAGTAAGGTAGACACATTCTATAGCTTTATGCATTAATTTCTACAATTTTTTTTTCTTGACAGAAGGTGGAACATGATGAATGTGTAAAACTTGTATACATAATTTGGAGTGAACCCGTAAATTTTGACAAGCCAGGTTTAAAAAGAGGACACGACGTCATAGCCAACCAAAGACGTCATAGTCAATACCACTTAAAGGTCGAAAGAGGAGGAAACGAGGCCATGGTCCGGGCGGTGCTGCTCTGGTGCCGGGGCGTTGTAATGTGCGATGACCTGAACTTGGTCGGCTACAACTTATAATGTGACTGTAGGAGCTACTTAATTAGTAAAGGAATTTCAATATTATGTGCAAGTAGATATTCTAAACAATACGGAATTTTTCAAAAATAAACTCGCGAAAGTTACTCCATGGTAAGCACAAAAGAAACGAAAAACTGGTTCTTCATTAAAAATTTTAACAACTACACTGGCTGCGCTGTATAGGCCTGTGACAGCTCATTTAAACGCGTATTACGCTTGTTTTTTTTCACGTCACATAAATACGACATTGGTACAAACCTAACAAGCGACGCCGTTCATGAATTTAAATAAATAATCGCCTATTTTCACAACACATCGCTTGTCAGTAGTGATTGAAATTACGAAATACGGCTGGCTGTCACAGGCATCATCCTACAGTGCAGCGAGTGTGAGTATCCCTACTAATTAGTACTGTTTGTACGCACCATTTTTTTCTCGACGGGGAGTTGTACTTAAGATTTTACCGCAAGAGCTTAAATCTCGACACAAACTTGATATTACGTAGGTAGGTTATTTTTATAGCTAAAAAACTTGCAACGTTACCAATTTAGAAGCCTGGGACACATATGGCACATTTTTATCAATCTCAACGCGTTCAGCGCCGTTCACACACACATTTGTGTGACTGTAAAAGTCTTAGACAGTTCATAGCGATGCATAATGTCAAAATAGACTATACCAGAATTTGAAAAAGAGAACTTTCTATCTTAAACAGGTTTCTGTAAAATAAAAAAAAACTCGGCAAGGAACACTTTGGAAGAGTAAAAGGGGTGAAGGGGGGAGGGGAACGGTTGGCAACCGGCATTTATTGATTCAGCGAGGTCGGATTATTAGGAAGAAAAAAATATATGTTTTGCTTCCAGACACATAACGGAAGCTTTTTCAAGTTTTTGTCCAGACTAAAAGGCCGCCGCCTGCAGTCGCTGGTCGTACACCCTTGCCCATGTGAACACGATGCTGCAATGCTGCGGATTTTACTCCTAAAGACTGTATCGAAAAGTATAATGACAACTGTAGCTGGCTGCCATTCTTGTTTGTTTTTTTTTTTAAATATAAGAGTCAAATTATATCATAGATGCTACGGTATTAAACTCAATTAATAAGGTTTTTTTCGGATTACTTTTGATTTTAAAAAATGAGAGGCCTAACTAACACCCGAGCAACAAAAACGAATCATGGACAAATACTCACGAGAAAAGAGTATGTCCATAAGAAAGTTCGCAAAAATCGAGAAGGTGAGTCGTTCTGCGGTTTAAAATGCCATTAAAAAGTACCTACTGGGAAGACCTAAAAAGTTCAGAACTTCTGTTGGAATGGTTCAGAGGACCAAGAAGCGTATCGACGCGACTTGGTAACTTATCGAAAGCAACGGAAGCCAAATCTTAAACACCGTCTTCGAAAGTTATACGACACGGTTTTAACCAAAAATGAACAGTGCATTATTCAAGACCTACGTCACCTACGTACGTTCGTTCGCGTTCATAACTATTTCCACGATGACTACCGATCTTTACATCAAAGAGTGTTTGCAAAAAAGAATTTTGACACTGATTTGACGCCAAAGTGAGACTACCTACTTTATTTTGGCTTGATTTGGCTAAAGTAGAAACATCGAGTGATGGCACCTTTGACGTTTGTTTGCTCATGAAGATCCCTAAATATTGACAGCAAGTACAAAGAAACAGATGTCAAACTTCATTGCTGTAGGTACCGGAATAGTGATATACTGCTGGGGCTATAATTTACCGAAACGCATTTCGTAACTAGCTTCATATTGAGGTTGTTTTTATTTGCTCGCACTCTAGGGTTCATAGTTTTAATTATAACTAACAAAAAACATCTCAATAAAACAATTCGCGTGATGATAACATTGATAACAAAGGACCGCTGACTGGTTCAATAACGTATGACAATCAAGTCACTACACTTTCACGTTACCGCCGCTGGCAAACTCGCGTTCTAGTTCTGAATTACAGTGGTTTTATGATTATTTATTCACTCATTTATCAATAATTTCACATATTGTACATTTTGACTCAATATTTCAAATTTCTGACCATGTCATCTTTTTTTTGCCATAAAGTTTATTTCGAGAGTTTGATCCACAAACTCTATTGGCACACAATAAAACGTTTCCATATTCAAATGATTATGAAAATTTCGCATCGTCGCCCTGGAGACTATAAAAGCCCATACATCTAAAATACACGGTTATTCCTACTACAGCTTCAAGAAGTAAACATTGAAAGTAAACTAACTGATATTACTACGAGTTAGCCTAACCCTTTGAGTCAAGTTGGCATAACTGTTAAGGCGAGTTGGCCTGTCTGCTTATTACTCACAAACTAACAGTGATCCCGCTATCTGCGTTTCCACATACCTGCCGTCCTCCCCCTCCACTTACACAGGAACCAGATCTCATTACCGCTGCAGCTCTTCAGATCCTCTTCGTGCCCTGTCTCCACTTCGCCCTCGTCTTACCTCCGTTTACGCTTCTGATGGGTACACCTCGTTATCTCAGAGCAGTGAAATGTCACAAGTGTCAAAATAGGTTAGTATGTGGCCAATTGGAAATATTTTATACTTATTTTAAGTTTATTAGCAGTATGAGAGAAATGGCACATTTGAAAAACAATAAAATGAACCTACCCTTTTCACGTTGGTACAATTGGGAATCTGATAACAAACAGACGACGATATCATACATTTTGTTAGGTCCAAATGAAACTGCCATAAGAAAGCTCAGAGTCACTCAGAGGGCTATGGAGAGAGCTATGCTCGGGGTTTCTCTGCGGGATAGAATCAGAAATGATGATATCCGCAGTAGAACTAAGGTTACCGACATAGCCCGAAGAATAGCGAAACTTAAGTGGCAGTGGGCGGGTCACATTGCTCGCAGAACTGATGGCCGATGGGGCCAGAAAGTTCTCGAGTGGCGTCCACGGACCGGGAGACGAGCTGTTGGTAGGCCTCCAACAAGATGGAGCGACGACCTCGTAAGGATGGCGGGATCGCGATGGATGCGGAAGGCACAGGACCGGTCTAAGTGGAGAGCCTTGGGGGAGGCCTATGTCCAGCAGTGGACGTCTTTCGGCTGATATGATGATGATGATGATGAAATGAAACTGCTCTGGATATGATTTGCCGCTTTCAAACTCATTGTGTCTTTTTTAATTAAGATGGTTATGTCATATTTTTTTGGAATCATTCGTAAATTTCACTATTAACAAAACAGCTTACTCTAAATTTTCATCAAATAATCAAAATAGACAAGGTTGTCTTTAATTTTTCCATTATAACAAATCAAAATCACGCGAACCGTAAATTCACATACTGTGAGTATTGATGTACTTTGTCATTATGAATTTCCATAGCAAATAAATAAGTCTTAGTTAGCGGGTCACCCTTGACCAAGGAGGTCTATACCTATAAATATCGAAATGATCTCGAAATATTATTAGATAGAACTATAACTTTATGTGTGAATGTTTAAGTGAAAGGGTTGAAATGAAAGTTAAAAACTTAAATAGTAAATGTGATTGTATGATCGTATTTATGTTCTTGTAATATGTGATTGTAATTTTTGAAAAAACAATGATTTTACTTACAATTAATATCAAACTGTGCTATTTACCCATATGTTTCCCTATTTTGATGTCACTGCCTTGAGATAACGAGGTCTACTGATGAGGATCTCGTCACTATACCCAAACATACGAAAAATACTGTTTTAAACAGTCAAACGCGTGAGTTCGTTCTTCGGCTACGTAATTATTTTGAACGTGAGGCTCAAAATAGCGGGCCATTGTTACCATTGACACAAGTGCTTGATCGTGTAGCTGATGCATTCGATATTAGAAAGCGAACTGTCATCAGGGGCCCTAGCCAAGATGCAAACGCTCCTAACGTTTTTTTTTCTATCGTTCAAAATGTATGGGATGACAGTCGACCACGCGGTTTATCGAAACGCACGAGAATGTCATCCCATACCTTTTGAGCGATAGAAAAGAAAAACGTTAGAAGCGTTTGCATCTTGGCTAGGGCTACAGGATAAGTAAAGAAAAATATGGTGACACTGGCAATGACAATGGCAAGATAATGTTCTTCAGACTCCAAATAGGAAAAAAAAACGATCAAAATAAATTGTGAGCATTGATAGTTTTGATTCCGATGCTATTCGAAGATAATGTCTACGGTTATTATTTACGCAAAGAATATCCAACGAGGAGGAAGTTAGTAGAATCCCTGAAAGAAGCCGGCTTGTTTTTCGGCAAAAAAAGTTTTTTAGGAACAGTTTTAAATGAAATTGGATTTCGATACACGAAGGCTAATAAACGCAAAATATTAATGGAAAGGTACGATATTGTGATGGCAAGGTATACTTTTTTAGTCCGAGCAAAACAAATAAAATATTGGCAGAATGTGGTTTTATTGGATGAGACATGGCTTAATGCCAATCATACAGTTAGCCGTTCTTGGACCGATAATTACGCTGCGTCTACGTCTAAAGATCCATCTGGAAAAAGAGCCAGGCTTAAAATTTGTCACGCTGGCACTGCGAACGGGTTCTTCAAAGATGCCTTGCTGGGTTTCGCATAAAAAAACAGGAGACTATCACGAAAAAATGAAGGGATAAAATTTCACTTACTGGTTTTCTTCCATGTTATGTTGCCTTCCTGAACCATCCGTTATAATTACGGACAACGCCCCATATCACTCGATGCAAATCGATAAGCCACCGGCAAAGTCTGAGAGTAAGCTGAAATCGCTTCATGGCTACAACGATCTGGCGTAGATGCAAACATGAAGATGTTCAAGGCGGAGTTGGTACATTTACGAAAAGTAAATAAACCACATAAAAAGCGGTACGTTATCGATGAGCTCGCGGCCGAATATGGGCACCAAGTCATACGTTTACCACCCTATCATTGTGAATACAACGCAATTGAGTTGATATGGGCACAAGTCAAGGGATTTGCAGCAAGACACAATACAGAACCTCCATTCACCACATCAAAAATGTTAAAATTACTGCAGGAAGCTTATGCACATGTCACTAACAGACTGGGAATGGTGGTAAACAGTACCGTGAGACGAATAATTGAAGACTATGAAACCGATGTGAACGTAGACAATATTTATTATAATAGATGCTATGAATGAATTGGTGAAACCTGGTTTTGTCGACAACCTTTTCATTGAATATTATTTCATCGACAACGATTCATCGAAACTTTAGTACTAGTAATATTGTTTGGCGTAATTTTATTTCAACTACTATTTATTTAAATTTATCTTACTACGTGGAAATACTAATCAACGAATACTACTTAATCGCTGATTTGTTGCAAATTATCTTAATTGGTACAGCTGCAAAACATTGCAATTCATTTCTTCGACGTATTACTTCAATACATTTTTATGTCCTATGAGGCTTTCAAAGTAGGTTAGGTTAGAACTGCGACCCCCAAGAAAACGAACTGTTGACAGAAGTGGGTTAGGTTAGGTTAGAACTGCGGCCCCCAAGAAAACGAACTGTTGACAGAAGTGGGTTAGGTTAGGTTAGAACTGCGACCCCCAAGAAAACGAACTGTTGACAGAAGTGGGTTAGGTTCGGTTAGAACTGCGACCCCCAAGAAAATGAACTGTTGACAGAAGTGGGTTAGGTTAGGTTAGAACTGCGACCCCCAAGAAAACGAACTGTTGACAGAAGTGGGTTAGGTTAGGTTAGAACTGCGGCCCCCAAGAAAACGAACTGTTGACAGAAGTGGGTTAGGTTAGGTTAGAACTGCGACCCCCAAGAAAACGAACTGTTGACAGAAGTGGGTTAGGTTCGGTTAGAACTGCGACCCCCAAGAAAATGAACTGTTGACAGAAGTGGGTTAGGTTAGGTTAGAACTGCGACCCCCAAGAAAACGAACTGTTGACAGAAGTGGGTTAGGTTAGGTTAGAACTGCGACCCCCAAGAAAACGAACTGTTGACAGAAGTGGGTTAGGTTAGGTTAGAACTGCGGCCCCCAAGAAAACGAACTGTTGACAGAAGTGGGTTAGGTTAGGTTAGAACTGCGACCCCCAAGAAAACGAACTGTTGACAGAAGTGGGTTAGGTTAGGTTAGAACTGCGACCCCCAAGAAAATGAACTGTTGACAGATAGCATGACACATTACTATTATTAAATTATATCAATGGTCAATCATAACACACATAGCTATGATCACACAGAGTGCTTGCGTTTAGTTTTGATAGCAAAATATTACCAATTGAAATAATTTTATGCGGAATAAATATTATTACAAGTAAAAAAAATCAAATAAATAAACCCGAAATGATTAGTCATGACATGAATTTGATTGAAATAAGTCAACTACCAATTAAAAGACCTCGTTTCAAATTACCTAGTATTGAGTCCTCGACGCAATGAGTTGTCGATGAAATGAAAATACTTGAAACGTTGTCTTTGAAATAATATTCGATTAAAAGTTTGTCGGCAATTCAATGGTAAACCGAATGAACTATCTCAAGAGCAGTCAAGATTTTTTTTGACAAATAGCTCTTTAACTTCCTTGTCTGATTGTGCAAAATGTGGTTATAGACTTATAAACAAGTATTTCTAGAGTTGTTGGTAATTCTCTAGCTCTGCCTACCCCACTCTGGGAATGAACGCGTGGTGTTAATGTATGTATGTACATGTACATAATAATTATCTAAGTCTATAACAATGTATTTTTGGTGTAACGTGATTTTTAACAAAAATATGTCAAGTAGAAGGCACACGAGCACTTAGGCCACCTGATAGTAAGAGGAATCTGAGACCCGTAGACATTTCAAATCTATCAAGACTATAATGTTAAGACTGCAATCCTAAGAACTCAAATGCGTTGCCAACCCTGAGGACTAAGATGGATTGCCTCTATGCCAGTAATTTCATCGGTTGTCTTATCCCCACACCGAAACACAACAATGCGAACGCTGCCATTTGGTGGTGGTGGTATATCTTTTTTGTATGTCTTTACCTAACACGAACTATGGAAGTCCGGCACCTTTGGAAGACGTACATGAAGCCGAACCCAACACGCAGAGGTCCTTTAAACAACTTTAATTTAGTAAATTAATAATTTAGTTTATTTACAGGACTATCAACAAGTCTTTTTAGAGTTGTTGATATTTCTGTAGCTCTGCCAACTCCACTTTGGGAATGAAGGCATGATGTTATTATGTGTGTGTGTGTGTATGTGATTACCGTCATAATATCTCTTATCGCCCGAACGAAGTAGGGTCCACAGTTCATTCAGTGGACACTCGTATGTTGGTATGAGTGTTTGTCAATTACCTGAGTTTTGTTGATCCCATTTTTATGATTTTTTCTAAAAGAGTAGACGAGGCGAAGACAAATTTAAGTTCGATAATGAGCGGATCGGTCCGGGGTTACAGTGTTCGGGGGGAAATCGAGAGGTCTCTGTTCGCGATGAAAAAGGTACTAGTTCACTTGATAGTAGGTACAGGCAGGCGAGTCGTCCACGATTGCAATAGAGGTAAAACCAATTACAATTACTAGATTCGTTTTATGCTATGATCTTATGCTATCCTATGACTATAAGAAGGAACGTAACGTAACATAGAAGTTCACTCTTAGGTAGGCGATAAGCTCATATTGGCACTGGGAGTATAAACGGGATCGGGAATGCATCACATTTGCTGATCGAAGAGCAAAGCGCCCACACACAGGTTTCTGCGGCCTACACCATCTCCACGCAATATTCGTACGGCAGTTAAATCTGTCGCTCACCACACATTATCAGTTTCACATTTACATCAATTATGTACCAGTCACATAAATAACTATAATTAAATTGTTTTAAACTATTGCGATATTTAGTCCCAAAGGTGGAGCATAGAATATTTTTGATGGATGTTATCGTAGCATGAGGTCCTAATAAAAATCAAGCTTTTAACTTTGGGAGGCGTGAGACGCCATCTTGAATTTTTAAATATTGATTTATTTATAAATAATTCCCCAACAGTTAACTTTACGATAAAAGACCACTCATTCCTCGTCCTCCGACGGCGCGAGGTAAGAAAACGGAAGCATCATGATTTTTAAGCTACACATAATTTTGCGCGCGACTCTGTCCCCATCGATCTCAATACTCCCTCGGAAACCGTCCTATTTTTGAGGATACAAATTAGCCTATGTTCTATTGCAGACTATAATCTATCTGTGTGCCAAATTTCATCCAGATCCATTTAGCCGTTCAGGCGTAATTGAACAACAAACATCCATCCATCCATCAACCCTTTCACATTTAAATAACATTAGTATGATATAAGTAGAATAATTATGACATTACGTATACAGTCGTATTTTTACACACCCAATTTTGCTTTATTTGTATGTTAGTATGTATGTTTGCGTCACATCTTGCGAAACAATTTTGAACGTGTTACGATCATCATAATAGTTAATATCAATAAAATATTATTGTGACAGAACTGATCTCATGATGTGGTCTTAATGTAGCAGTGGCAACAGGATTTCCGCTGTTCTTAACGTACACCCACTGAGCTTGAATTCGTTAGTTTGGTCTCGATCGATAGAGGACACGACTAATGTTTTTAAGAAATGTTGAGCACTTAATACTAGTACTTCTTGTCATAATAAATTTCAAACAGACCATTAAATTAAGAGTACGGCAATTCATTGCAACTGCCGTGCTCGTAATTAGATGGTTCAACATCTACATTATTATTATTCATTATCATTATTATTCGGTGATCGCACCTAATGTTGACATTATAAAACAGACCTTACGAGCAATTAAAATAATTGTTTCTCACATCCATAGTAAAAAATAAATTAAAAATATAAAGTATCAACGGATTGTGAAGCTGAAAATTTTCATACAAAAAGCGATATCGTTTCTTTCCCCTTAAATCTAGTCCGATTTTAACGATTTTTGAATATGTTGTAGATATTATGGAAAACCAGGTTTGTACGTTTTCCTTCTAAGCTACGCGGTTTGAGCGTCGATTTAAAATCCTCTTAAGTCTTTATCAAACTGCCAAGCAGCAGTTTTCGCGTTGTTGTGTTCCAGTGTGGGAAGGACGAGACAAGCGGTGTAATTATTAGGGTTGGCAACGCAGTTGCAGTCTTGGGATTGCAGCCTTGACATTGCAAAATGTCATGTTCCGCTTATCTTACAGATGACCTGCCTTCTCCGTTTCATAAGAAACCAAGACCGTAGCCAAGATGCGTACGGTAACTAGCGTTTCTATTCGTTTTGTTTTTAAACCAATCGCCTCACTGGTAGATCACTTGACTTTTCGTGTCACGTGATCGACACGTAATTTACCTCACATGATAGGTTTGAGTTGAAGCAATATCTTTTCACTGTAACACTATAACACTAGACTTGTTTCAAATTTTAGCACAATATCTGTCTTGACGGAAAGACAGATGGACAACAAAATCAGTATAAATTTAGAACGGACTTCAAAAATACGTAATTGACCTGCTGTTCTGTTTGTCAGTACGTCACCATGCCTGTGATTTCAGAAATGTTTAATAATTATCTTAAGTATATCAAATTATCGTGGTATCATCAGTTCAGGCTCCGCGAGTAAGTGTCCCATATGAAAGACATGACCCGCGTCTTGAAATCGTCCGAACGAAAAAGCGAAATGTGAGTATGCATTACCTTGTTTACAATCCTACTAAACGGTTTGTAGAGGCCAGCGATTATAGTGACATGAGCCCTAGCCAAGGTGCAAACGCTCCTAACGTTTTTCTTTTTTATCGCTCATAATGTACGGAACGACAGTTGACCACATAGTTTATCGTAACGCACGAGAGTGTCATCCCATATATTGTTAGTGATAGAAAAGAAAGACGTTAGTAGCGTTTGCAGTTTGCACCTCGGCTAGGGCTGATGGTTACGCTCTTGTCAAAGACGTTTTTTTATTTAAAGTTGTTTAAAAGAATTATCTACAAAAAGATACATGTGAAGAGTTTAGGAGAAAATCTATAAAAGTACATTTATATGGTTTCTATTATTGGAATTGCATTGATTTTTTTTTTTTCAAATTATCGAAAAAGTACTACACTTTCTATTCAAGAAATGGGTTTAAATATTAACATATTTTTTTAAAATCAGAATTCGAATAACAAATATTTCCTATTGTCACCCAAAATCAGAAAAGTACAAACGATTTTTTTATAAAATAAAACAGTGTGACAAAAGGCACAGGCTCAGCTTGTGGTGCGAGCGCGGGCGAGTGCTCGAGATTTTCAGTCTCCCCCTTTCCGCACTCAGTTTAGGGTAACACAATTTAGCAGGCAGATCAGACGGTATAGATTACTTTACAATTTAGGCATAACTCACAGTGTTTAGGTATACAACATATTGATAAAAGGTAAACAACATAATGATATAAGTAAAAAGAAATCAGGTTATTTGAAAACATTTAATACAATAATTACCGCAGTTGTAGTGCAATGATAACACTTTCACATAGTTTTTGTCACTCACTGGTTAGTAATCAGTGATTACTATTTACCGCCTGTTTCACAATGACCAAGTAAAGCATATCTGTCAAATAAATTTGGCCCTTTCCCTTCCTTACACTTGAAAAAAAGACAAAGAGATGGCTATCTCACAATTACTAGACTCACTATACTAAAACGGCATACTAGGGCCTACAAAAAAAGGATATTAAGCCACCCAAAGACCTCGTCAAAATCCCTGATGGACGAAAATCAATCAGCTCGCAGGCTAAAACGGAAAATGCCCCAGGACATACTGAAATAGATGTTGGAAAATGAGGATGCGACACAGGTCGCATACCAAGCAAGCCATTTAATCAAACCCCAAACTACTATTAAATGTCCCAGAAAGATGACAGATCGTAGTAAAAAAAGAAATAAAAAAAACTCATAATTATTACTCATACAATTTGTAAGCAGTGGGATCATGAGAGTGAGAGCATAATGGAATAAGCCCTTTATTTCACACACAAATTTACGTGTCGGATGTGAAACAGGCCCCTAGTATAATTGAACGTTGAATGCAGTTTGTAAACAATTAATAACGTAATTAATTTATTAGGAGCTGAAAGTCACTTGTCTGACCTTCCCAATTATTTTCTCATCACATTCAAATGCAATTTTACTGACAAAACAGGTGTTACAGATTACAAGTAAAAAAAAACCAACCAATTGCGTGTCGGACTCGCGAACCGAGAGTTCCGTATCTATTTAGTTCATAACATAAAATAAGTATTTTCTAAAAGTTAATTTAAGATAAGGAAGTAGAATAATTTTTTCCAAAACTTTTAAATTTGATAACTTCATTTTATTTTTCACGTACAATAAATAATTAACTCGAATCAGGATTTTTTAAGATTCTTTGGCTCATAAATATCCAAGATAAGGTAAATCAAGAAGTACCCATATTTTTACTTTAGTAAATAAACAATATTTTAGGAGGTGCAGATGTTCCGTAATAAAAACAAGGAGTTAGGCTTACGAATAACGTACAATTTTCGATATTTACAACGACACGTGTAAAAATCTAAAACGATCGCTACGTCACACACGCAACATACGTGCCGAATTGCCTGTTCTTAAAAAATAGTGACATAAAATTTTATACACACGTACTGTCCAAATATTATAAACGAAGTACCTACATAGTGACAGTATAGCTCTTTGAGCTCTTTGCTAACTAAAACAGTTTTGAAATGTGCAGATTGAGCCCTTTCATATGAAATAAATAAGGAAAATTAAAAAGAAATATTTCAAAAATGAGAATTATAATAATGACAGGGTTGGGTCTGCCTAGTAGGTAAGAAATATGACACTACGTTTGCTATAATCACTTTCATTCTCAACCCACATGCTTTGACCCTTTTTCATAATTTATAGATTTTTTTTTTTTCTACTACAAACTCAGATAAAACTGCTGTGACATACAGACAGACGGACAGACACCGAAGTCTCAGATAAGGGTTCCTTTTCTATATTTTTTTACCAATCCTATAAACGATGAATATGCGGTAATTTTCCAGGTCTTTGAAGATGGATAAAATACACTATCTATACTAATATTATAAAGAGGAAAGATTTGTACGTATGTGTGTATGAAACGAATAAACTCGAAAACTACTGATTTGAATGCTACATTATTCCAGATATAGGCTATGTTTCATTTTTCTACGTGGACGGAGTCGCGAGCAACAGCTAATAATATTATAAAGAGCATAGATTTGTATGTTTGTAACATAAACTCAAAACTACCGAGTTAAAAAAATCTTGCACTAGTAGAATGCAACATTTTTACAGAGTAATGTAGACTATGTTTCATTTTTCTACGCGAACTGAGTCGCGGGAAATAGCTACTTATGTATAAACAGAAAGATAGTGCACCTGGTCAAGAAACATGAAGCACCAGTGTAGGTATGTACACCACAACAGTTGTTAATAAAGATGGTATTAGAAATCGTACGGAAATGAATAGGGCTAGTTTTAGGTTAGGTTAAATCACCATTGCTAAGCATTATTTTGTTATGTTCTTTTTCCTTTCTTCTCCTTTTGGTTAAGGATAGTGTTTTTTTTTCAGTTTCAATTTGTTTCAGTTTTTATTCTACTATCCTATTAATATTATAAACGCGAGAGTTTGTATGGATGGAGGTGGGATGCTTGTTACTCCTTCACGCTGCAACGGCCGGACGGATTTGGATGAAACTTATAATGAAAATAGCTTATACCCTGCATTAACGCATAATTTAGGCTGCTTTTTATACTGAAAAAAAATAAATTTCCCCGGCAGAAGCTAGTTATCAATAATATTAAGGGTATGAAATGTAATGTTAAGATTTTTTTAAGTAATTTCCGGCTCTGAAAATTAAATCAGCTGGGGTTACAAAAAATCCAACAAGTCTGGACAGGTAACAAGGAACACACAGTCATCTTGATAAAATTTGGCAAGGAGATAGAGTTTATCCTGGGAAAGGACTAAGCTTACTGTTTACTTCGGTAAATTTTACAGTTGTAAGGTGCTCCACAAACTTTGACTTGTAAATTACATGGATCCATGGGCGATATTTCGGATCTGAGTGTTTGTTGCTTTTTTACATATCACGAAAATCGTGCCTTCATGAAGCTACGATTTGCCTTGTGGTGGCAATTGATACTTCCGGAATTCAATTGCAACACATTGATAAGAATTCTGAACGAACTTTTACGAGCCTCAACAATTCGTTCTGATGTACTTGTTTTAACGGACCATTGTTTCCCTAACGTTGGGTTCACACCACGGATTGGAAGGGTATGGTTTTGACCCAGTGATCGATCAAGGTGTCCACGTATTATCTTTGATTCTTTGTGAAAATCTAGACAAAACAAGTTCATTGGGTCTAAACGCATAAGAACTACGTCGTGCAAAGCCACGAGTTCGTTGGTTACCGTTACTCTTTCTATTTTATGTACCTACACTGAATTTTAAACTCAATGGTACGAGCACCATGTTGCATTATCAGCAAAATCAAAGTAGCTATACAAAAATGAAAGTCAATCCGATTAGTATTATGGACGTTAAGTGACTTTGTAGATTTGTTTTCCGAGTTAAAGTGAGGATAATAAAACGTGAGTTAAATACAATTAAATAATTTCGAATGGTTAACTAACTTACTGCTGCTTGTAGAAATTACCTTGTCTATTGCTAAATAAGTCGGGTATTTTCTTCCAATGTAAAATGTGATATTAACCCGTTTCTAACAGGATGTTAAGGACGTTTCCGCACTTTGCTATTAGTACGAACATACTACCTACACTTAATTGCCACTTACGAATGTTTCGAATCCACCAGTCATTTGACTGTTTAATTACGTATAAAAAGCAGTGATGAATGAAATAGGAACAGTCAACCTTACTGTAAACTAAGTTCTACTGGTTTAAAATGTATGGTGCTAACACAAAATAAAAACACGTACACACTCTCGTGACTCTTTACACACATAATTGCACTATTTAATTAAGCGAAAACTAAAGTGTCTAATTTTATGAAAACATTCATACCATCAGTGCTCTCAAGATTGTTTACAAACTGTTCTTTATATCTGAGATCGTATAGTTGTGAGGTTGTGACAGGTATGTTGAATTTAAGACACCCTCCATTTTGTTATTAAAATATTGATGTATGCAGGTTATCGTTGTAAAAGTTGTGGTAACACAGGCCGTTGGTACTTTTGTTAGGCGGCGTTTTCTGACCCGTGCCGTTTGAGCCCCTTATTTAGCCGTTTGACATTGCTGCAAGTTTTTGCTAAAAGATGGTAATAAAAATAAAGTACTTTTCCTACAGTCTTCTTGTAACTTCAGGAAAAATCATTAAAAAATATTGTTAAACGATTGGTACTCAATCAACTTAATTATGATGTTTAGATAAAATTATAAACTTAATAAAGTTTACATTTTATGAAGTACTTTTCAAAGGAAATTTCTATACATTAAATCCTTACTAGTTATTTTAAAGTAAACATCGGTTATACATAAACAAAAAAACCAGGCAATAGCATGTCGGGCCATACTCAGTGTAGGGTTCCGAAGCCGTTAGTTTGACTACTGAACCCTAAAAAACTTGCAACTACTTTATGAGTAAATGCATTAAGAAAATGTTTATTACCGACTTAGCATCTAAGTACCCACTAAATTATCATCTGTTGTCGCATGATAATTTATTAGGGTCATTATTAAATAAAACACTAAATTAGAATTAATAAGAACATGTAATATTGTAGATATATTGTTAATTATGTATAAAATAATTTAATAGTAATAAGGTTCTGTTTTGCACGGAAGTTCGTAACGAACGTCACTCCGAATGCCCCAGTTGGCGGAGCGGAAGTAAGAGGAGGGGGATTCGTTCCGAGCCTCCGTGCGATAAAGAGTCGGGAGTTGACTTTGGATTATTGAGTGGATTGGTAGTCTTTGTGATTCATAGGATAGTTTGGATTAAATAAAAGGCATCTATATCGTGACCACTTTTGTTATTTAATATCAGAAGTGGGATCGTATAAACACCATGCCTCCATTTCGGCCAACTGGCGAAAATAGTCGTAAAAGGAAAAGAAAAGCACGATCCAAGTCCCGGCATGCACGTCGGCGTAGCAGATCACGTTCGACGTCGCGACGCCGCCGTCACAACAGGTCTCGTTCGTCGTCGTCGTCCACGAGCCGCGGGTCATCCCAGACGTCGTCATCGTCAACGTCAGGGAGCAGCACGACCAGCAGCAGCAGTAGCTCGGACCGCGGGCGCAGCCGAAAACGGGTAAAGCGTGGTAAACGCTCACGGCGCCGCCGTTATCAGTCAAAATCCGTAAGTCAAAATGTGATATTATCATCAGTGGTTCCTGAGTTTGATCCGCTAGTGGACGATATAAACATGTGGGTTAATGTTGTAGAAGCTAATTCTCGCGCGTTTGGCTGGTCAGATAAGCAAATAATTTTCCAAGCTTTGCAAAAATTGCGAAATACCGCCAAGACGTGGTATGATTCTTTGCTAAAAACGGAAACACGTTGGACAACTTGGCGCTGGAAAAATTGGCGCTACACCCTTCTAGACACATTTGAGACTAAACGGAATATGTATTTCATGCTTAGAGAGCTAATGCAAACAAAACCTGTCGAGGGCCAGTCTTTATATGAATTCTATTTTCAGCAAAAAAGTCGTATAGATCGATTAAATCTGTTGTTTTCTGACCAAGATATCATATCAATTATTGTTGGATTAATTGGTGATAAAAATATTAGCACTGCAGCGGAGGCGGGTAGTTTCCGGTACTGTGACGACTTAGCCTCATTTTTGCATAATAAAATGTTTACATCGCAGGATAGTAGGAATCAAACCATTCAAAAACATTCCATTAATTCAGTGATAAAACAGCAGGCTTCTCGACCTTCTTTCGTTGAAAAGAAGTCGGATGTAACGAATACCGATTCCTATATTGTTGACAGTAAGATTAAATGTTTTATTTGCGGGGAGGGTGGGCATAAACGATTTAACTGTAAATGGAAAAATAATAATACTTTAAAATGCAGTTTTTGCCAAAAACCAGGTCATTTAGAACTTGCATGTCGCTCAAAACCCAGCAGTAATTCAACGTCGAAGGTCGAAAAGGATGCTGAAGTTAAATTAATTAGTACTTCTAATTCGAAAGAAAAGTTTTTTAAGGAAGTGAGTTTAAATGGTTGTAAACATCGGGCTTTTATTGACATGGGAAGTGATTGCTCTCTGATTACCTACGACCTAGCGCGACAGTTGAATCTACCTTCATATCAATTAAATAATCCTATTGTTTTGACTGGTTTCTCGAATCATTCACGAACTCAAGTGAATGATGCAATCGTGGCCTTGTTGAAAGTCGATAACGTTGAGCTATCTACTACATTTTATTTGACTAATGTTCTGGCCGGCTGTGACATCCTAATAGGTCGGAATTTCACGGAAAGTAGAGAAATTATTTATACTAGGGTGGGCGATAGTCTTATTTTCCAAAAGGTAACACACGCACAAGTTTTAATGATAGAATCATCGTTGTTTAACGCGAGTTCAGATGAGCATATTGAAATGCTTAGGGAAATATTTTCAAAATTTCCTAAGTGCATTTCAAATGATTTAACTTCTCTCGGAAATACGTCTCGTGTGGAGTTAGAAATAGAGTTAACTAATAACAAACCGGTATGCCAGCGTCCATATCGTATGTCAGAGTCTCAGAAGCAGGTCACGCGGCAAATAGTTGACGAATTGTTAGAAGCAGGAATAATACGGGAAAGTAGCTCTTCCTACGCCAGCCCTGTGCTCCTAGTTGATAAGCCAAACGGACAAAAAAGACTTTGCGTAGATTACCGGCAGTTAAATAAAATTACTGTACAAGAAAAATATCCGATGCCTTTGGTTGAGGATTTAATTGATAGGCTTAAAGGGTGTAAAGTTTTTACGTCTATTGATTTGAAAAGTGGCTACTACCAAATAAAAATTCAGGAATCTTCAATTCATAAGACGGGATTTGTCACCCCCGACGGACATTTCGAATTTGTGCGTATGCCGTTCGGAGTTTGCAACGGGCCATCGGTTTTCCAAAAATTAATGAATACGGTGTTAGGAAAGCTTCGTTATGACCGAGTAATATGTTATATGGACGATTTGCTTATAGCGACAGGTACATTACGAGAAAATGCAGAATGTTTAGAGGCGGTGTTAAATGTTTTACAGGCGAATGGTTTAACTATTAATATTGACAAGTGCTCATTTTTCCAAAACTCAATTAACTTCCTAGGTTATGAGATCGACGAAAGAGGTATTCGCCCAGGTAAAAAGAAGTTAGAGGTAATTAGAAACTACCCACCACCTTCAAACATTCACCAGGTCCGTCAATTTTTAGGATTGATAAATTATTTTAGGAAATTTATTAGGAATTGTGCTGTTTTATGTAAACCCCTGACAAAGCTACTGAAAAAAGGGGCGTCTTGGGAATGGGGCACTGACCAGTTTCGGTCGTTTGATGTACTGAAAAGCGCGCTATCGGATGCATCACTGACAATATTTGACCCTAAATTACCCGTCATTATGTACACTGACGCTAGTCGGGACGGGATAGCGTGTATTTTGGTTCAAATGACTGATAATGGTGAGAGGCCCATTCATTTTTATAGCCGACAAACTACAGAAGAAGAGAAACGCTATCATTCATTTGAATTAGAGTTCTTAGCCATAACAGTAGGTTTGCAAAAGTTTAGACATTATTTACTAGGGACACATTTTAGAATAGTCACAGATTGCAACGCGGTCAGGCACACTATTAATAAAAAGGAAGTCAACTCTCGCATAGGTAGATGGGTTTTATTAACACAAGAGTTTACATTTGACATAGAACATAGGCCCGGTACACAAATGCAGCATGTAGATGCGTTGAGCCGGAATCCTGTGTTGGAATCGCGTCCCATTCACAATGAAAGTGTGATGTCAGTAACGATAGTGGAAGCTGACTGGTTGTTATCGGTTCAGCTGCAGGACCCTAACATTTGTGCAATAAAAGAGCTCTTAGAGTCAGGTGATGCCGAAGCTCACAAACAAGTTTTTAATAATTATCAACTGTTAGGTAATAAAGTTTATCGCAGTACTGAGTATGGTCGAAGGTGGGTGGTACCGAAGCAATGTATCTGGCAAATCATTAGGCTTAACCATGATGACTGCGGTCACTTTGCTGTAGATAAAACTTTGGAGAGGATAAAGGACAAATACTGGTTTCCTCGAATGAAAAAGGTTATTTCAAAATATATTAAAAATTGCATTAACTGCATTTACTTTAAAAATATACATGGTAAGAAGCCAGGTAAATTGTTTCCAATACCAAAATATGCGAGACCGTTCCATACGTTGCATATCGACCATTTAGGCCCGTTTGTAAAATCAACAAAGAAGAATACTTATTTGCTCGTTATGGTTGATTCATTCACAAAGTTCATTTTTATTGCTCCCGTTCGCAATACAAAAAGTAAGGTTGTTATAAATGAATTAAGTAAACTGTTTAAAATATTTGGTAATCCTAAAAGGTTGATATGCGACGCAGGTAGTGCGTTTACTTCTAAGTTGTTTAAGGATTATTGTATAAATAAGAATATAAGACGACATGTAATTGCTACCGCTGTGCCACGCTCTAATGGACAGGTGGAAAGGTACAACTTAACAGTTTTAGAAGCTTTACGTAGTCTAGGTGCTAACACAGATAATAATCAGTGGGATGAACATATTGCCAACATTCAACAAAGCATCAATAGTACCATCAACAAAACCACATGTGCCATTCCGAGCGAGGTATTTTTCGGCTACAGACTTCAAACAGATGCTGATATAATTATGTCTGACACTGACGAACGAGTTATTGATGTAACGGACTTGAGGAGTAACGTTGACAAAAAGATAAAAGAAAGCGCACAGAGACAAAAGGAAACGTTTGATGCAAAAAGAAAAAATGCTTATGAGTTTCAGATAGGTGATTTGGTGGTTGTAAAAATACCGAGTCAAAGTAATGATGGTCAAAGTACTAAATTATTGCCTAGGTTTAAAGGTCCGTTTCAGGTAACGGACATTTTAGGACATGATCGTTACAAAATAACAGACATGAGAGGCGCGGACAGATCAACCAAACGTTATGAAGGTGTAACCTGTGCCGAAAACATGAAACCCTGGGTAAACATCAACAACATGGACATTTAAAGGGATGGAAAGACGGATGTTGTAAGGTATTTATTGTATTTGCTATTTTTTCTGTTACCTTATAATTATGGTGTTTTGTCTGGTGCGTCAGCTTCGAACACTTAAAAGTGGTACACAGTCCTGACTGACAAGCTGGCCGTCGATGGAACAGCAATGGGATTGCGTGGGACTGTGTGACTATTTTGGTGATTCGAGTTGGATTTCTAAATATACTAACCGTCGAAGGAATAGTAACTTTTAGGAATCTCAAGTAATGTCATGTTTTGGGATTACTCTGCCGTCGATGGAAAGAGTACTTTACAACTGTAAATAATGTGTAGAAATCTTAGTTGTTGACCGGCGATGGAACAACAACTTAAGATTGACTGTTAGTCACATTAGTTAATATGATAACAAAAATAAAATTTCATTTTGTTGTTCTCAGACATGCACCAGACTATAACGCATCCGAGGACGAATGCGTGCGCAGGATAGCCGGATGTTGTCGCATGATAATTTATTAGGGTCATTATTAAATAAAACACTAAATTAGAATTAATAAGAACATGTAATATTGTAGATATATTGTTAATTATGTATAAAATAATTTAATAGTAATAAGGTTCTATTTTGCACGGAAGTTCGTAACGAACGTCACTCCGAATGCCCCAGTTGGCGGAGCGGAAGTAAGAGGAGGGGGATTCGTTCCGAGCCTCCGTGCGATAAAGAGTCGGGAGTTGACTTTGGATTATTGAGTGGATTGGTAGTCTTTGTGATTCATAGGATAGTTTGGATTAAATAAAAGGCATCTATATCGTGACCACTTTTGTTATTTAATACATCATACCGAACATAATTGTACCCACATTTCGTTTTTTACATGACACAGAGTGAATTATATTCTTTTGTACGTTACATTAAAGTTCGTTGTGTTGCAACGGTTACGTGTATTAAAAAAAATCTCTGTTCTTATTTTGTTATAATAATGAGTAATCTGTTTAGTGCAAGGGAATATGGTCAGATGTTGTTGTGTTACGGGGAGGCCTTGGGAAACGCTAGCGAGGCCTTGCGAATTTACGTTCAAAGGTATCCCAACGCAAGGCCTCCGGTAGACCCCCGCGTCATAACTCGCGCGTATCAACGGGTACTTGATAATGTGCCTATTGTCCCACAAGAAGAAGGCACCGGCAGATCAATTAACGTGCGAGCCGTAAACAGCATTTTGGATGTAGTTCGACGCAACCCACGAATTGGCACTCGCACTGCAGCGCGCTTATTAAGGCGTCGCGGTATACGAGTATCACACTGGACTGTTCATAAAGTTCTCCGCAGAGACAGGCAACGCGCGTACCGGATTCACAAAGTGCACGCACTTGTGCCTGGAGACCGGGATCGCAGACGCGATTACTGCAGGTGGCTGGCAGACCAGCAACGTCGATACGCACATTTTAATTTTGTTTCTCATATCATTTGGACTGATGAGTCGACCTTTACCAGAAATGGAATGTGGAACCGGCGCAACTCTCATTTTTGGGCCCATGCAAATCCGCGCGTAGTTCAGCAAACAGGGCATCAAACCCGCTGGTCCGTGAATGTGTGGGCTGGTATTTACAAAAACAAAATTCTAGGACCAGTTTTTTTGCCTGAACGTATGAACGGGCAAAGATATCTGGATTTTTTACAACGAGACCTGCATAGGGAATTAAGGTATTTACGCGATGAGCTAGAAGCCGAGTGGGACGACATGGAGGACGTGCCTCTTGCACAACTGCCCACAATTTGGTTTATGCATGACGGAGCTCCTCCGCACACCATACGTACAGTGAGAGAACACCTCAATAACACATTCCCGAACCGCTGGATTGGAAGATATGGTCCTCACGCCTGGCCTGCTCGTTCGCCCGACCTAACTCCACTAGACTTCTTCTTATGGGGTTACGTAAAAGAAAGGGTGTTTGAGGCCGAGTGTGACACTGCAGACGAAATGCGGCGTAGGATATGTAGTGCATTTGACACTCTGAGAAGTAGTATCAATGTAGATAACACTATGATGCCTCGTCTCCATGCAGAAACCTTGCGTCGCGCTAACATCTGCGATCAGCTCGGGGGCGGCCAGTTTGAGCCGTATCTTACAAGACCCGAGAGACCTTAGGTAAGATTTTTTATGATACATTAATCAATACGTAACTTATAGCTACACGTATAATTCTTCTTTTTTAATTATGAAGATAATACTTAAATTTGTCGAAATAATCTAATTCTTGTTATTAATTATTTATGGAATAATAGTCCGGTCAATTTAGACATCCGATGACGGTATAAAAATTCGCACCCAGCTTAAAGTTGGTAGGATTATTCAAAACACCATCATAAATGAAATCTGAACAATTCTCATATTTTATTATTCAATAGTTTCAAATTAACAGAATCACGAAAGATCCGTGGAATAGGCCTACCGGGGAAACCACGTTAAAAAAAACGCGCCAAGTACACTACCTCAAAGGCGGCGTGGAAACGTGTGCATAATTATCACGATTACAACTCTTCCAACTGTTTGAATCTTTATAGGTACTCAGAAACGGTGGCACTTAGGAAAAAGTTTTTGGTTTTTTTAATAGATAATTATCAGATCTAATGTACAATTTTTGTATTTACTTAGTTTATGATAAAACTTACCGTTTTGCTGAAAATCGTGAAAGCGTTTTTGTGACCTTTAACCGTCCGTTTTTTTATCAGTGAGGAATGATTTCATAATGTTTTGAACAATGCTACCAATTTTGAACTGTGTGCGAATTTTGTACCTTCACTCCTAGTTTTGAGTCTAATTTACCGCAGTAGGTAATAAAAAAAAATCCATTTCTAATTTTGACTGGAAAAAGCATGTGATAAATAACGGTAATTATTCAAGTAAAAAGAAAACAATAATAATTTGATTTGTTCGAATCAAATGTATTTAGGCAGTTAATAATTATTTAAATAAGACGTGAAAAGTCAATTATGTTAACCTGCGACAAAAAGAGGAGTGTTATAAGTTAACGTCTATATCTCTGTATGTGTGTCTGCGTGTGTGTGTCTATGCATCTGTGTATCTGTAAGTGGCATGTAGTGAAACGACTAAACGGATGGACCAATTTTGTCGCGGTATTATTTAAAAGAAAGCTAGTTTAATCGTGGCTTAAACTAGCTTTCTTTGCGTTTAACAGATAACAGCTGTGAAATAAAGGGTCCCATCATATCGGGGGTTGTTATTTATGTACTAGTTATCATAAGGACAGCTTGTTACTATTTGATTGAGGACGCCAGGTGGCGCTAGAACGCTACCTAAGAAGCATTCTCATCCATCATGTATGGATTTTGGATTATTTTAATTTTGAGCCACGCGTTTTGTGTTTTAGGCGACGAAGTAAAATAATAGTTACAGCAGACGTCGGCAAAACTCATTTAAATACATCGTTTTAATAGCACGACTATTTATTACTTCGTCATAAATATCCCGACGCGTATCACTATTATTTGGATCAGTTCCGTCCATTCGTTCCGGCGCTGCGATGTCACAGGCAGTCTGACACACAGACAAATCCAGGCAAAAATAAATTTGTAACGCCCTCATATTTTGGTTCATGGTTAAAAATAAGATCACTTTAAAAAAATTGATCAAGCATTAATAACTGGATTTCAATAAGAAACAGTTTGGCGCGTGTCATCTCAATATCCAGATTTTTAATTAGAATTTGAATTAAAGAGTATTTATTTACAATAGATGTACCTTGACTGTGTGAATAATTCTCAAGGAGAAAAATCGATCGAGCCTACCCCTTTTTCCGACCGATTAAGTCATTCCTTCCCTAGTAGTGATTTTACATAGGTACATAAGTTTTTTTTTTTTTTTTTTTTTTTTTTTTATGTTAAGGAGAAGGCACCCGAGCACTCAGGCCACCTGATGGTAAGTGGAATCTGAGACCCATAGACATTTGAATTCTCAAGACTATAATCCTAAGACCTCAAATGCGTTGCCAACCCTGAGGACTAAGATGGAATGCCTCTATGCTAGTAATTACACCGGTTGTCTTATCCCCACACCGGAACACAACAATGCGAACACTGTTGCTTGGCGGGTGGTTAATGGATAAGATGGTGGTAGCGATCCGGACGGACCCTGCACAGGGTCCTACCACCACTAAAACAACACGACGAACAGAACGAGGTAATTTTCTCTAAGACGTCTCTGAGTACGGCGGTAAGTCAGTTCATAAGATTTGAGAGGGTAACGTCGATTGCCATTCATACGCCGGGCAAGCTGTATTTGGATTGTGTATACAATGCTACGAACGTGGCTCAGATATGGAAATTGGCTTCGCTATAAAGATGTTACCTACAGGTATCTACTTATTTGGAATACTTTTTCATCTGGTTAGAATTGTGTCTTGGGTCTTGGGATATTGGGTCTAAATTCGGCTTTCCTGGAGCAAAAAAAATTAAGAATTAATCATTGTATTTTATTAGGTACTATTAAATTGTCACAAAACAGTGTTTTTTTTTCTGAACTAAATAACACTTTCATTACCTTTTCCCTGACATCAAATGATCAGTTTTGCTTATTTTCGATTAACTATTCAATATTACCTTATCGATATCACAATACAGAGATCTCTCCGTATTTTAAATCTATAATTTTAGAAACTTTTAAATAACCCACTCTCCCCCTTGGTGATTCTTCTTTGTCCAATTCTTATTATTATTTACTGAACTACCGCGACATAGACACGATCATTCTTTTGCAATCATCTTAATAGCAGAACTTTGCTGAGGGACGCCCAGTCTGGATCGAGGTCCACAATCCTTGAGGGTAGGTACTCAAATTGGGCGGAAGGAGCAAGCCCGGGATCTTAGGCAAACCTAAATTGCTAATAATAATGTATCTTTTTGGCGTCTATTCTACTGCGTTATAACGATATTTTATTCACTGTACAGTTCTTGAACTACCACTAACGACAACGACATGATTTTAATAAATTACGAGCATAAAAAAATCAGATAATTATTAAATACGAATATAAAAGGCTTTTTGTACCACCGCGAATTACCCACTGCATTTTCAGGGTTCCGTAGCCAAATGGCAAAACACGGAACCCGTATGGATTTGTCATGTATGTCTGTCTGTCTGTCTGTGCGTCCGTATGTCACAGACATTTTATTCCGAAACTAAGAACTGTACTGTTGAAATTTGGTAAGTAGGTAGATGTATTCTGTGAACCGCATTAAAATTTTCACACAAAAATAGAAAAAAATAAAAAAGTTGGGGTTTCCCATACTTAGAACTGAAACTCAAATATTTTTGAAGTGTAACTTCCTTAGCGGCGTGGTACACTTTATTTGTAATGGGTAAAAAATGTTGAACTCGCGTCAGGACACGTGACCTGATCGAAAATTCGTAAGACGGATGGAAAGTAGACAGCTGGCGCGGCGTAGGAGAGGAAGTATCCCCCTCTTTTTCTACGGCGCGGCGAGTATGCTTGCGCCTGCTGCTTCGTTTAGGTGGCGCAGGGCGCTTGCGCGAGTGTTCGTGTGTGTTTATGTTAAAAATCAAAACTGTTCGTTTCTTACTTCAGCTATCATAAATTTTAATATCATTTAAATCTTAAATGAAAATTTATTCATTTATTCTCATGACGCATCTGCAATGCTACAAAAAAAAGGATAAAGCTTTGATGAATTGCCAATTATTTTGAGTGGAGATTTCAACATGAACTTTGCAGACGATAAAAATCAACTATTAATTGTTTTTTTAAATAATTAATTTGGTTTAACTATGTCTAATGATCGCAATCTTAGCACAACGAAATACAAAACTACTATTGATGCGGTCTTCAAAAATCAAAACTGTTCGTTTCTTATTACTTCAGCTATCATAAATTTTAATATCATTTAAATCTTTAATGAAAATTTATTCATTTATTCTCATGACGCATCTGCAATGCTACAAAAAAAAAGGATAAAGCTTTGATGAATTGGCAATTATTTTGAGTGGAGATTTCAACATAAACTTTGCAGACGATAAAAATCAACTATTAATTGTTTTTTTTTAAATAATTAATTTGGTTTAACTATGTCTAATGATCGCAATCTTGGCACAACGAAATACAAAACTACTATTGATGCGGTCTTTATTAGACATTTAAATAGGTTCGAATCAAAACTGTTCGTTTCTTACTTCAGCTATCATAAACCGATCGTATCAGTTTTAGAGATTATCGATGGTGGTTCTGGTAATAATGATGGTGAAAAAGTCGTCGAAATTATGGATGAAAGTTGATTTTTCTGAGAGATAAACTTTTTAATGTAATATAAATTGTCATGTTTGTGTACGATAGCGCAATAAATAAATATTATATTCTACCACATAAATGATAGTACTTTTATACTGATAATTAAAGCAATTCACGCAAAAATTATTCCCTAACCATTCCAAAATATCAAAAATGCACAACGTTAAAATAAGTTTTTAGTCTTTACAGAAATAAGGACACGGGATTACGCAAAATGAAAAATCGTTACGTAAAGATTATTAAAATCCGGGAGATTTCGTCAATCATTGCACAATGCTCGTAAAGTCCTTCATTATGCTGGGTATAGGCTCCATAAATTCGCATTTTATGCACTAGTTCATAAAGTGTTGTTGTCATCTAGACTAAGACAATTAAGCCTTTCAGCCAGCCTATGGGGAAATTGGAGTGCCCATGTTAATTACCGTTGTCGGGGAGGCCACGTACGTACATATTGTAAAGTAATTTGTGCGCACCTAGTTTTCCCGAGGACAACCGTGATTTAGTGATACTGGTGACGGAACATCTGGAACCACAGCGGTCGGAGATCGCCGAGCGTCATGTGTTCAGGCAGCGATGACAGCATTGACAGCGTGCTGGTGAGTCGCGGCGAGGCCCTTAAACACTAGCCGCTACGTGTAGCTTCGGGGACTGTGCTACGTGCTCGACGCTAGAAGATAACTTGAGGGACCAGATTGTGTCGCGCCTCGAGTACGACCTATGCGATTTACAAGTTTTCCGACGAAGAAAATAAAATACAAAGAGGCGGAGGAACCGGCATTGACTCTGGAAGCTACAGAAAAACACGCAGAGGTGAACGGCACTACGGGAGCAGCGTCAAGGGGGACAGAGTCCAGAATTGGAGAGGCAAGCGAGGGCTTGCACTACGCGCGCGGGAGCGGGGCGCCGCCGCGAGCAGGGCGCGGGCCTGGGGCAGCGGCCGGGCGCGGGGGCGCGCCGGTGGCGCTGCGGCACGGCGCACCAGGCGCATGCGGCCGACAGGTGCCGCTACAGGAACTATAAATGGGGTGTTTATCATTTCATCGAATGTACCATTCCATCAAATTTCATTTCATCGAACGCTTTTGTCTGCTGAAACCATTTTTTAGGGTATCTTAAACATCTAACGTAACCTAACCTAACCTACGTAATTAATGTTTAGGGGGATGATTAATGCGGGATTTGAAAAGTTTACAAATAAACCCTAATTCAATCTCGAACGATCAATTTGTGAGCCAAATGCAATGAGTTTTATGGTGTTTTGAGAGTGAAGGCATACGTCCGTAATTTTTTGAGTTGTGAGTCGCGTAGTTTCTACTGCATTCTGTTTCATACAAAACTACTGTTTTGTTCACACGGCGACGCAAAATGAGTTGGACTTTTGTAAAGGCAGAAATTACGCGATCGAAATTACGTGACTCACAACTCGAAAAATTACGCTCGCCTGGCTTCACCCTTCGTGATTAACTAGGTACCTGTAAGCGGTCTATAGCTGTCTGATAACGAACCGGTTCATGTGCGCGCACGGCCCGCGCCGCGCCGCCGCCGCTAGCTGCGCCGTGCCAGCCGCGAGCGCGTCGAGCGCGAGCTCGGCGACGAGTCGTCTCGAGGCGGGCGGGTCTATTTACCGTGTAGATTATTCCGACTACGGCACCCCCATTGTCCCGGTAGTGAAATCCAACGGCGATATACGTATAAAGTAGATTACAGGTTCCAATAATAGGGAATTGGGGGATGTTAAGTAAATGTAGATTTTTGCAAGAAAGTGTAAATTATCTCAGTCACATAATTAATAAAGACGGCGTAGAGCTAATTGGATGTAATATCTAGCGCACCTCAGTCAAACAATGTTTCGTATAAAAATGTATTTGGAAATGTTTAAGTATTACGGTCACTTAATTTCGAACTTGAGCACTTTTTGTTCCTCTTACACAATTTTTAAATAATGTCGACCGTGCTGGCGCACTGGTACGCCATCCGCAGTGAGCGGGCTGTCAGCTGCGTGTCGCGCACGCTCAACGCGGTCGAGCACAACCACTGCCGGCTCGATAAGGAGGCGCTGGCCATATTCTGCGCGAGGTCACCAAGTACCACCAGTAGGTACCTGTTCCTGCAGCGCTTCACTTCGCTACCTACTTGCACATAGAAATAAAATTACTTTTTCATTTCTCATGCTCTTAAAATGCTACTTAAATCTCTGCGAATCGGGACTAAAGCTCCTTGTATCTAGGGATTAAAATTTTTTTATTTATTTACTTTGGAAACCCCTAAACAACCAATCACGGTGTTTGTGAATGGAGGATTATCGCCATTTTCAGTGATTGTGTATGGACCATATTTTTGGGTGTCGAAATAACCTCAAAATGTCAATTGTGCAAATATTAAAAAAAAAGGATTTAATTTCGTGAAATACGATTAATTATTTCGAATATGAATCTATTTAATCATATTAAGGCCGAACTCTTTAATTATGCGTGGTCCAATTACTTTTAAAATGGTTTCCAAGTTTGAATCTGTTGGCTAAATATGCAAGCATTAAAAACATCACTTTACAAAAAAACCGCGGAACTATTTTTCCTATTTGTATTTTGAATAGATGTTCGATGAGATTTGGTATGGAGCTAGATAAATTAAATCCCGACCAAGGACATAGGGTTTTTACCCGCGATTAACGACTTCGACGCGGACGGAGTCGCAGGAAACTGCTGGTATAATTACATACATACATACATACATAACATCACGCCTTCATTCCCAGAGTGGGGTAGGCAGAGCTACAGAAATACCAACAACTCTAAAAAGACTTGTTTATAATTCTGTAACCACGTTTTGCACGATCAGGCCAAGAAGTTTACTAGTGTATTAATGACAGGTTGCAAGCCCATCGCCTAACAGTACTACAAGCCCTTATTCCCTTAGTCGCCTCTTACGACATCCACGGGAAGACATGGAGTGGCACTATTCTAACCCGGTGAACACACCGAAAAATAAAATTAACCTGGTAGAATAGAGGCCAACTTGTTTGCTTGAATCACTACAATCATTGGAATACCGTTAAATGTTCCAACCTCGACATGAAAATCAGCTGTATTTACTTTGGTTAATTTAATGAATTACACGTAACGGAAAATTATTAAAATAAACAAATGATTCTGGGTCAAATGACGCGTGGGTGATATTTTTTCATCACAGATTTCTTTAATTTGTCTTAAAGTGAAACTTTCTTCATACAGGGTTTTACGGAACCATTAATGTGCGAGTGACACTCGCACTTGTCTGTTTTACAAGCTTTTATTTAACTTGCTTAGGGCCTGTTGTTTGATCAGTTAGTAGTTAAGTAAAATAATTATTAAAAAACGTAACTAATGGTTAAAACAAAAAAAAAAAAAGTCAATTCAAATGTCTATGGGTCTCAGTTTCCACTTACCATCAGGTGGCCTGAGTGCTCGTGTGCCTTCTCCTTAACATAAAAAAAAAAAAAAAAAACTAAACGAAATATGTAAAATTTTTGATACTTATTCTTTTAAATAATTATTTCAGTTAACTACTGATCAAACAACTTGGTCTTAGTTCGCTATCTGCCATCTCCGTTCAAATCTAATCAAATAATCCGGATTCTGGTATTATAAGAATTGTCAGTTTTTAAATTTTAGTCATTATACCCCGTGTGGCTGCCGGGTTAGAATAGTGCCACTCCATGTCTTCCAGTGGATGTCGTAAGAGGCGACTACGTCTAAAGAGGGAATAAAGGCTTGTAGTACTGTTAGGCGATGGGTTTGCTACCTGTCACTAATACACTGGGCCTCTATTCAGGTGCGTTAAAACGATATCGTGTTTGACACGTTTAAGAATCGTTTATGTCACAGTCGCCAATATTGTAAATGACATAAGAGTTATCAAAACGTTGACAATACGGAAACAGGTCAAAAACGATATCGTTATTACCATGTAGAATTCCAGCCCAGGTTAACATCTTAGCCTACATGTGCAAAATGTTGTTACAGAATCGTCAAATTAAGTCTTTTTGGAGTTGTTGGTATTTCTGTAGCTCTGCCTACCCCACTCTGGGAATGAAGGCGTGATGTTATGTGTATGTGTGCGAGTCATTATAAGACCTTTTTCACAATCGACAAGTAGATTTATCTTTCAACTAACGACAGCCCTCATTTTGTCTATTTTCGAGTGTAAGAAAGGGAAAGGGCTACATTTATTTGTCAGATATTCACTACTTGTCGATTAAAAAGCACGTGGTACCTAAGTCAATCTGAGATTAGGATCTAAATATCACAGTATTATGAAATTCAGTTATTTGGAACCTACTCATTGACTTGACATTTTGAGACGGACATTTTGCCGTTGAGATGATCTGGATTCAAATAATTCTATGATTCATTGAATGAGAAAATATGGTTTAAAGATTAGTACGAAATTCAGTCGTCGTGACACCAACTCAAATGTCATATTGGTCGGTTTCATTAGTTTCATTACGTGTAAGTATCGTGTCAGGGTCATTATTTATATTTAGCAGTGATTTTAATTGGCAGTGAATTAGTATCTCAAATGTTTTAATAAAAAACTGCACAGATTGTCTTCCATTCATGATATAAAGGCTTCGACACACTGAATGCGTGTCAGGAGTAATGCAGATTAAATGCGAATCCGCGCGTGGTTGTTTGTACATAGAACGCATTGTTCTCGGCACACTAAAAAATAGCGCGGGCCCACATTTTATTTTAACTGATCACTGTTTGAAATCTTAAGTTCCCTGGGAAAATAAAGAACCTTTACTTTCACTTGCTCGTTCTCACTGAAACCATGAAACCATGAAGTAAGAGGGTTGGTACGATTTGTTTACTTGAAAGAATAAAAACAATAAACTAGTATTTCTCAGCGAATGACAAATTTGTATCAATAATAATTTAGCTATCAACCTGTACACTCGTACGTTTGCTTGACAATTTATGAGGGAACTAATGAGGTAGGTTTGGGGCGGGCTACTACTATTTAACTTGACAGTACAGGCGTCCAAATCGTAAGCGATACGATTGAAATAGAGGGAAAAACCAACTAAAATAGAACCCTTTCTAGTTTTTTGTTCTTAAATTTGCTGACAATATCAGTCAAGTTTCGTTTCTTGCTGGAACTCTTACTAGAATCATCTTAAGCTATGATATTCCATGACTACACAAACATAACAACGTAACATTTAAAGATAGACATAAAATAATAATAAACCACGATGCCTTTTATGCGTCCGCTCAAAGTTACTAGTCCCTTTAACGCACGTAACTTCAGAGACCTTAGTGTAAGTTGCTAATTCAAAAAAACGTCTCAAATGCGTTTGCGTTGCTCGTACAAATAATATGGACGAAATAGTTAATGTTACTTCGTCTCAATTTTATTGTGATGCAAAAATGATTTCTTTAAACCGAATGTTGTTTAACTTAATCGAGTTTAAAAAAATGAGTTTATTAATTATTATTTTTCAAAATGACTTACGTACCTGGGAATGTAATTTCTTTTCTCATCCCGCCATTGAGATATTCTCCGAACATGAGAGATAGATAAGAGTTATTTGTGCAAGAGAGCAAAGTTGTTTTTTGCTGCAAAACAAGAATTCTGTTGCACATACTACTTTTCACCGCAGCAGCGGGAAAATATTACCTTAAGGTAAAAAAGACCACATGGTGAACATTAAACGCCATCACCCCGCCGCCCGCATGGTGCCACACCACGACCACCTTTATACATTGTGAAAATTAATTAAAATGTTACTTTTCACTTCTTATGCTTTTAAAGTCCTTCTCTATGCTGGGTATAGACTGCATAAAATAACATTTTATTTGACAACCAAGCCCTACTACAGCCAGACAGACAGACGAGGTGACTGCTCTAAGTAAACTTGTTATTAAAAGCAAGCATTATTTACAGAAACATTAGAAAATCAACGTATGACTTGGCAGCACTCCGTTGAACCTAAGTTAAAAATCTCATGCACAACATTTAACAAAAAAAAGAAAGAAACAGTGGCGGGAAACAGGTTTTTGTCTCGTTTGGGCCTATTAATTAGTTGTTTTCTTTGCAAAATTTGTTGTGTTACGGAATTTAATTAAAATGTCGTCAAGTGAAGAGGAAATAATGCTCACACCTAATGGACTAATGGAAAAAATGCAACAATCTTTGCTGCCTTAATTCCAAGAAAAAGTTCGCCTGCTGGCTCGGATGGATAGGTACCATAAGTCTTGGATAAAATGGTTGGTTTTATGCCCTTCTTGTACAATCTCCTATAATTGTCTCACGCTCGCTCACGCTCGTAGCAAAATCGACTTTTGCTCTCTGTCTTTAAACAGCAAAACCACCCTTTTTGAGGTGCTGTGATGAAAAAAAAAATCAAACACGCGTCGCGCCACCACTTCGAGATACGAGTACCAAAAAGAAACGGTAACGTTAGCAGTTTGGATGCGCTCCTCCCACGATTACAGACTGGTAGGTTTTATTAGACTGAAAATAAAATTACATACATACATACATAACATCACGCCTTCATTCACAGAGTGGGGTAGGCAGAGCTACACTGCCGTCCGATCACTAAAAGGCCGTTAAGTGAAAAAACCACTTTTAGAGATATGAGCAAAAAAGGTGATAACTTATTTTTCTAAATATTTTAAAGACTTATTACGTTTCTTGTAATTGATATTTATTTGTCTATTTTTGCTCTTTCCATCAGTGTAGGAAGTATATTAAAAGGTTACATGGTCATTTTTTTATATAGGTTTTTATGTTTTAGCCTAGCATTTTTCTATAAAAAATAATATATTAACAACTCTTAAAGACGGCTTGCTGAATTGTAGCCGCTTTTATGTGTTGTAATATATGGTTACTGGAGGACTGTGGCATTCAAGACCACAGTTATAAACAATATCACAGCTAAACAACGGTTAAGTCACTTAACCTTTTTCTTGAATTGTAACTAGTATAAGTTAGTATCGTCAAAACTTTGAACAAAAGCGTTAATGACCTTATACTGTCTTTATCATTGTGTCCTTAGAAAGCAAAATACAAACACAACTACATAAAAAAGGGTTTTATTTAATCCAATCTACGCTAACTGTGTTTTAGTGTCGAAATACTCTATCGTAAACTGAACGCATTGAGGTAAATAGACGGTTAGGTCTCACTTATTTCGTTGTAACAATAACAAGAACTATGGTGAAACATGTTTATTATTGCTATAGAAGTAAGTGAAATTTATTATTAAAGTAGAATATTTAGTAATTATTGGTAATAATACACTTCTTCGTTGATAAAACTTTTATTTCTATAATTGTTACAAACAAAACTATACAATTAGGCAACTATTCGAATAAAATTGGTAACAAAATAATGTCCTCTAAAACCGTTAAGGCAATAACTTCTTAAAATCCTAATTGAAATGAAACCCTGTAATAAATATTGTATGATCGCCCACGATTCGGGTGATCGTATTAAAGCGAAAATTACAACCAACGCGAATAATAGATTATCCTAGTGCCAGTGAAAATAAATCAAATGCAAGCCGACTCACCCAATTTCAGCCTGGTTTGCATCCGAGCCGGTACCGGTCTAGTTTCACTGGTTTCTGGATGACGATATGCTTGAGGATCTTGCACACAAGGTTGGAGTGGTATCGAGGTTATTCTTAGCGTTCCTTCCAATTTAACACAAGACACAGGGCTTACGCGTCTAGCAGCGAGCAGCCATACCAATCGATCTACCTTCAACTGGCATTTTCAAAAAACAAAATATAACGAAAAGTACCCACGTAGACTGTCACTAACAGATGCGTTCCGAATTACGGTACCAAGAATGCAATCAAAATAATACCTAAAACTAGATTAAAATAAATGGTGTACGGATCAAACATTCCGCCCACCAAAATACGACGTATTTTATACGACTAAACTAATGGCAAAGGACACAATTTAACAAGAGGTCTCTGCATGAGACCGGATTGTGTCTTGACAGTGGCTACACGAGATATTCCATCCTTCCCGGGATGCAGAGTAACGACGCGACCACGGGACCAAAGAAGAGGTTTGATTTGTTCATCCTTTATTAAAACTAAGGATCCGATTTTAAGTTCGCAAGCGTCCGAATGCCACTTTGAACGTTGATTTAAAGTATGCAGATACTCCATGTGCCATCGCTTCCAAAAATCGCGATGTAGTCTCTGTACTAACTGCCAACGAGTCGAAACGGAAGTATCAGTATCGACGTTTGCGGTCCCTGGCAATGATGTCAATGGTTCGAGAGTAAGGAAATGTCCGGGAGTCAATACGGACCTGTCATTTGGATCAGAGCTCATCTCGCAGAGGGGGCGTGAATTCATCACCGCCTCAATCTGAGTGGATAATGTAAGAAATTCTTCGTACGTCAGTATTTGACTTCCAACGACGCGATATAAATGAGTTTTGAAAGACTTAATATTTGCCTCCCATAGACCGCCGAAATGGGATGCAGCCGGAGGGTTGAAATAAAACCCGATGCTCTCTTGAGAAGCAGCGTCTCGCATGAGGTGTGACAAAGCATTGCACGCGCCTACGAAGTTTGTGCCCCGATCGCAATGTATACGTTGGCAACGACCACGACGAGCTATAAATCTACGAAGGGCAGCGAGGAAAGCTTCGGTCGTTAGTCCGGTTACCAATTCTATATGGACCGCCTTCGTAGCGAAACATATAAAAAGGCAAATGTAAGTTTTAAAAGGCTTAGCTCCCCGGTACCGTTTGATGTAAGTGGGAAATGGACCTGCGAAATCAACTCCAACGCAGGAGAATGGTTTAACTTGTGAAATTCTGACCTGCGGGAGATCTGCCATACGAGGTATCAATGGTTTGGGGTTGACGCGATAACATCGTAAACATTTAGACAAGCGATTGCCTATCACTCGTTTTGACGCGATTATCCAAAAATTTTGTGCAATCAAGAAATTTAAAGTGCGTAATCCGGGATGCTGATTGTCTCTGTGCACCTGATCAATAACCAAAATTGTCAGGCGATGATGACTGGGCAATAATAGGGGATGTTTGCAGTCGTAATCGAGATCCGAATGAGTAAGCCTACCGCCCACCCTCAGCAAACCACGTTCATCGATAAAAATACTCAGCTTGCGAAATTGCTTGGGTAGTTTTTTTCCGTCCTTTAATGTTTGTATTTCATTCGGAAATCCTCCCTTTTGAGCAAGTTCGACGAGAGATATCATGGCGTCATCTAGCTCCGACTGAACTAGAGGACCTGTTTTCCGCGTATTGGAACTACGACAATTGTGTACGAAACGACGAACATAAGCTACAATTCGCTTGACTACGTTGAGATTAGAGTGTCTATCTAGGAATTCATCAATTTTATCAATAGTAACAAATAATGCTTGCCTAAGGAGTTTCTGCTCTTCTAAGACTTCGAAACCTTGTTTAGGGTTCGACGACGGTTCTGGCCAAGTGTTATCCGCGGCGAGCAACCAGTCAGGCCCTGTCCACCAAAGAGGGTGTTGAACTAGTTCCCGAACCGTCGTTCCGCGAGAGGCACAGTCGGCTGGATTGCTGTGGGAACTAACATGGCGCCAATGCAGTGCTGGAATTCTTTCTTGAATATGGCTGACACGATTACTGACATAAGTTTTCCATCGATGAGAAGGAGATTGGAGCCAGGCCAGGGTCACGGTTGAGTCAGACCAACAATATGTGCCGTGAAAATGAACATTTCCACCATAGATATCCTTGACGTGTTCAACGAGATCTGTCAACAGTACTGCGGCGCAAAGCTCCAAACGAGGGATAGATGTTTTCTTTAAGGGAGCTACCTTGGAACGAGACGTAATCAAATGTGTAGTGATGCTACCATTGCCATGAGCAACACGAAAGAAAATCACGGCGGCGTACCCAACCTCAGATGCGTCACAAAACCCGTGTAACTGTACGCGACGTGGTTCAGTTAAGGGAACGAAACGAGGAATCTCGAGGGACCGGAGCAGATCGAGATCTAAGCGATAGCGACACCAGCGCTGACATATGTCTTTAGGTGCTACTTCATCCCACCCAAGACCAAGAGCCCAAAGCTCTTGAATCATACACTTAAATGCAAGAGTGAGAGGTGTGAGAAAGCCAAATGGGTCAAAGATTCTTGCCAATTCCGAAAGAATGCTTCGCTTAGTGCAATTCGCATGAAGTGCTCTAACAGTAAACGAGAAAACGTCACGAGATGGATCCCACTCCATGCCGAGCACCTTAACGGGTGCCGATGACGACGGTTCAGAGTCAAACGATAGAGGACTGTTATGACAGTGCGAGGGATCCAGATCTTTCAATAAACGTGGGCAGTTACTTGCCCACTTACGGAGTTCAAAACAACCTCTGCTTAACATTTCGATGACCTCAGCTTGCAACTGGAGAGCAGATTCGACACATTTCGCACCGGTTACTATATCGTCCACGTATATGTCCCTTTTGAGAGTATCAGCCGCACGAGGGAGGTCACTACCCTCATCCACAGACAATTGCATAAGAACGCGTATCGCGAGAAAACTAGAAGAAGCCATGCCGTAAGTAACGGTGTTTAGACGAAATTCTTGTATTGGTTCGTCGATAGAGAACCGAAACAGGATGCGCTGAAAATCACGATCAAGATGTGAGACCAAGATTTGGCGATACATTTGTCGGATATCAGCCGTAAAAACAATTTCATGCAAACGAAAACGATGAAGAATCGACACGAGATCAGATTGCAACTTGGGGCCAATAAGCAACTGGTTATTCAAGGATGGCCCACCGTCAGGTTGAGCCGTAGCATCGAAAACTACCCTTAACTTAGTAGTAGTGCTGCTTGGTTTGAGCACGCAGTGATGCGATAAATAATAGGCTGGTCCAGGTGCGCTATCAACTGGCTCCATGTGTCTAGCCTCTAAGTAGTCTTGCATGAAGCGGTTGTAGTCGTCACGGAGCTCGATATTCCGAGTAAATCTCCTTTCAAGGGAGAACAAACGACGCTCAGCGAGTGCACGGGATTCGCCTAACTGGGTGTCAACAGTTCGAAAGGGTAAACGGACAATATATCTCCCGTTTGATTTGCGCGCGTGAGTTGAGGCGAATATTTTCTCACACATGATTTCATCATCGCTTAAAGGCGATGAATTAGGTAGATTCTCGATTTCCCAAAATTTGCGAATTTGGGTATCCAATGATTCGAATGAGCTAAATAGAGAGGTCCTTAAATGGACAGGTGAGCACGAGACTTTACCCATGACGATCCAACCAAGCTTGGTTTCAAAAAATGTGGGACCGTCTGAGTCGCATTGGTAACGATTTCCCGAAAATATCTGGCAAAAGACATCAACTCCTATTAAAGCGTCAATGCATCCAGGTGTTGCAAAGTTGGGGTCAGCAAGATCGAGTTTTTCTAACCGAGGCAAGCTATCAGTGTCAATTTTTACCATCGGTAATTCACTGCAAATTTTAGATGTAACAAAAGCCTCGATGTCGGCTTTAAAATCAGTCTTGTTATTGCGAATACGAAACACTGCGCAGGTGGTTGCTAACGAGGATACCTGGCCAATCCCTTCAACAGAAGCGCTGGTTTTGTGCCCCACTAGTCCGAGGCGTTGCGCACAACGTTTTGTGATAAAATTCGATTGACTTCCACTGTCAATAACGATACGAATCCTTTGATAACAACCGAAACTATCTAAAGCATCCACTGAGGCAGTGGCGAGAAGTGAGATGTGGTCTGTAGGCGCTGCATCAGAGACAAACATACTTACTTGTTTGCTGACCGCACGATACGAGATGTCAGAGGTCGGAGCAGCTGGAGGCGCCGTTAACCCGCTGCTTGATTGGTCGAGCCCAGAATTTCGAACACCATCATCAAAATGTACGGTAGTGTGATGCGGAACATTACACTTTAAACAACGGGATTTCGACGAGCAGAACCTAACGACATGTCCTGGACGAAGGCAATTCATGCAAAGCTTGTTATTTTTAATCACCGTGAAACGCTCATAGGGAGTTTTATTTCGATAGGCATTGCATTTTGCTAGATCGTGATTTGATCCGCACAACACACAAACGGATTCAAACGATGGAGCGCCACTAGCGATCAGCGTTTTAAACGCAGAACTAGAGGCAGAATTGTCGACAGCAGCACGCCAGGGTGCGGCGCGCGCGGCGCCCGCGGTCCGCGCACCACGAGCGGCGGCGGAGGGGGGTGCGCGAGCCGCGGGGGCGGGCGCGCTAATTGTGACTTCGGCGAGCTCCAACGCTTGCCCGGCCTTACTCACGTGTTCTAATAGCGAGTCGAAAGAAGGTATATCCTTATTATCATTTTGCAATTCGAAACGACGACGGGTGTCTTGGTCCAACTTGTTGATCAACAGATAAAACAAGGGGAAATCCCAATCCTTGACGGGAAATCTTAAGTTTTTTAAAACGGCGATATTTTCCTTAAATGTGTCTACGAGACGACGCAATTCGCTAGGTGAACTAGAGTTCAATTTAGCGTTTTGAATTTCTTCCCAATGATGAAAGGCTAATCTGCGTTTACTTTGATACCTATCAATCAAAGCTGCATAGGCATCCAAATAGTTTGATTCAGACAGAGGAAACCCTTTTAACAATTGTAACGGTTCACTGGAAAGAAGTGAAATCAAAATCGAAAATCTCTCAATATTTGACAGGCGCTTGTTTTGATGTACCATAGTATTAAACATGTCATAAAAGGTGCCCCACGATCTAATGTCTCCATCGAAATGTACTAAGTTGAGCCGGGGTAACTTCACGGACAAGTCTGACCTATGCGTCTCGCCTTCGATGCTGGCGGAAGATGATAATGCCGAATGGATTTCGATAATTTGAAAATATTTATCGTCGAAATCCTGACGCAAAGTATCCTCTTGATTCAGCTCTTCTTGATCAGTTAATTCCGATATAATTTTTAGGTGATGTGCTTCGAAACTCGAACAGTAGCTTTCCATTTTGCTATATCGAGACAAAAACAATGGCAGTCGAGAAGGGTCCACCTTTGCTTGCAACCCAGCGTATAAACATTCATCGATGCGTTTGATCGATATTTCGCGCTTTAATTGCAAGCTCCGGCGAGCGAGCGCCTTAGACATTGTGGTGACCAAAACAAGAAATGTCTATAACTAAATGTCTAATCAACTCGTCTAGTTATCTAACGATCCAATGTTATTAATCAAATCTCGATCTTATTACAAACGCAATAAAGCACGTTATAAAACTAAATTATTGTGTAAGCAAAGTAAAAACTGAATATTAATTCTCGTCGGCAACAACATACATAACAATGTGTCCAAAGCACACAAGCATCTATAATAATTATGATCTTTCGTAAGTGCGCAATTATAATTGAGGCAACTGTAATTAATTACTGTGAATATTATCAATTAACAAATATTTATTGGTAAGCGTTATTCAACAATAACGAACAATAAATTATAGGTTAGGTATTATGTACTTAGCATTGTTTCGAAAAAATCCAGATTATTACGTAACTAAGGCATGAAGTAATTAAGATTTATTTACTTATTATCTTGTCAATAACACCTTATAAATAACAATAATCGTATAAAATTACCGTCATCAAAGACACCAATTTAACTATTAGGTGTGTTCCAGGTTACAAATGGCACATGGTTGGTATTAACCGACTAATTTAAGAAGGACAAAGGCAATGATAGAGAATAATCAAAAAGTAGTCGATAAATTTTGTAACATTGTGTCTTAATTTACATCAAGTAAAATATAAAGCTTTCATTGAGCCAGAAAAGTAAAAAAAGCAAATTTGCCTTGTTGAGAAATCTTATTATCTTTGTGTACTACTTTCTTTTTCACTACTAAAAAATCCACGTAAATGGTTAAAAACCTTTTCAATAAAAAGCTCGCTTTCCTCTCCTGTAAAAGCTTCTTCTATTTCATGCAAACTACACTTGTTACCTTATTGCTATTTTTTATGACTGAGTAGCTTTCAATAGCTTGGCAAGCAGACAAAATAGTTATTGCCCCTATTATAGTTGAAACAATTATGGCAATTAAAGGTGCTATTGTTGTAAGTACTGCTGCAATTAATGAGATGCCAACACAAAACGCAATAGCTGAAATGCAAAATGCTACTGTATGTTTCTTTTCATGACTAACCATACACACCTTCTTAATAAATCTGTTAAAAGGATAACTTATTTTTTTAGTACCGTCAATATTTTTAGAAAAATTGGCATACTCAAGATAATCATTTGTGATACCAATGAATTACATTAAGCAAATTCTAATTTAGTTAATTCACTTCAATCTATTTGAACATTATATATTAAACACAGAAGCACAAGAATTTCATTCAGTAATTTAGATATATTAAATATACAATTATTTTTATTGATATTTTAATGTATTATTTATGAGTAAGTAAACTACTGATACCAAATTCCATTACTAATCGAACAAATAAGAAACATTACAAACTCGTTTAATAGTAGTGCTGGAAATACTGACAATAAAATTACACAGAACATCTGCAAGTAAGCCTATGGTATCGTAGACTCTGTTACGTAAAGTATTGTATTTGATATATTGCCACAACCTCTCAACAGGATTCAGTTCCGGTGAATAAGGAGGCAAGTATATAATGGTAATGTTTTCCTGAAATTTCAAACTTTTTGATCTATGCCAACTTGCACAATCCATTACAAGAAAGGCTTTTTTCGTGCCTAAATCTTTCAACATCTGCTCCAGAAATATATTCATACAATCAGTGTTTACATATGGAGCAAGTAGGCTGATTTTCTTACCACTTCTTGGATTTACCGCACTGTAGATATAGAAATTTTGTCTACCAATTTTCATTTTAACCTGCGTTCTGACCCCTTTTTTAAACCATCCGTGTCCGATTTTTGAATGAGTTCCAAATCGTGATTCATCAAAAAAACACCTCTTTTTCAGGGTGGGAATTGACTATTTTATTGAAGTATTTTTTAAACTCTTCTTGCTTGTTTTTATCTTGTTTATGGTGCATTGGCCTCGGTGTTATATAAGAAAATTTCATCCTTTGTATCTCACGGTGCACTGTTGATTTGCTAATGTTTAGGCCAAATTCCTCTGAGATTTTTATCTGCACTTCCTTAATAGTAATATTTGGATTTCTTTCTACCCATATTTCAATTTGCTCACGTTGATTTTTCTTTAATTTGCCTTTTCTTCGCCGCTGAGACGGGGCAAATAATCTTTCTTCTCTACCAAATTTTAGATGCTTTATCCATTCAGTCAAAGCAGTCCTTGAAATTTTACATATTCTTGCCACAGCGCTTATACTACTTTCTTTTCCTGCTATCACCGCTTGTAACTTTTTTGAAACATATGCGTTATTTCTGACCTTTTTTAACATTTCTTTCGCCAAATTTACAACTTTTTCGTCTAATAGTTTTGACCTTAATGCCATTTATACCTCTCTATTTTATCTACTTTAGTATCACTTCTTTCCCATTATTGTCTATCTGTTCTTTGCATAGTGGGAATTGGTATCAGTATATCAATTATTGATTGTTTCAGATGTTCTATTCCTTCTAATTCTTTTCCTGTTTTGGAGTCCATCCCTTTCATTTTTAGTTATCTAAGTGAAGAAGGTCGCCCTTCCTCACTCGACTGCAGAACCGTACGTGAGACTTTCACCTCATACGGCTCCTCTGCAACTTGGTGCTTGTCATACATACTTCCATGTAATTGATCATGACAATGCTTATGCAACAAGAGCAAATTTTTAATGCTATTATTATTTCTGTTGCGATCTTGATGATGTACATGTACAAAGTCATCAAATTTAAACGTGAGATTACAATAATTACATCTACCTTGCTGCAACTTTATTAACCTTGGTGATTTTCCTGGTACTTTAGTTAGACGATTACCCCAATATATCCAGTCCCCGTCGTATGGGGATTTAGTTCCTTGCACTTTGATATGTCGTTTGATAACATGATCTCCGTGCCTAGCAAGATATGCTCTTTTATTTATCATAAACCGCCAATTGTCGTTTTTATACTTTCTAAAGTATTTTCTTTTTATCCAGCCTTTCCCTTTGTTTGAGTGTCTAAAGACTGCCCATTTCCAAAGTTTTCTATGCATAGCATCATCTATTGAGCTAAAGATTTTGCTTGAGACCACCGAGGTGTAATATCTGCTCCATCCTATAATAATTGGATTTAAGCTTTTTATCACAGTTTCTTGAGGAGCTCCATGCATCCCTCTAAGCTTATGTTTAATGGCTAATTCGTGCTGTTTTATAGATTTACAACTTGGTTTAATTAATAATTTATAGCCTTTTTTGCTTCGTCTTGTTGTATATTGTCTTACTGTAAAACCTAGAAAATCAAAACCTGGCTTCATCACATTTAGAGATTTTAGTGTGTGTGAGATTCTTGTTTTTGATGGTTTTAGTTGTAATAGTTTAGACTTGATCTGACAAGCAAACAAAGTAAGATAAAAATATAGACAAGTTTTAAAGGAGTGTCAGATATGAATACAACACAAGAAAAAATACTAAAACCAAAGTTGGGATTGCTAGAACTTGCAAAGCAATTAGGAAATGTATCACAGGCGTGTAAAGTAATGGAATATTCAAGGGATACATTTTACCGCTTCAAAGAACTGTATGAAACAGGAGGAGAAGAGGCTTTACACGAGATAAGCAAAAGCAAGCCATTGTATGCAAATAGAGTGTCGGAGGATATAGAAAAAGCAGTAGTTGAAATAGCAATAGAGTTTCCAGCATACGGACAAGAAAGAGCAGCAAACGAACTGAAAAAGAGAGGAATTCTCATCTCTGCAAGTGGAATAAGATCAGTGTGGCAAAGAAACGATCTTGAAAATTTTAAAAAGAGGTTAAAGGCATTAGAAGCAAAAGTAGCTCAGGATGGTATCATTTTAACAGAAGAACAGATAACAGCTCTAGAAAAGGCTAAGGAAGAAAAAGAGGCCCATGGAGAAATTGAAACAGAGCATCCAGGATACTTAGGTAGCCAAGACAGTTATTATGTTGGTAATATCAAAGGTATTGGACGAATTTACTAGCAAACCTTTGTTGATACCTATTTCAGAGTTGCTTTTGCTAAGCTTTACACAGAAAGGACTGCCATCACAGCTGCAGATCTTCTTAATGATAGGGTAGTACCGTTCTTTGATGAACAGAAAGTATCATTGCTACGTGTTTTGACGGATCGTGGTACAGAGTATTGTGGCAGACCTGAAAATCACGCTTACCAGCTATATTTAGGGATAGAAAATATTGATCATTCTCGAACCAAAGCTCGTTCTCCACAGACTAATGGCATATGTGAAAGGTTCCACAGAACTATGCAAGATGAATGTTACAATATTATCTTTAGAAAGAAAATTTACACCTCTTTGGCAGAACTTCAGTTAGACGTAGACCATTGGGTGCATTCTTACAATAGATCTAGACCGCATTCAGGTAAATATTGCTATGGTAAGACTCCTATGCAAACCTTTTTTGATAGTATGCATATTGCTTATCAGAAAAATATTGATAGCATTAAACAGGATGCTGATTTTGGTTTTGACTTTGTTAATTCTTCTGTCAGTTAATTCATGCCTGTCAGATCAAGTCTAAACTATTACAATTAAATACAGGCAGTCTAATCATCCATTTCTCCGTACCTTTTGGTTTATGTGCATCAACCTTATTTCACATATTCGTTTTAACGACAATTCAAACATAAGTTCCTTACGTAACCATATCTAACTTTTCTTGGGAGGATTTATCACAAAGTTTGATATTACTCCCTTTTAATCCATGCTTGCACTTTAGAAGGTTGCCAGCCTTCTAAAATGTGGATTATGATTTCAACCTGATGTTAAGGCGGATGGAATTTAACCATCACGATTTCACGACATCGGATCACACGCCTGCAAACACGTTTTCACTGCCTTTTATTACTTTAAACCCACATGAAACTATATCTCCTACTCTTCCCGCTCCAAACCCATTTGCAAACACTGTTTTTGATCCTTGAACCATTACTTCTCCTTCACTAAAACTTTCTCCTTGTCTGCACATTGGCTTACCATTTACAAAAACATTGTTACTCCCACTAATGCAAAAATGCGGTGTTACTTCTACACAATAATCTCCTAATCGTACAACCGATTTATTCATTTAATTAAGGTTTATTCTATCTGCTTTCAGTTTTATTTCGCTCTTCGTCATCTCTATGCTCGATTCCCTAGCTTTCAGTGTTATTTTGTCTACTACTTCAATCTCTAAATGATGCTTCTCTTTATCATATAACAATCTTGTTCCATCCTGAAACTTCACACTATTTATTTCTTTTTTATTCTCTGGTGCAGCATACTTCTGTTGATATATTCCAGCTAGTACTACTCCTAATGATAACTCTCCCAATGGTGACAATATTACTACCTGTTCATTTATGCTTGGTGGTAGCCAGCTTCTTTCCTCTCCTGCTCTAGAAGTTATCCATGGAAGAAAATCTGTTAAAAGTTCTCCTATCTTCACTCTTACTTTTGCTTTCTCATAATCTACTTCTTTTACAACTCCTATTCGTACAATGTTTGCTAACTTTCTTTGCAGCTCTGAAATAGCAAAATTACTCTCTAACATTTTCTTCTATTATAATCGTATGTGGCTTAATCTTATTTTCTGTCCATATCGATTTACCTAAATGAAGCTGATGACTCCAATCAACCATCCACACCAAATATGCATCTAATTCGGGTCTAAATCCGTCAATTTCTGCAGAGATAAATTCTCCTGGTGAAACATTTTTTATATTCCATGTATTTTTGTTTACAACTTTTGCCACCTCAGCAGCTAATGTTCTGACAATAATAGCTGCATTTTCTATTGTGCTATCAATCACAATTCGTGCTTCAAATCTTGCTTTCAGTGCTAATTCTTCTGTTCCTGGATCTTTTCCCGATTCTAAACTCACAAGCTCTACAAATAACGCTGGCGCTAATAATTCTTTCCTTATCGATGGATAAATTTCACAAGTTTGAATTGCTGGTATTTCTTTCTTCAGCGTAGTGCAGATTGCGTTATGCAAATCTTTAAAATTCATATATTTCTTGTAATATCACGTTCAAAGAACTTTTCAAACACTTCCTCAACCTCATAATTAACAAGATTCCCTATTATCCTTGAAGCCTCAGGTTCGAGTGACAATTTAACTTCCTTTATTGGCAATGCTGCTCTTCCTTCACGTTTAAACATACCGCTATTTCCTTTTGGCATAACTGCTGCAAATCCTCCTATAAACTCATGCTTTCCTACTTTCGATCCTCTTCTTGTTTTTTGTATTTTGCCAATTGTCGATGCTCTAATGTCGTAGAGATTTGCTCTAATTAACACTTCTAATCTGCTTGTTTTTGCTTTAAAAATTCTTAATCTCTATCTTATCAAACTTAATTTTATCTTCTTTTCCTCACTGATTTCCTTAGCTGCTTTTGATTTTAGCCATATTGCTGTTTTGTTTAATGCACTCACCGTCGCTTTTTCCACTTTTTTTCTTTCAGCATCTATACTTTGTATAATACTATCGGTGTTTATACTCCTAACGCTCGAATTTTCCATATCATTCCTGAATTATCTTGCAGCGGTGGAGAATATACTTTATATTTACCGTCACCTATAACAAAAATATCTCCTACCATTGGCCTCAGTATATCAAAAATGCTTGCCTCAAGAAAAATCATCTCTCCCACAAATTGTCCTTCACCAATCTCGTATAATTTATCTGGCCGTTGCTTTAATACTTGTACCATGTACGCCTTATTTTTCGACTTATACAAAGCTACTTCTCCTAAATGGGCAAAACAATCTTCTAATAATCGCTTAATATTCTCTTGCATATTTCTTTTTGATATACTAACCTTTACATGCTAAGAAAGCGCATATCGGTAGAGTCGTTCTGTGCCTCACCACCTTGTAGTTACTCTATCAGTATGTTATGCTATAGCGACTTTTACTAATACGCCAGGTCTATGGCACATTGGCAATGGATTTGACTGCGTATGTAAATCTGTTCCTCTATCAAATCTTCTTGGTTCTTGCTTTGCATATAGTGGCTGTCCTAGTGTATTTACCGTCTCATTAAAATCTGCTGGTGCAAAATATGTTGTAAATGTGCTTGCTGTTCCTAGTGGAAAACAGTGACCTGTATCTTTCTCAATAAATCTTCTCACGGTTCCTTCAGGATCAGTTGCTTGTCCTCTGTATTCCTCAAATGTTATTCCACAAAACGTAAATCCTGATCTCATATCATTCCGAAGCGCTGCTCCTTCTTGCCATCTTTCATATGCTTCTTTTACTTTACTATGCGAAGTTAATGCATCAAAAAATTCAGGGCTTACCAAAGCATGTACTCCTGTCATATATTCACCACTTAGATTATCTTCTATATGCCGGAGTACTTCCATACACTTACGCTTTACATCTGTTGTTGCTGTTCCTAGTGCAAAATTTACTACTTTTGGCGTGATTTCAAATTCGTTGTACAGATTTAATAATTCTGACCCGTCAGCATCTAAAATTATTCCTTTCAGCGCTCCCATTCGTAAATGCTCTAATGTTATTGCGTGTTTGTTTCTCATTAGCTGTAAATGGTCAGTTACTACGTCTGCCAGCGCTTTCAGTTCACTCTCTGATCCAAATGCTCTTATTCCCTGTACTTCTTCTGGTAACACTACATCATCATGAGGAATATGTGGAATCGTAAATGTTCTTACTTTTCTTTTTCCTCTTTTTCCTACTGTTGCTGGTGCTCCGGGTAACTGCGTTGGTAGTAAACTTAACACTCCGTTGTGTTCTTCTATCGTAATATGTCTAAATCTTACTGATCTACTTGGAAATAAATTTAAATTTCCAACCCGTCCATAATTTATCGGCAATATATTCATCGCATTTGTTAGTGCCGTCATGCTAAATGCTGTATTTATAAATGGATTTTGCATTCTTTTTCCCCCTTATTAATTTAAGTTACACTCCCTTGCGGACAATGATCCCTCGTGCTTCAAGTTGCTTTATTGCTGCAGCTTTCTGCTCTTCAGTGATATTTGCTGGCCACACAATTGCATGATCTGCTAGTATTGCACCACGAGTAATAATTACTGCTTTAGCATTTTCTGTCGCATTTACATCACTTACTACTGCACCTATCGCTGTTTGTGTACCATCTGTGGCAGTTGGATTTATTATCTTAACCATGCTATCTTTATCGAGAGCCACTACTGTACCAAGCTTTAGGTTCTGCCCTTTTGCTACTATTATCTGATCTCTTGAATATAGACTTGATGTCTCATACTTTAATAAGTCACCTAGATTATTTTGTTCGCTTATACAACTCATAAATTTCTCTCCTTAACTGCTTACCGCCGCTTTTATCAATGCTATATACGGCGGTTATAAAAATACTTTAACTCCTACGACTTCTTGCTACCTGTATCATTAAATCTTCTCCTGAATTCTGTGGTATTGCACTCAGTATTTCTGTCTTCTTCGTTCGCTCTGCTAGCAGTTCCATTAAAACTTCCCTGGCTTGCTCAACACTTACGCCCTGCTCAATAAATTCTCCTATTTTCTCTGGCATTCGTGATAAGTTACATAAACGTATTAATTCAAGAACTTCATTACGATACTTAGTTAAATTATCAGTTTCTAGGTCAGTTGTAGTTTGTTCATTCATAGTAATACTCCTGTTTTTATTAATAGATGAAAGAATTGTAATTCCGTCTGCAAGTCCCACTTCTATTGCATTCTTGCCAAAATAAAGCCCTGCTTCTGTATTTTTTATTGCTTGTACAGAAAGTCCTCTGTTACGTGCTATAAGTTCAGTCAGAATTTCATATAAGCGATTTACTTCCTCCTCTAAACTTTTTAAGCTTTCTGAACTTATCGGCTCATGTGGATTTAAATCATTCTTTCTCTTGCCTGTAAAAATAGTTGTGTATTTTATTCCACATTTTTCATCAAACCCACTTTGATCTATATGACTTGCTATTACTCCTATACTCCCAACTCCTGAAGTGCGGGTGAGAAAAATCTTTTCAGCGCTAGAAGCTATAGCATATGCAGCAGAGTACGCATCATCGTTTGCTATTGCCACAATTCTCTTTTTTGCTCTTGCACTGTAGATAAAATCAGCTAAGTCGAAAATACCGTTTACTTCTCCTCCGGGACTATCTATGTCCAGTAAAATAGTCTCTATACTACTATCTTCTAATGCTTGCTTTACTTGTACTTCTATTTGCTCATATGATGTCATCCCGAGCATTTCATCAAACGCACCCGGTTTTTTAGTTAAAATTCCATGAATTGGTATAATTGCAGTTCTTTCTACGTTACTTTTGATGGAGTGATTTTTGAAAATTGGCTGTTTTTCTTTGTATAGCGATAGTAGCTCAAAACTCCTTGGTTCAAGCATTAATGGCTTTCCTAGCAATATCATAACCCTTTGCAATCAGAGTCAAACATTAAATTGAGACTATTTGCACGCTTTTGATCTTCTGCTATTTCTTGATCAATTTCTTCTACATCGTAACCCATTTCTGATACTACTTCTGCTCGACTTTTGAAGCCATTTCTTACTGCCATTTGCTGTGCTTGCTGATCTTTCAGTGGATCTACCCAATCAAATCCCTGTGGTATCCATTTTACATCTTTAAATACTTGATTATCTGTTGTAGAAAGCTCTCCAGATAAAGTGGCAAGTTCTAGCCATCTATTCCATACTGGTCTGCAAAACTGGAATACCATAATGTTATGTTGCAGCATAGCGCATCTACGACGAAACTCTATTAATCCTGCTCTGATTGATGAATAATTAACACCTGTTAAATCTCCTGTTAGTTGCTCGTATGTTATCCCTGTGCCTATTGCTATTGCCCTCAGTTGCTGTCTCATGAATGCTTCATAACTTCCCCCAACATCAGACGGCTCTGAAAATTTTATGTCTTCTCCTGGGTCTAAAAGCTGCATTGTTCCAGGTTCCAGTCCAGATAGTGCTACTCCTTGCTCACTTGCTTCACCTTCTCCCATGATATTTGCTTCTGGATCGAGTCTTGTAATAAACCCTGCAAACATTGCTGCAGTTTTCTTTCTCACCAGCTCTGCATCATCATATTGATCAAGGTCATAGAGCTTTAGCAGTATACTCGAAAGCCATGGCTCTCCTCTAATTTGCCCAGGTCTCAGTGGTTTATAGATATGTAAAACATCGTTTGCTGGTACTCTCACTGATTCGCCAAATGACCCTTCTCCTGGATGTTCTCTAAATAAGTAATATGCTTCTCTTTGCCCAAGCCTGTTAAACTCAATCCCGTTTCTTATTACATTACCATTTCTTAAAGTTTGATTTGTTTTATTATCTAAATGTTCAGACTCAAGTACTTGCAGTTGTAATGGTACAGAAAATCTATCTTCCAGCTTTCTCGTTCTTAAACGTACAAAACATTCTCCTCCCTCTATCATACTTCTGCATACTAGAGCTTGTAATCCATAAAAATCACTTATTCCACAGCTATCTGCTTCATCTGTCCATCTTAGCCATAATTCTTGCACTTTCTTTCTAAATTCTGCATTCTTTGCTTTTGATTGCGGTTTTATTCCTGTTCCAATAGAGTTACTTACTATTGTATCAATGATATTTGCTGCATATGGATTTTTTCTTACCATATCCCGAGAGCGGCTACGTAAGTGCCCAAGGCTCTGAGAAAGTAAATTATTTATGCTTCCTAACTCTGGTTGAAAGTGAAAAAATCTTCTTCCTGAGCCTGCTGCATCCCATGCAGAGCTTTTTATCTTTGGTTTGTTAAATAATTGCTTAAAGGTTTTGAGCAGCATTTATAAAATTCCTTTACTCGTTGAAAAAACAATTTTCCTCTTTGGCCTCATGCCTGCAACTTTTAACCCCGCTTTTATTCGTTGCCTGAGCTCCAATAAATCCTTTATTTGAACTTCCCCGTACCGCACCACATGGTCACCATATGCAATTGATACTACTCGCTCTCCGTTTTGCAGCTTCTTTATCGCTTCTTCGACTTGACTTAAATATTCTTGATTGTACATTTTACTTCTCATTCAACCATTTACTTTGCCTCACTTTTTTAGGCTTTTTGCTTTCCATTTTTCCACTTAAACTATTCCATTTACTCTCTGGCCATCTGTCTACTCCCAGTGCTATCGATGCTGCTCTTGCGTAAATTCGGCAATCTAGTACTTCATTTCTTTCTCTTACCTTTTGCCACTCCTGTTTGGTGTATCCTTTTACTACCTTGCTGACTAATTGCTCTGCTGTTAGCTGCTTAAAATATTCAGGTGCATACTCCGGAAAATGACAATATCCTGGCGGTGTTTCTTCACCATCTTTTAAAATATTAAGTAATTGAAAAAGCTCTGACTTTAATATCGATACTCCTACTGGCCAGAGCTTTATTCCTCTCTTTAGCTTTTGGCCACCAACTGTTATATCTACTCTACTTGGGCTGCTAAGTGGCACTAGAGCTTTATTTACACCTTTGACTGCCATTACTCTTCCAGAGCCCTGATGACCTCTTACCCAATTGTATACTTCCTGTGTTGCATATCCTGCATCAACCGCCATCATGCTTATCATGTATTCAAGCCCATTTTCACCGATAAAATGATGATTGAGGAGCTCCGAAAGTTTTCCCCATACTTCCCCACCTCCTGTATCTCCTTCAAATACTTGGTAGTCTATTGACCAATTTTCACGACTTTTTCCCCATGCGACAACTTCTACTTCTAAACGATCTTTTTGGACATCTACTCCTGCTGTGAGGATTACTTCGCCTTTTGGTACTGTGCCTATGGGAAAAAATTCTCTCCTGTTAAATAATTGCTTCCAGTCTGGTACTTCTCCTTTGTCTACCCAAGTTTCTCCAAGCGTAGTATTTATCCAAACTTTCAGTAATTGCTCACTCTCTTTTGCATGCAGAAAATCTTCTACTGCTTGAGTCCAACTATACCAGCCAACTGGGCTATAAAGACTTGAAAGATGAAATCCTTTTTTCTCACCTTTTACTCTATTAGTAGGTCTCCATTCTCCACGCTCAAGCATCTCTGTTTTTTGATGATTTTCTATTTTGCCGCTACATTCAGTGCAGACATAATGTGCTGTTCTTGAGTCGTTGTTTTCCCATTTAATTTGTGACCATTTTAGAACTTGATAGTAATTACAATACGGACATGGTACAAAAAAGCACTGCTTATCTGTTGCTTCAAATTCTTTCTCAATTCTGCTTATTCCATGAATCGTTGGTGTTGATACTAAAAAAATCTTTCGCCGTGCAAATGTATTAGTTCGTGCAATACTGAGCAGTACTGGATCTCCTTCACCTCCTGAATCTCCTGGATATGCATCTATTTCATCAAGAAAGAGATACTTTACTGGCATAGAGCGAAGTCCCACACTGCTGTTTGCTCCGGTTATTACTACAATTCCACCTGGAAACTCCTTACTTTGTACAGTATTGCCTGAATCTCTTGATCTTGGGTCTTTTACTTTACTTTTTAAACATGGTGTACTTTCAATCAGTGGCGCAAATCTTCCTTTTGACCAACGCTTTCCCATTTCAACTGTTGGCTGTACTACTAGCATTGGTCCTGGTGTTTGATCGATGATATAGCCAATCCAATTGTTGCCTGCTTCTGTTCCTCCAATCTGCGCTCCCTTCATAAATACTACTTTTTCAGCCTGTGAAGAAGGAGATAGTGAATCCATTATTTCTTTTAAATAAGGAGTTCTTTCCGTTCTCCACTTTCCTGGCTCTGATGCTGCAGTTGGCGCTAAAACTCGATACTCATTCGCCCACTCTGATACTTTAAGCTCTGGATCTGGTCTTAAACCTTCAGAAAAAGCTCTAGCGTATATCATTGTCTGCATCTACTCATAATTGGTTCTATCTCAATATTGTTAACAGTAGAGTTTATTCCTCCACACTCCTCCAATTCCATAAACATCTTTTTCTGAAATTCGTTTTCTATATATCTTTTGCTCATCTCACTTATCATTAGTGCTATAATAAGCGCAAATATCCCTGTTATTGTTGCAAAAATGATTGCACTGCTTATTGTTGTTGCTGTTAACCCTATACATACCGCTATTGCTACTGCACTTACTGAGGTAAAAACACAGATCACATTGGTGTATTTTCTTACTTTTGCATCTCTATGTTCTATACACCTATAATAAACTGGTACAGACTTGCCTATCTCGTCTGGTAATTTGATGCTCTTTTCTTTAAATAAAGTTTTTAGCAATTCTAAATTATTTGACTTGATTGCTAAGTGCAAAACAGGTGTATAGTTTGCTCCTTTTTTCAGCAATAACTTTACTACATGTAAATGCCTTTTTTCTGCAGCAAGATAAATTGGTGATAGACCTTTATTATTTACAATATCAATATCAATTTCTTGTTTTAAAATTGCATCTACAATCTCAATTTCTCCTCTTTGTGCAGCTAAATGGAGTAGACTATTCTTTTCAGAGCCGTATTTACTACTCATCAAAACCTTCTTTATCTCAGGTCTATTTTCAGCGTAATCAAATGGTGTCTTGCCCCTATCGTCTTTTACCAATGGATCTATATCTTCTCGCGTTAGTAAAACTTCTATTGTTTTAAGTCTTTCAGCATAATGTAGTGGTGTTTTATTTTCATAGTCTTGTAAATTGACCCCAGAATTAGGAGCATTTATTAAGCATCTTACAATATCTAAACATAAATCCCGTTCATCATAATTGCTGATGCTTACAGCATTGTGAAGAGGTGACAATTTCATTGAGTTTTGCCCTATACGTGCGCTATTTACATCTGCACCTAGCTTCAGCAGTAACTTTACTATCTCCAACTTCTTGTTATTAACTGCATAGTGCATTGGTGTCTGATTTCGTGCATCAAAGACATCTATTTCAGCTTTTCCTTCTTCTACTAAAATTTTGACAACATTTCCATGTCCTATGCCTGCTGCTAGATGTAATGGAGTATGATGCAGAGCATTTCGTACATTAACGTCAATACCTTTTCTGATCAAATATCTAATACCAATTCCCACTATGCAAAGAACAGATAGACAATAATGGGAAAGAAGTGATACTAAAGTAGATAAAATAGAGAGGTATAAATGGCATTAAGGTCAAAACTATTAGACGAAAAAGTTGTAAATTTGGCGAAAGAAATGTTAAAAAAGGTCAGAAATAACGCATATGTTTCAAAAAAGTTACAAGCGGTGATAGCAGGAAAAGAAAGTAGTATAAGCGCTGTGGCAAGAATATGTAAAATTTCAAGGACTGCTTTGACTGAATGGATAAAGCATCTAAAATTTGGTAGAGAAGAAAGATTATTTGCCCCGTCTCAGCGGCGAAGAAAAAGCAAATTAAAGAAAAATCAACGTGAGCAAATTGAAATATGGGTAGAAAGAAATCCAAATATTACTATTAAGGAAGTGCAGATAAAAATCTCAGAGGAATTTGGCCTAAACATTAGCAAATCAACAGTGCACCGTGAGATACAAAGGATGAAATTTTCTTATATAACACCGAGGCCAATGCACCATAAACAAGATAAAAACAAGCAAGAAGAGTTTAAAAAATACTTCAATAAAATAGTCAATTCCCACCCTGAAAAAGAGGTGTTTTTTTGATGAATCACGATTTGGAACTCATTCAAAAATCGGACACGGATGGTTTAAAAAAGGGGTCAGAACGCAGGTTAAAATGAAAATTGGTAGACAAAATTTCTATATCTACAGTGCGGTAAATCCAAGAAGTGGTAAGAAAATCAGCCTACTTGCTCCATATGTAAACACTGATTGTATGAATATATTTCTGGAGCAGATGTCGAAAGATTTAGGCACGAAAAAAGCCTTTCTTGTAATGGATTGTGCAAGTTGGCATAGATCAAAAAGTTTGAAATTTCAGGAAAACATTACCATTATATACTTGCCTCCTTATTCACCGGAACTGAATCCTGTTGAGAGGTTGTGGCAATATATCAAATACAATACTTTACGTAACAGAGTCTACGATACCATAGGCTTACTTGCAGATGTTCTGTGTAATTTTATTGTCAGTATTTCCAGCACTACTATTAAACGAGTTTGTAATGTTTCTTATTTGTTCGATTAGTAATGGAATTTGGTATCACTATCTAAATCATCAAGGAAATGTTGAACTTTTTCTAATTCAAATCCTGTCATTTTAAGGTCAAACTGCAAATCTTCTAGCTCTTGAATTTCCACTTTTAAAAGATCATCATCCCACTTTGCCCAATTAGCTGATTGATTGGCAAGTAATCGAAAAGCTTTGGTTTGTGGTTCGTTTAAATTATCACTTAAGACCACTGGAATACTCTCCATACCGAGTTTTCTTGCTGCTTTAAGTCTTAAATGACCATCAACCACAGTCCCATCGCTTTTTGCAACTATTGGAATACGAAAGCCAAATTCTCGAATAGAAGCACACATTCTGTTTACTACGTCATCATTTTTACGTGGGTTACGTTCATATTCGACCAGATTTCGAGTAGGATAATAGTGGATTGCTAAATTCATATAATTTAAGTTCTTAATAATTAAAAAGTTAATATTTAAAATATGTCTAACACTAGAAAAGGCCTGGGGTTGAACCCACCAAATCCGCCATTCTGGCTGAAAGGACCCACTTTTTATGGATTTTTCATCTTATTAATATCTTTACTAAAATCCATAACATAGAACATCAAAGCTAAAGCATCTGCTTGATTATCATCTTGAGGTGAAAAACTTTTTTCACGTATCGCTTCAATAACTTCACTCTTACTTGCATTGCCTTTGCCTGTGATAAAGCGTTTTATAGTTTTAACATTAACACCTTGGTAGGGAATATTGTTCTCTTCACACCAAGCAGACAGAACTGCGAGAAAACCGCCATAGCAATGCGCTGCATCAGTTCCTAGATGTCTTCTCACTTCTTCAAAATACACTGCAGTGAACTCATGTTTCAAAGAATTAAGCCAATTACAAAAATTTAAGAAGCACATACCGCCTCCACTGATACGGCTACCATGAAAACTTTTGCTTCCACTTTCAATTACTCCATCTGTAAGAATTGCCCAGCCCATTTGCTTGCCAAGGTCCAGTGTTAGGATTGACATTTATATTCAGAATTTGTTTCGCTAGAGTGCTATATAATATATATTCAGGATTTGAAAAATTTTTGTCCAAAAAATCTTCTTCTTAAGCAAACTTTTTAGAAACAACTTGATTAAAAATCAGTAAACAGCCCTTGCATAATTATTGGTCAAGACTTTCAGATTTCTATCTTAACTATTTAAATAGTCTATTATGTTATTATGGTGTGGTTAGTTTCTTATGAACATTTATCCAAATCGTAAATTTTGGGAAGATGATTTAGAAGTCCCTGTTAACCATTTGCTTGACCGTTTTCACAATACAAAAATACGTCAGTCTTGGACAGATTCACTTTCTGGTAAGCAATTAAATATTATTTTTCAAAACTCCTTTAAAGATAAATTAAATGCTCAACTCTTTGATGATGAAAATTACGATAATACATCTGTACAATACAAACGTAAAGTGATTGCTAATTATTCCGATTCTCTCGTTACTTACTACTTGATTACCTGTTTTGACCGTGCAAAACTAGAAGTTACTGTCAGTGAAATTGCAAGATCTGCATTAACTACGGAACTCATGAAATCCTACCTTGTAAAAAATAATAATAAATATGATAAGAAGTCTTTGCTGTTTCTACTGTTTCATGCAGATTACAATCTTTTAAAGTCTGTCTATCACTTTGAAAAAATACAAAGAAAGAGTTTCATGTCTTTTGCCTTACAAAAAATACCAAGACGACCAAGTACTCCATTTAAAGACTTTATCTCAGAGGAAATCATACAACAAATACTGAAAGAAGATAACATTAAGAGAAATGACAGTTTCGAGAATCAACTACAAGGTTTCTTCTATCATCAGAATCGTTTATATGTGTTAATACGCAAAGCTAGCGATATAGATTTGTTGTTAAATTCAAATAAAGTTATCCATGGCCATAAGGCAGAGTGGATGATTTTGGATTTTCTACTAAATGGCACTCAGGTAGATCTTGGTGCTAGAAATATTGATCAAGCTATAGAAATAGCAAATAGCATTGCAAGTTGTTACTTTGGCTGCGAATGTATTTTTGTAGATGTGCAGGATAAAAACTTCGCGGAACAGGTGCATAAATTTATAGAAACTTGTATTAATGAATCTGATTCAAATATTCGTGTTTTTGAGTTAAAGTTTCAGTCAAATCGTTTCAATTACAGCTACACTAATATCACTTTGACTGTCACTCCATATGATCCTATTGCACCGGAATTGCATGTTTTAAAGCCATTTGTAGGAGACATAGTGCCATTTATTGGTTATTTGAGTATTATTACCTTATATTGCCTTTGTAGTACGCTACATCACCTATATTTGTAGTTGACTGTACCTACAAAGTTCTTTTTCGATTGAGCCGTGAAAAAGAGCCTAAGTAGGTAGCTCCTTTTTAGCTCCTTTAGCTCCTTTACACCTTCACATTGCCTCCTTCACATTTACAAACTCTGAATTTAATATATTTATAAATATACAGGGCGAAATCTAAGTCGTGATACAAATGATCACCTCTGTGTTCTATGAAACAGCTGATATTTTTTTTCCTGATTTCAGAGTTGGTCCCATAGTAAAAATTGTTCATATTCGTGGGTAGAACACAGAGGTGATCATTTGTTTCATGACAGATTTCACCCCATATATTTTAATAAACATTACAAGCAACGAAGTGAATCTTATATAATACTTAAGTATGACTTCCAAAAGAAATGTTCCTAACCGAAATTTAGTAGGGTCTATTAGTTGTTGTCTAATAATTTGAATGATTTTACAAAGTTTCTTATAGATCTCATTTTAGGTACATATATTATTATTATGGGTTACTACTATGTGCTCGATTTTTGGTGCAATTAAAAAAAACACTACCAATCAATCGTTGTTTTATTTCATCAATTTCACCTCTTCATAAAATAATTGTATAAAACTTAATATTTTGGTTCATTATACACATACCCTTACATTTCTTCCTTTGTTACCAATGGTTTTCTTTGTTACTGTCCCAACATTTTTACCGTCGTTATTTTCGTTTTATTTCATTTATATTATATAAAAAGAAATAATTGGGCTACTAATAAAACACATGAAAACGCAATCGTAATACAATATACAAAAACTTATTCAGATATGCTTACTTTACATAGAAACAAAACTATAAGGGCAATTTTAGGTCAAGGTAACACAGAAAAAGAATCTGTACCAAATTTTCAAAGATAATTTATAATTAGTTAGTTTGAGACGATTCCAAGATGTCTATATTGAGATCCCCGGCGAGAACAAGACAGGGAGAAAGATCGATGGATTTTAAAGCCGAGTCAAGAGAGATTGTGAAAGCGTCAACGTCATTAAAACTCGGCGATCTATATATACCCACAACAGAAAAGGCTTGTGGCACTTTAGCAAGCCCACAGTTTGCTTCATCTACATTTAGTTCCGAAAATATTGGGGACCACTTGTTGTTAACATAGATAGTCACTCCTCCCGACTTATTTATAATTTTTTTAGAGCTGAAGGAAACATAATTATCCATCTATTTGGTTAATAATTGTGTTTTCATTGATCCAGCATTCACTCAAAACAATTACGTCATACGCAATGTTTAACCTTTTTCGCAGTACATTAAAATTATCAAAGTTCCTATTTATACTTCTAATGTTCAGACTTAAGATTTTTAAAGAATACCTAGAAATGACCGGGGCACAGCTTTCCGGGGCAGATGTCAAATGGCATTTTACTTCATAAGATTTGTCTATGTCTTCTAGCAAATTTAAGGTACCCATTGAAAGTTAAAATAAATAAATGAATTAGATTAGAATGGATTAGTGGTGGTAGGACCCTGTGCAGGGTCCGTCCGGATCGCTACCACCATCTTTTCCATTAACCACCCGCCAAGCAACAGTGTTCGCATTGTTGTGTTCCGGTGTGGGGATAAGACAACCGGTGAAATTACTAGCATAGAGGCATTCCATCTTAGTCGGGTGAATCAACTTTTAAGGTACTCCCCAATTTTCGACATGTCTCACTATGTCACCTTAATTTGGTAGAATGCAATTATTTTTTTTGATGTGATCAATATATTGAATAAATCAGACAATTAAACTTACTTTCTAGCTGACAATTTAAAAAATTCTTCTATGATTTACGCAAATACATCAGGTACAAAGGGGACGACGTTGTCCCCGGGTTTTGTATGAAAAACGTGCATTTTCCACTGCGTTACCATGTTTTTGCAAAATTATAGAATTGGTTTATGATTATGAATAGTGAAATCCGAAAATCTGATTATCTAATTTTAACATGTGTAAACCATTATCAATCTCACATATTCTAGTAAGTTTTTATTAGCGTGTAGAAAAGGAGGACTTTAAAAGTTGATTCACCCAGTCCTCAGGGTTGGCAACGCATTTGAGGTCTTGGGATTAAAGTCTTGAGAATTCAAATGTCTATGGGTCTCAGATTCCACTTACCATCAGGTGGCCTGAGTGCTCGTGTGCCTTCTCCTTAACATAAAAAAAAAAAAAAAAAAAAAAGATATCACAAAATTACTTAATGCCAAGAGATTCGAGTGTACTCGTGCCCGGGCGCAAAGTGTTCTTCCATTATTGAAAGGAGCGTTTATGCCTTTAAAAACTTGTGTGTGTGTCATTATTGAGGAGTATGAGTGGAGTGTTAAGGTAGAGTAGTAAGTAAACGCTATACGATACAAATCAACAATTAATAGCCTTATCAATGAGTAGGCAAGATGAGAAAGAACAATATGAACGAAAAACAGAGTAAACAAATCAAGTTTGCATGGAACTTTAGTATTGATGGTCGTTTTCTTCCGAGCTAGGCTTAACCATGGCGGGCGCGCACTGAACGGAAGAGTTGAACAGCCTACAGAGGTCGAGATCAGATCTGATTCGAATAGCAGGGCTTCCATTTTTTGCGTCCTGTTTCCTGATATTGAGTCCCTACAATGCCAAACGGTCATCGATTTCGTCGAACTAACAAAGGCACAGGAAACAGACGCTCAGATGACAAACCTTGTTAATAGTTCAGCAAAAATAAAAACCTTAGGTATACCAGGTTCGAATTAGTGGTCCTGATATCCGTGTTACACGCGGAACCGTAGCTCCGTGATCTTAGCACCGGCGGTGCTAAGTTCCCGAACTACACGGTCACGCCAAGATACGTCCTATCCGTGTCTGCGTTCGGCTACGTATCTGCGGATCTCGGCTCCGGCTCCGCTCCGCACGGTTATTGAATGAAAGCTTGTCGAACGGAGCCTTATTAGATATGTGATATGTGTTCTAGTTTATTTTTATTTGTCAAGCTTTAGTTATATTTTTCTTTTTAGTAATTAGTGGTATTATTCTGTTTTCTGCATAACCAACCATTATGAGTTTAGACAAAAACAAAACCAAGGACTTGCCGAATGCATTGCATGAATATGAAAATGGGCCCAAGAATAATAATATTTCTCTATTATTTATTAACTCCCTTATAAGAAACGAAACAGGTCGACCAACGCAACATTTTAAAAACTAAGGGCGCTTTCGTTCATGATAAAGAACATACTTTGGTTTGTTTTAAGGTTTATTGTAAAAGGTTTTTGCATAATGTAAGTAATTCATGTATGTTTTAGTTTGCCTTTCCTTCAGGCTGGCAGCATGTTGGCAACACCAACACAGTGTAATATTTAGATAAGGAAAAATACTGTATGTCTCTCTCTCTCTGACATCGGCGACCCCGGTGAAATACACGCGAAAGAACATTTCCGGCATTTTAATTTAAATCCACGCTTGCAATACAAAACGAATACAGTCCAGACACCTATTTACACTTTTACATTAAGGCTGTCACGTCCCAAAATAAGCCAGTATTGCACAAAAATCTTGAACCACAATCGTCATTTAGTATCTGCTAAAGTGTCCTAACACTAAATGAGCCACTATTTCACATAAAATCTTGACATAAATGTTTCAATATTTTGCAACGTGTCGTTATTCACGAGAACATACGTGTGACTCCTCGGAATTACCTGTCGCAACTGGAAAACTGTCATTGTTGCAAAAAAATGGCGGCTTGAATTGAACAATGACATAACGTCACCAGCCGCACTGTTTGGCCATTTTGGGTAATTTGAATGTGATCTTTGTGTAACATTCAATAAAGCACATTTTAAATCGATCTGTATCAATAACTCAAATTTGACCTATTTTGCTTTGTGTCACTGTTCTTGGGTAGCATCGAAGTAGGTATGCAGTAGCTCAAAATAGACTGACAGAGCGACAAATATACTAGTTTAAGCAAATAAATGACCATCGGTAGCCTCTCTCAAAAACTTCATGGCGTTAATTAGTTTGCGAACCAAAATATGATTTTTATTAAGATTGTCGTCAATCTTCAAGGTATTCAATGGTTGAGGCACTACTAATACAGTCACAGGAGCAGACTGACTTTGGGAAGACCTGTGGTACCGAACACGCCTCGCTAAGGACTTTGAGACTTGTTATGGAGACAGGAGGACGGGATGCGGCAGTTTTATGAAACCCTAGAAATCTTGTTTTACCTGCATTGAAAGTCAACAGGTTTTTATTTAACCATGTAGATAGACATTGAAGCCATGTGTTAGGTTTTATTTATTTTCGGTATGATCTATGTGAACATTTTACTAAGTTTTTGTTTTATATAAAATATTTTATTCGTGGGCTATTATTTGTACTGGTAACATTTTTAATTAAGTATGGCAACACCTGATTAATCTGATTGGTGCAATTTATGGCGGGCAAATGGAAAGATGGCTCTCAAACAATTTGCCATATTAAAAAACAAGACGGCCTTCAAATTCAACCTAGTACAAAAGTTGATTTTGTGAATCCAGATGTTCATGCAGCATTCAAAGTAGCTTGCGCAGGGTAGTGACCATAGATATAACCTTAAATGTTAATAGTGACGAAAAAAAATTAAGGCTAGATACTTACATAGCTAAAAAGTGTAACATATCACGCAGTAAAGCACAAAGATTGATACAAGATGAGCGGGTAACATTACTTGGCACGCCGATAATTAATAATGACCACATAGTAAAACCAGGTGAAGAGTATATAGTACATCTCGTTCAACCTGACATATCCACATCAATTGAACCTAACTATAATATAAAGCTTGATATCATCTACGAAGATGGGGACATTATAGTTCTGAGTAAACAAAGTAGATTAACAGTACACCCAGGTGCTGGAACAAACAATGATACACTCCTGAATGCAGTGATCGCTCACCTTGGCAAAATTCCATATATAAATACAAGACCAGGAATTGTTCACAGGCTTGATAAAGATACTAGTGGACTCATGGTAATTGCAAAAAATGAACAATCCCACAGCTTCTTGTCTGAACTGCTATCAAATCGTAAAATAAAACGGGAATACTTAGCAGTAATTTGGGGAGCATTACCTAATCTGCAAGGAACAGTAAAAACCCATATTGCTCCAAAACGCAGTAATAAAGAAATGATGTGTGTCACAAAAACAGCAGGTAAATTAGCAATCACTCATTATTCAGTGAAGAAAATTATAGGGCAAGCAAGCCTGGTTAAATGTACTTTAGAGACAGGCAGAACACACCAAATTCGAGTACACATGAGCCACATAGGACATTCTGTAGTTGGTGATCAAGTTTACGGAAAAAATAGTAGTAAAAGTGAAAAACATGCTAAAAACTCTGACTTTATCCGTAATTTCAATAGACAGGCACTACATGCTCACACGCTAGGCTTATATCATCCAAAAAGTAAAGAATATATAGAATTTGTTTCTGATTTACCACAAGACATGCAAGTCTTAATCGGTGAATTTGAAAATATATCTTAACAACATTCATATCAATATTATCATCCATGTTATCAAGAAGTTAATTAATGAGAGAAAAACTGCTGCACTACCTAGATCTTTCACTTTTTTTGAAAGTATATGTTGTTCACTGGAAATACGCTCAATTATTGTTTCAAAAGCAGTGTTAATAATTTCTACAATTAACACCAAAAATAGGCTACTTACCATTACTGCACGTTCTAAATTACTTACATCTAAAACAAACAAAGTTGAAACACATATTATAAAAAGCAGTAACTCCTGTCTGAACGCAACTTCTGATACAAAAGCTGATTTTATTCCTTCACAGGAGTATTGAATTGCTTTTATTAGACGAGTAATGCTTTTCTTCATTATCAATTTTGGAAACTCAATGAATTACACTTATTGCACTCAGGTAAAAAATGCATGAAAACACCTTTCAGTCGTGATCACTTACAAAGATTTTTAAGTTAAAGTCTAGCATATTGTTTGAATCAAGAAAATTAGTACAAAGCCTTTCAACAAACGCTCAAGGCAGTTATATATTGATACTGACACAAAAATCCTTTAATTAAATTTCTCTCTCCTTAGCTTACACGATCCTCATTTTGAAATAAGTAATAATTTATTATAGTCTTGATATTTAAATATTTTGTATCTGCTGTAATGATTTCACTTCCAATTTGCTATTCTTTACATATTGAATTGCAAGCGCTAACGCTTTACTCCCAGAAGCTGTGGTGCAATAAGCTATATTTTGCAAAATAGCAGTTCTCCTGATATCTTTGCTATCTGAGACTGATTTCACACCTTTTGAAGTATTGATTACTAGATTTATTTTTCCATCTTTGAGCATATCAACTATGTGGGGTCTGCCTTCTCTCACTTTATTTACAGCTTTTGCAGCAATGCCGTTATTGTTCAGATGCAAAGCTGTGCCTTTGGTGGCATATATTTCAAAACTCAGTTCTTTCAACATTCGTACAACAGGCAATATATACTCTTTATCATCATCTTTTACTGAAACCAGAGCTGTTCCTTCTGTTGGTAACTTGTATCCTGCAGCCATGTGCACTTTTGCAAGTGCAGCTCCGAAAGATAAGTCAATTCCCATCACTTCTCCTGTTGATTTCATTTCAGGACCAAGTAAAGTGTCAATTCCCGAAAAACGCGTAAATGGAAAAACAGCAGCTTTAACTGCAAAATGATTGAAAGGCTTGTTTTCCTGATTCAATTTTTTACCCAAAATAACCTGAGTGGCAAGCTTTGCAATAGGAATATTGATTACCTTGGAAATAAAAGGAACTGTACGGCTAGCCCTTAAATTCACTTCAAGTATGTATACATCACTCTCTTGAACAGCAAACTGAATGTTTATCAGACCTTTCACTTTTAATGCTAATGCTATTCTCTCAGTTTGGAGCTCGATCTCTTTTATTACTTCGTCACTCAATGTATTTGTCGGTATTGAACATGTTGAATCGCCAGAGTGGATACCAGCTTCTTCAATATGCTCCATAACCGCTGCAATGAAAACTCTTTCCCCATCACATACAGCATCAACGTCAACCTCAACTGCATTGACTAAAAATTTATCAAGAAGCAGCGAACCATGCTCAAAGATTTTAGTGTGATTCAGGACGTACTCTTTGAAGCTATCAATATCATGCAAAATTGACATAGACTGACCACCAAGGACATAGGATGGCCTCACTACTAATGGAAACCCCACCTTTTCTGCGTTGATTAACGCTTCTTCCACTGAATGACAGATAGAATTTTCAGGTTGTTTTAAATTAAGTTGCAAAGCAAGATTTTTAAATCTCATGCGATCTTCTGCAAGGTCAATAGAATCAAAAGATGTACCCAAGATATTAAAACCTCTTTCGTTCAGCACTTTGGCTAATTTTAAAGGCGTTTGACCACCTATTTGAACTATTACACCAACTAGTGTGCCATTTTCTTGCTCTTTACTTAGTATTTCAAGCACATCCTCTGCAATGAGTGGTGCAAAATATAAACGATCAGCGGTATCATAATCAGTTGAAACGGTTTCGGGATTGCAGTTAATCATTATTGTTTCGTATCCCATTTCTTTGGTGGCAGAAACTGCATGAACGCATGCATAATCAAACTCAATACCTTGACCAATGCGATTTGGACCACTTCCTAAAATGACAACCTTTTCTCGGTCAGAAATGTCCGCTTCGCATTCTGTCCTGTTTGTAATGTCTCCCTCATAACATCCATACATATAAGCAGTGCTCGATTCAAATTCAGCTGCACAGGTATCTACACGTTTATAAACTGGATTAACACCAAATTTTTTCCTCATTGCTTCAATTTGCTCTGATGTCATTCCAGTGCGTGACACTGGAATCCACCTATTTTTTTCTTGGATCCCAGCTGGGATGACAGAGGTAGGTCTATTACTTAACTTTGCGAGCCTTGCATCTGAGAAGCCCATTTTTTTCAGCTCTAATATTTCATATGCAGTTTCAGGAAGGCCGTTTTCCTTGATTTTTTGTTCAGCTAATATAATTTGCTGTATATTTTGCAAAAACCATAAATCATAACCTGTAATCGAATTTATTTCTTCTATGCTAATTCCGTGGCGCATTGCGTCAGCAGCAATCAGTAATCTGTTTGGCAGCAATTTTGCTAACTGAGATTTAATATCTGTGTCTTCAGAAAACACTTCATCAAGTCCCGTGAGCCCTGTTTCAAGTGAGCGAAAAGCTTTCTGCAGTGACTCATCAAAAGTACGGCCGATTGACATCACTTCTTTTAGGGTTCTAATGTGGGAGCTCTTTAATTAAACACAATTATTTAATTATAAGTATATTGACACATATAAGCTAGTACCCGCTCGGGAGACGACTGGGGCACCGTGCCGCGTCCCCACGCTACATAGCGCCGCGAGGCGAGCTAAATGCTGACGTCAATATTCTTAGTATTCCTTGTTCCTACAGTCGTCCCCCCTTAAAAAAAAAATTTATATAAAAATTTCAAACTTATTCTGAAATATATTTGTTATTCAAGTACAACTCACTTACTTACGTAATGATTACTTATGAAACTAAACACACTACATTGTTGTGCGCGACACAGTTGAGGCGATTCGTCATCGATTGCTGCTTTTCTAAGTATAGAATTAGTACATAGTATATTAACAATCTTAACTTAATTTATGTATCGAACGATTTGCACTGCACTGAATTTACTTTTTTTTTTCTTTTTTTTTTTTTAACTTGTATTACACTCTCAAAATTATCTGTTGCGGCTGCGCTGGAGCAGTCTGAACCTGGTTCTGTACTTGCGCTAGTTTTCTCACTCGTTTGACGAACCACGTGTCCACCTTCTTTTTGCAACCTCTGTAGATCATTGCTATCAAGAGTATTGCTAAGATTGCGACGATTACTATAATAACAATAGTGAATGTATTTAACTGCGATGCAATTCCAGCCATATGTACTGATGCTTGCGCCGTAACGGTGTTTGACTTATCCGTATTCTCAGAATCTTTCTTGCTACCCCAATTACCCATGATTACCAGTAGTGTTAATGCTAGCTGAGCTTGTGTTCAAGTGCTAATTATTCGATACGTAACCTTACATTAGTGTCCTAAATGCTTATTATTTATTTTGTTATTTCGCAATTATATTTGCTTAGTGTATACATTTATATTGCTACAAATGAGGTTTACTCGTCACTAAATTTTACTGACCTCTTTATCACTCGACCACTGCGTGTGACGTAAGGCATGGGCATAGCGTTTCCGCTATCCGCTTGTGTTGTATTTTGTGCGTTAAAATTTTGTGACGAGTTAGCTTTTTCATTAATTAAATATGCGGGTTTAAGTCGATCTATTGACATATTCACTTGTTTGTCCTTGAATTGAATCTTAAACACTTTATTATCTCGCTTGATAACTTTAAATGGTCCTTCATAAGGAGTTTCTAATGCTGTTTTTACAATTTTTTGAACAAAAACATAATCACAAGTTTTTAGATCTGTACTGACAAAGGATTTGTTATTATTATGATGACAATCTGGTCTTGGTTTCAAACTTCGAATTGTCTCATGAATTTTATTTAACATCTCATGTGGATCTGTTACTATTTTATTTGAGTTACAAAAAAATTGACCTGGTAATTTGATGTTACAACCATAAACCATTTGAGCTGCACTGATACCTGAGTCGGATCTTGGTACAACACGGAGTCCTAACAATACGGTATTTAATTCATCAACCCACGAATTGTTGTTGCATAAACGTGCCTTTAATGCTGTTTTTAGCGAACGATGCCAACGTTCAACGATGCCGTTGCTCTGTGGATGGTACGGTGTGGTTCTCAATTTTTCTGTTCCTGTATATCTCATTAATTGCTGGAATAAATTGCTTTCAAACTGTCTGCCCTGATCACTGGTTAGTTTACCAGGACAGCCGAATCGTACGATCCAACCATCATAAATAGTTCTAGCTACTGTATCTGCGGTAATATCTTGTAACGGAAATGCTTCCGGCCAACCGGTGGCTCGGTCTATGATCGTAAGACAATACCTATGCCCTTCTTGTGATGTTAGTAAGGGTCCTACAATGTCCGTATGAATATGCTCAAACCGGTCAACATCCGGAAATTTAACATTACTTGATTTGGTGTGTCGCGATATTTTTGCTTTCTGGCATTGAACGCAGGTTTTGGCCCAAAGACCTACATCTTTGTTCATGTTGCTCCAGAAATACCTATCAGCAACCATTTTACGTGTAGTCCTAAGTCCTGGATGGCTTAGGCCATGTACCGTGTGAAAAACATCGCGTCGAAACTTCTCCGGAATGTATGGTCTCGCGTTACCTGTCGCTATTTCACAATAAATACTGTAATTGCAGTCTGGAAACTTTATCGCTTTGAATTGCAATTTGTTTTGCGAATTTTGTAGTAACTGTTTTAATTCCTCATCATTTCCCTGTTCTCTGGCTATTTCTGAGTAATCGATACCTAAATTACAATTAATTGTTTCTATTCTGGATAGTGCGTCCGCTACTACATTATCCTTGCCCTGGATGTGGCGAATGTCAGTTGTGAATTCACTAATGAATAGTAATTGCCTAGTTCTTCTGGGTATTTTTTTATTATTGTTACCCGTTAATTTGCTAAATGCAAAAGTCAACGGTTTGTGGTCCGTAAAAATAATAAGCTCTCTGCCCTCATGTAAGTATCTAAATTGCTGTACTGCTGAATAAATAGCTAATAACTCTTTGTCGTATGTACTGTATTTCATTTGTGTGCTAGTAAGTTTCCTAGAAAAATATGCTAGAGGTTTCCAGTTACCGTGAACTAACTGTTGTAACACTGCACCTATACACATATTACTGGCGTCTGCACACAGTGAAATAGGTACGTTTGGCAGTGGGAACGATAACGTGACCGCGTTCTGTAAATTGAGCTTACATTGTTGGAAAGCTTCGTCAGCTTCTTTTGTCCACGCTATGGGAGTTTTGTCGTTACGTTTTGCTTTATGTACGTACCTGAGTAATACTTCTTGGACTTTTACCGCGTCCGGCATATGCGGTCTGTAAAAATTAATCATGCCTAAAAATGTTCGCAAATGATTTACCGTTAGTGGCTTGGGATAATCTATGATGGATTGCACCTTGCTTTTTAATGGCCTAAATCCCTCTGTTGATATCTCGAATCCAAGAAATTCTACTTTACCTTTTTTAATGACGCATTTTTCTAAATTGATTGTAATTCCAAATTCACTAAACCTTTTAAATAATTTCTCGAGATGACCGTCATGTTCTTCCTCTGTGAGAGAAGCCACAAGTATGTCATCACAATAGCAATACACGAAATCAAACTCGCTCAAAACTGTATTATTCATAAATCTTTGAAACGTTTGTGCTGCATTTCTCAATCCAAAAGTCATTCTCTGAAATTCATATAGACCAAACGGTGTTGTAATTGCTGTTTTCTCTATATCGTCGGGATGAATCATTATGTTATGATAAGCTCTACGTATATCTATACATGAAAATATAGACTTACCTGCTAACAGATAGGTGAAGTCGTGCACCCTGGGAATCGGATAACGATCTGGCTTAGTTATCGCGTTTAAGGCTCTGTAGTCCCCACAAGGACGAATTTGTCCATCTTTCTTTGGAACCACATGTAAAGGACTAGACCAAGGACTCTTTGAGGGTCTGCAAATACCCATTTCAATCATATCTTTAAATTCCTTTTTTGCTTTTTCGTATCTTTCAGGAGGCAATGGTCTAGTTCTTTGATGAACTGGAGGGCCTGTTGTCTCTATGTGGTGATACGTAGAGTGTTTCGGTGTTTCAATAAATGACAAAGGCTTCAATATTTCCGGGTACTTGTTAAGTAGGTCAAACGCAGGATTATCAGTGCTTAGTGATGTAATTGATGAGTCATAATGGTTTATGATCGTACCAATTACCTTTATACTTGTTATCTCGTCTATTAATTTTTTTCCATGAAGATCTACAAGTAACTTAAAATTACGCAGAAAATCTGCTCCTATAATCGGTTGTTTTATATTGCAAACAATAAAAGTCCATTTAAATACTCGTCTCAAATTTAAATTTAGCGTCAATGTCACATAACCATATGTCGCTATTTCTGTATTGTTCGCTGCGTATAACTTAAAATCTTTTATTGGTTGCAATAAATCTCTGTTGTATTTAAAATTTTTGGGTATAACCGACACGTTAGCACCTGTGTCAATCAAAAATTTCATACCTGATATCTTGTCTGTTACATTAAGGCGATAATTGTTTACCATGGTGCAGTGTCCCGCCGATGACGACTGCACGGCGTCTAGTTTTCCTTCTGTACCTTTTTCCACTTGCATGGCTCCACGCACTTGTTGGCCTTGTCTCTGAATCTGAAGTGGTAAAAACATAACCAATCTGGGCTTTCCGGTGTCCTCCTCGGACGGCTGCTGCTTTGCGATCGGCTTCGACTGCGCTCTCTTCCGTAGCTTCTGACTCGGCTTCTGCTCCTTCCTGTATCCCTGGCCAATTCGCTGATCCTGTCATTGATCTTCGCTAATTCCGCTGCGATGAAGTCTCTTGGTGGACTCTGTTTCTTGTTTCCTTGGTTGATTTCGGCGACCTCGCTCGGTTTCCAAGTTTCCATAACCTTATCCGCTATGTTTGATAGGCTCTCCAAAAACTTGGTGTCCGCGGCAACCAGTACTGCTCTTACCGATGGTGGTAGATGTCCCATCCATAAAATCCTTAGGGTGTCATCGTCCATCTTATTACGCGCAAGGTCACGCATGCAACGTAACAATTGTGAGGGGCGCTGATCTCCCAGTTCCATTTCTGACATCAGCTTTTGTAGTCTTTGTGTTTCAGATTCTTCGTAAATACTTAGCAATCTTTCTTTAATTGTTTTATATTTTTCTTGCTGTGGCGGTTTTTCCAGGATATCCGCTACTTGTTGTATTACGTTTTTTCCTAATTTTGCTATGACCATGTTGTAGTTTGCTAGGTCCCCTGCCTTTTGCTGTGCGAGTATGGCTTCGACTTGAAAGAACCATAGTCGCGGTTGATCCTGCCAAAAATCTGGTAACTTTGCAGACAGCGATATCGTCGATAACTCCACTGTAGTGACTGCTGGACCCGCAGCTCCTGCAGCTTGCGCTTGTGGCGGTGTCGGCACTTGAGACATGGCGACGCGTCTTGAAACTTGCTTCTAATAACCCTGGCGCGCGGGGAGTCGTTTCCCAATCTTATATTGTTTCAAATAAGTAAAAGTTCGCACTGTTACACTAGAGCTCAACCAGAAATGTTCGAAATGTTCTAAGTCGGGGTCACCACTTTAGGGTTCTTATGTGGGAGCTCTTTAATTAAACACAATTATTTAATTATAAGTATATTGACACATATAAGCTAGTACACGCTCGGGAGACGACTGGGGCACCGTGCCGCGTCCCCACGCTACATAGCGCCGCGAGGCGAGCTAAATGCTGACGACAGTATTCTTAGTATTCCTTGTTCCTACACTTCTCCCACTGATTTCATGGAGGTTGATAATTCACAATTTGTCCCCTTAAATTTCTCAAACTCAAATCGAGGAATTTTAGTGACGATATAATCAATCACTGGTTCGAATGCTGCTGGTATTATTGGAGCACAGTCGTTACGTATTTCATCGAGCGAATAGCCAATAGCAAGTTTAGTGACAACTTTTGCAATAGGATAGCCTGTTGCTTTTGAGGCAAGTGCAGAAGAGCGAGAAACCCTTGGATTCATTTCAATTACAACGAGGCTTCCATCTTCTTTAGGATTCACTGCAAACTGAACATTTGCACCACCGGCACTAACATCAATTTCCCTCAGCACTGCTATAGATGCATTTCTCATTTGTTGATATTCAGCATCACGCAGAGTCAAAGCAGGAGCAACTGTGATACTATCTCCGGTGTGCACTCCCATTGGATCAACATTTTCTATTGAACACACTATTATACAGTTATCCTTGCAGTCACGGATAACTTCCATTTCATATTCCTTCCAGCCGATAATTGATTCATCTATCTGAACTTCATTTATTGGTGAAATTTTTAGAGCACTTTCTGTGATATTGAAAAACTCCTCTTTATTGTATGCTATGCCACTACCTGCGCCACCAAGAGTGAATGATGAACGGATGATTGCTGGTAATCCAATGTAATCCAAAGCCTTTTTTATTTGTTCTTGATTTTTTATAATGATACTTTTGGGGTATTTTAGCCCTATTTTATCCATGGATTGGCGAAATAATTCTCTATCTTCCGCTTTTTTTATTGCTTCTCTATTTACCCCTATTAATTCTACGTTGTATTTGTCTAACACTCCATCATCTGCAAGTTTTATTGCACAATTAAGTGCTGTTTGCCCTCCTATTGTTGGTAATATTGCGTCTGGCCTCTCCTTAATTATAATTTTTTCTATGATTTCAGGTAGTACCGGCTCAATATAAGTTGCATCAGAGAATTCAGGATCTGTCATTATAGTTGCGGGGTTGGAGTTAACCAAAATGACTTTATAACCTTCACTTTTTAATACTTTACAGCTTTGCGTTCCAGAATAATCAAACTCGCATGCCTGACCTATAACTATTGGGCCTGCTCCTATTACTAATATAGATTCTATATCTGTGCGTTTTGGCATAATTACAATAACGATCTCTATTCAAGTAATGTTACCAATCTTTCCTGTATATGTGAATTTTTATTAAACCTATTAGCTAACTACTTTTAGGCTTGACGCATAACTGTACGAACATTGCAATTTGCGTGGCAGATTCCAGTGCTTGACACACAGCTGTACAAACATTCATTTTTGAAGGTAAATTGCACAGCAAATGATGTCATTCAAGTAGCTGACACTGGTTCCTTTATGAAGGCAGTGCCCAGAGGTGGCCGCACAATAAAGACTAGATTCCAGACTGGAATGACACCATAGAGGCACTGGGATGACATCCTTCCTAGTGGACTCAAATCACAATGTTCATACAGTTGTGGGCTTAACGGTATCTTTGCAGATACTATGGTAATTTACTCGGGAGATTTGCTAAGTGGTAAGATTTGTCCTGATATGCTACAATCTTCAGAAGCAAGTTCCACAAATTTGTCTGTCAGTTTATCAGGTGGCACCAATTCAGATATATCTTTTCCCGGAAATGCTTGCTTATACATTTCACTATCGATAGGCTCTTCCGAATACACGGCATTTATGCACAAATTCGTATGTTTTGTCTCAGATGCATATATCTTCACCATTGCTTCTAGTGCAACTTTACTTGCAGCATATGGCATCCAATATGGATAAGAGGAAGGAGAAAGTGTTATCTTTGAGGTCATGAATATCGCTCTTCCAGCATTAGACTTTTTTAGTATCGGACCCAAATTTTTTAGCAAGTACCAACTGGCAGTAAAATTTGTATTCATTACCTTCTGTAGATCTTCAAGCTCACAATCGTGAACAGGGCTCAACTTACATAAAATTTCAGTGCATGTAATCAGTATATCAAGTGTGCCAGATTCTGATAATTTTGGGCTTTCTATCATATTTGCCAGTTTTTCTACGTTTTCAAAGTCTAAAAGATCAAGCTGAATTAGTTTCACATAGCCTTCTTTAAGCTCTTCAATTTCATTATACAGTGGCTTGAGGTGATCGAAAAACCTTGAAATCAGAATCACACATGCACCTTCTCTTACAAACCTTTTTGCAACAGCAGAGCCTATTCCACCTGAAGCCCCGGTAATTAAAGCTACTTTACCTTCTAACTTACCCATTTCTTTCTCCTTAGCAAGATCCATTGAAATATTTTAGCTGAAAATTAAATTTTGCTCCATATATAAAAATCAAACTTAGCACATAAAAAAATAGTAACGACATCACCACACCACCTAAACTTCCATATATCAAATTCAGTTGGTCAAAGGAAGCTTTTAAATATTGCTTGAAAGCTGAAGCAGAGATCGTCCAAAGAATAACAGCCACACAAGATCCGGGAAATACGTCTGATAAGTTTTGCTTTATGTTTGGCAATGTAAAATATAGCCAAGATACTATAGTAAAAAGCAGAAACTCAATAAGTAAATATCTAGTATAACTTAGCCCTTGGTAAGAAAAATCAATTAACATTGGCACTAATGTAAAAAATACTATAGTCGGAGTTGTAACAAGCGTAATTACTAAAAATTGTAATATACTGAGCACCCTTCTCCATATATAAGGCGATGAAACCGGAACTTTATAGGCCTTATTCAATATCGTTCTAAATCCTTCAATTGTCGATGAGGCAGTCCAAACAGCGCCTACAATTGCCAAGGTTAATAAGCTTTGCGGAGGGCCTGATATTATCTCCCTAATACGTGGCATCAAAGATGATAAAATATCCTGTGGCATGTTATCAATAATAAATGCCCAGCCGACATTGTATTGATCTAAGAAATTTACGAACGTTGATGCCATGGCTATTAAAACAATAAGAAAAGGAAATATTGATAACAGGATTAAAAATGATAGATACCCTGCATGCTCCACTCCATCATTATAAATTGTGTCAATTAAAGCACGATAAAGGCAATAAACGATACTATAAAATTTCTGTAGCATTTGTAATATAAATAAACTAAGAAAAGTATTCTAAATGAAATAAAGCATACTTTTAAGCAAAAAATCCTCACCGTTTACTTAAATTTAATCAAAATGATAGATAATCCAGCGTTAAATACGGAGGCATAATGAAAAATTTTCTTCTACTTGTAGCTTTAATTCTCTCTTTTGCGTTTGATGCAAGCGCTGATGAAACATCAGCAGTAATATGTAAGATAGTAGACTATACTCACAGCATAGGTGGACCGATGATTACAGTAGTGATAATTGGTGCAGCCTTGCTTGCAATATTTGGCAGAATGCCATGGCCAGCACTTTTTGCACTCGGTGCATTTACTGCTGTGTTTTTTGGTGCACCTAAAATTGTGAGCGTGATAGCACCAGGTGTAGCAGAAACTTGCATAAGTTGCCCTAGTAATCAGGAAATGATCAATGGTACATGTGTTGCAAAATGTGCTGGAAACAAAAGACGTAATGCATCAGGACAATGTAGTTGATGATTTGAGACAGATAGTAAAAATAGTGCTTAAGAGGGGCGCTACTTTTACATTATATCATAAACCTTTGTTGAGATTCCCTTCACTTGAAAGTGGCTAAAATGGCCACTTTCACTGTCTATAACTACCTAATAAATTCTCTTTCTGTAATCATATCAGTTAAAGTCTAGATTCCAGCGTCACGCGCTAGAATGACACCATTTGCTACGCAATTTACTTTCAAAAATGAATGCTCGTACAACTGTGTGTCAGCTACTTATACCAAATTCCATTACTAATCGAACAAATAAGAAACATTACAAACTCGTTTAATAGTAGTGCTGGAAATACTGACAATAAAATTACACAGAACATCTGCAAGTAAGCCTATGGTATCGTAGACTCTGTTACGTAAAGTATTGTATTTGATATATTGCCACAACCTCTCAACAGGATTCAGTTCCGGTGAATAAGGAGGCAAGTATATAATGGTAATGTTTTCCTGAAATTTCAAACTTTTTGATCTATGCCAACTTGCACAATCCATTACAAGAAAGGCTTTTTTCGTGCCTAAATCTTTCGACATCTGCTCCAGAAATATATTCATACAATCAGTGTTTACATATGGAGCAAGTAGGCTGATTTTCTTACCACTTCTTGGATTTACCGCACTGTAGATATAGAAATTTTGTCTACCAATTTTCATTTTAACCTGCGTTCTGACCCCTTTTTTAAACCATCCGTGTCCGATTTTTGAATGAGTTCCAAATCGTGATTCCCCTCCACCTGAAATACTACCGGGCGACAAAGAAAGGAGACTTCATTTATTTCGTATTATTCGGATATACTTGCTTGAACATCCATGTTTTTGGATTAGGTCAGACGAGTTTCAACTTTAGTAAAAACGGGATGTAGAACCGTCACAATAATTATTTGTTTACGTATTTGGTCTGCAGAGAATCCCTAACGAGTCACCGAAACGAATAATCAATTGCGTTTCTCGGTTTATTGCTAGTGCGAAATTAAAAAAACCGGTTTTCTTGATCCATATTTACCAAGGAACCCTGAACACAGAAAAATATTTAGAAATATTTCAGCTTCTAAGCGACGAAATAAGTAATCTTTCAGAGGTGGAACAACAAAATTAATTAATTATTTAACAAAATGGGAGCGTCGGCTGTTAAGTCGGAAAAGCAAAAATTTGGACCGATTAGATGGCCAGCAATAAACCCAGACCTGACACCACTTATACGTGAAAGATTTATTATACAAGAAGCAATATGACAATGTGGAAGATTTAAAAACGGAATTGAGACGAATCAATTAGAGTATTCACCATAACATGATAAGAAAATCAACAAGCAGCGAACTTATCAAATGATTGACGATTTGCATACAATATCACACAAGCATTTGATAAATTAATCGGAAAAATGCCTGTGTTTACTTCAATTCAGAGTTGGTTTTTATTTGATTTATTGTTTTAGTTTTACGGTGGTCTATTATTTTAAGGTACTATGTCACGGGAAATTATTCTTTATCGTTTACTTTTTTGATTGGCATCATAATAATACAGGTTTCTTTGGTTTATTTTTCCTTAGTTTTACTCATTTATATAGCGTATTTTGAATAAATAAAATAAATGCACCTAAATATTTGTTTTTTTTCTCACTTCTGTTATTTAAATTAAATTCAAATCAAACGATCACACGGAAAACATATAATTTATCTTGATGAGACCTGAGGGGCTATTGTCTAACGCACTCGCAATCGCAACCGGCTTCAAAATGGAGCAATTGTTTTCATATTGTATGCAGACGAGCGTTCGATTTTCAAAATGAAAACGATCGTGATTGCGAGTGCGTTAGACAATAAGCCCTCTGGTATGATACTCATGATACGTTGATAAAGGGGACAAAGATGTATCGGGGAAATGTGTGACCAACGCTCCTTGTTCACGAGGAAAACTATTAATTATACTGCATGCAGCAAGTGAAAGTAGATCCATTCCAGGTTTACTTATTTCATCCAAGGCAATAAAAACTCAGTGCCGATTACCACGAAGACATGGATTCTCAGCTATTCGAAAATTGGTTTCGTGATCAACTCTTGCCAAATATTCCAGAGAACAGCGTTATTGCAATGGAAATGCATCATACCATTATCGCAGATAGAAAAAAAACCAAGTAAAGGCACAAGAAAAGCAGAGATTATTGATTTTGACGTTTTACGTGGTATTTCTTATCCAGAAAAGGCATCAGCGAAACAGCTTTTGGGAATCGTCAGTAAAAATTAAAATCTTTTAAAGAAGTCTATGCAGTGCCTAAAATGCTTCAGAGAGCAGGACATGAAGTTTGTCGACTTCCTCCGTATTTACTGCATTTTTAATCCCATAGAGTTCATGTGGAGCAATTTGAATAAAACAATACGAAGAGAAAACACCACACCAACTGCAGCAGATAAATCTCCACTTATCTGTGCGGAAATAAACAGCAGTCATGTAAAGCCCTGTGCGTCTCAGCAGTCATTTGGTTTGTCTCCACGGACTCCAAACAAGTGTTCACTTTGCAAAAAAGAGCCCTTCGCACATTAGCAAGTGTAAAACCGAGGCACTCTTGTAAAAGTACTCTTTAAAAGAATATTTTATTACGACGCTTTATTCACAATATGTTTTCGACATTATAATGTACAAACAACACTATATACACCAGTTCAAACGTGTTAACATTCCCGGCAGGGCCACCCAGCATACGGGTTGTTTTATTTATTATTTAAAACTATTGACATAATAGTTTTGATTTGATTTGTTATTCTTATTCAATATTTGTTTGACACTATGCGTCACCGATTATTGCGATACACACAGAAAATGACATTGCGAAGATCAAAAAGCGGGAAGACGCAACCCCTAGTACAAGTCAAACGCGTAAAGAATCGAACATCAGTATCAGTTAATAAGTTCTTCTCTGCGTGCCTAGTAAATATAAGATCTCTGTTGTTTAGTATTAACTATAATATTTGTGTGTTTCTCCTCTTAACTAATATTAAATTTTTATTTAAGTACTTAAAACTAAATCTAAGTTTTGGGTACTTTGTTGGTTGTGCAAAAAACATTACTAACATTTGCATGCATAAGATGTGTGTCTTAAACTATCCTGACCATATTAAGTCCTTGTGTACAGTCTCTAAAAGCTCATATAATACCGCGTCTCTCCATAAATACAACATTTATAAATATATTTCACCATGGCTCACAACTTGAGTATACAGAGTGTTTTTTTTAAATGGGACAGTATGGGGAAATCCGAATCTAAAGGAGATAGAGGAAAAGTGTCCAAGGAGACATTAGGTGTTTTTTTATGTAAACAAATTTGGCTCATTAAAATTTTTGGTCAAGCGTGAGTTGTTCTTAAAAAATTATAAAGTTGGTCAATTTTTTTTTTGACGCGGGTCGACTCTGTTTCATGTAAGGATTATTTCATTGTATGGAAAGAAAAAAATCTGAACAGCAGAAGTTGGTCAAATTTAATGAAAACTAATCTTCATACAATTGCAGTATTCGCCTTTTAATATTGTTACAAGTGCCTAGGCGTGTAAAAAATTTAATGAAAACTAATCTTCATACAGTTGGTTTATTACTTGAGTAAATGTTCGATGTGGCCGCCGTCTTGTCTTATGCAGGTACGAGCACGCTTCAAGACACTTCTAGTTGCATTTAACAGAGACTTATGGTGAATTGTGTTTAAAGTGTTGTAAACAGCATCTTTTAATTCTTGTACGGAGTTGTATCGGGATTCATAAATTCGACCCTTAAGGTAACCCCATAAGAAAAAATCTAATGGCGTTAAGTCGGGCGATCGTGGGGGCCACTTTATCGGCCCATATGTACCCATCCAACGGTTTGGAAACTGCTCGTCCAAACACAGTTTACTTGCCCTACTGTTGTGGGCTGGTGCACCATCTTGTTGGTAGATTATCTTACCAAAGTTCCTTAAGCTAATAGTCTCATCTACTAAATCTGCAGCCATGTTCAAGATTTCCTGATATTTTTCACTATTTAGCGTTCCTTGGTAAATTTTGATAGCAAAAATTCTGTTATGTAATATCGCACACCAACAATTAAAAGAAAATCGGATTTGGTTGTGGGTTTCTGTAGTTCTTAGCGGATTTATTTTTGACCAGTAATGGTTATTTCTCCTGTTGTACATGCCATTGTTCGAAAAGTTGCATTCATCAGTCCAAATAATAAAATTAGGAAAACATCTATTTCTAATAGTCTGAGCCACATACCAATTACAGAAATGTAACCTGCGGTCTTTATCTCCAGGTAGTAACGCTTGTACAAGTCGACCTTCTATGTAACACTTGTATTTATGAGCCTTCAATATCTTCCTTACAGTTGATTTATGAATACCGATAGTTTCAGCTGCTTCCCGTAACGAAGCTTTTGGATATGCTTCAAAATATCCCAATACGGCAATAGTTATGAACTCACTATTGACTATCGTCGGCCTTTTACGCTTAGGTTTGAAACAGCCTTCCTGTCTTAAGTTCTTTATTAAACTATCAAATATCTTGCGATTCGGTACTACACGGTCAGGATAGCGTTCTTGATACCACTTAAGTGCATTATCTCTACTGCGATAATTAAGAAAATACGCCTCAATCAAATCAACTTTATGTGAATTAGTTAACGCCATGATGAATAAAATTACAAGCATGAACTGATTGGAAACAAAATCACAGCTGCAGAAATAACTTACGTTCCAAATTTGAATTCTTTGCTGCAGAAATAACTTACGTTCCAAATTTGAATTCTTTTTTTTATAATTTCAAGACTATCGCGTGCCATGATGTTTACGAAGATTAAAAAAAATTTTCTTCTCTTGAATCATCTGGAGCTCTTATCGATTATCGAAATTTAAAAATGGAATAATTTTAAATATTTTTTTACACGCCTAGGCACTTGTGACAATATTAAAAGGCGAATACTGCAATTGTATGAAGATTAGTTTTCATTAAATTTGACCAACTTCTACTGTTCAGATTTTTTTCTTTCCATACAATGAAATAATCCTTACATGAAACAGAGTCGACCCGCGTCAAAAAAAAAAATTACCAACTTTATAATTTTTTAAGAACAACTCACGCTTGACCAAAAATTTTAATGAGCCAAATTTGTTTACATAAAAAAACACCTAATGTCTCCTTGGACACTTTTCCTCTATTTCCTTTAGATTCGGATTTCCCCATACTGTCCCATTTAAAAAAAACACTCTGTATATTATCAGAATTGCCGAGGCATTCGCACTAAAATACATACACTATTTATGAACATCCTGTCATTTGATTTTGATATAATAGCGCTGACTGAGACCTGGCTGGCGCCAGAAATATACGATAATGAGTTTATTGATCAAAGATATACAGTGTTCAGATGTGACAGAGATAGGAAATCAACACAGAAAGAAGATGGAGGTGGAGTTTTGATAGCCGTTAAGCGTTACTTAAAACCAAGTAGTATATTATCTAATAATAACCTTTCGCATAGTATCGAAAACGTCATTATTGCTATTCCCAAAGTTGGTACAAATAAACAGCACATTATATGCACAACCTATGTAATGAACTCGTCACCAAAATCAACATATGAATCGCACTTTAATGAAATTTCCGATATTTTGAATGACCCTAAAACGGATAGCTACCTCTTGCTGGGTGACTACAACATACCAACTGCTAGCTGGACCCCCAACAATGACTGTGGCCTACTACTCTCAGGTTCTACACCTATATGCTCAGTACTCAGTAATTTTATGATGGTCTGCGAGGCCAAACAGTTTAATTTTATCAAAAATCACAATGACAGAACATTAGACCTCCTTTTATCCAACATTAAATGTATGGTCTCTCCTGTAAACATTCCACTTTTACCAGTGGATCCACACCATCCACCTTTTGGTGTTGTTGTCCCGATAAATATCAAATTAGGTCCCCTGATGAAGTTAAACTCTAGAATTAAATACAATTATTACAAGGCGAACTATGACCTCATAAATGACGAAATTATTAAATTCGACTGGGACGCCACACTCCACGACTTACCTGTTGAAACTGCACTAGATAAATTGTATGAAAAAATATACTATGTCATAAAAAACAACGTTCCGCAATCAATACCTAATAATTCCCACTTTCCCGCCTGGTTCTCCAAATCACTCATACACATCTATAAAAATAAAAAAAAGGCTTGGATTAAATGGAAAGTTTATGGTAATAATTCAGACTATCAAATATTTTCCCTTTATAGGGAAAGGTTCAAATTGGAATGTAATCGTTGTTTTCATAAATATAAAGAAAGTGTAGAAAATAGCATTCGAAAAAATATTAAATATTTCTGGACATATATCAAAAATCGCAAAGGTAAAACGGGCATCCCATCAGATATGTACTATAAAAATTCTCGATCAAACAACCCTGAAGTAATATGCAATCTATTTTCATCATTTTTTAGTTCCGTATTTGAGCCTTCCACGCTTGATAGTAACTCCTGGTCTCCGCCCCCTCCAAATTCTCATAACAGTGATATCCTCTCTAATTTACACTTTACTATTGAGCAAGTCAAATGCTCACTAAAATCTTTAGACCCTTCAAAAGGACCTGGTTCTGATGGCCTACCATCCATATTTATAAAACATACAGCTGACTCCTTGGCTAAGCCGCTGCATATAATATTTTTAAAGTGCATGCAACAAGGTGTCTTTCCATCCAAATGGAAGTCGGCCAATATAATTCCCATCTTTAAAAATGGCGCTAAACAGGATATTGAAAACTTTCCTCCTATCTCTATATTGTGTGCGCCAGCCAAGGTATTTGAGAAACTAGTTCATAATGCGGTAAGCGCATTCATAAATCATCAAATTATACCTGAGCAACACGGTTTTATTAAAGAAAGATCCACTGTCACTAACCTTATGGTATTCACTGAATTTCTCTTTGAGAATATGGATCGAGCCACCCAGGTAGACGCAGTGTACACAGATTTCCGCAGAGCATTTGACAGGGTCGATCATAAACGCCTCCTCGACAAAATTGCCTTTAATGGCATACGTGGTAATTTACTACGATGGTTTTTGTCTTATGTTACCAAAAGAACACAGAGAGTAGTCATAAATGGGTTTCAATCAGATGTAGCAGAGGTTACCTCTGGAGTTCCGCAGGGATCGATTTTAGGACCCTTGCTTTTTAACATCTTCATTAACGACATAAAGACTTGTTTCCTTAACACAAATTGTTTACTGTATGCTGATGACTTAAAAATTTTCAGTAAAATCACTAGTCCATCAGATTGTAGATCTATTCAAGAAGATCTCGACCGCTTAACTGAATATTGTACTTTCAATAAATTGGAATTATCAATTTCCAAGTGTAACAGTATAAGTTTTACTAAAAAGAAAAATAAAATCTATCATAAATACATGCTGTGTAATCAGCAACTACAACAAGTCGATCTCGTGCGTGACCTTGGAGTACTCCTTGACTCCAAGCTACACCTAGACCAACATGTTAATATGATTATCTCTAAGGGTTACCGAATGTATAACTTTGTAACTAGGGCTGCTATGGATTTTAAAAGAGCCACAACTTTTACTTACTTATATAAAAGCCTAGTTCGGCCCCAGCTCGAATACGCGAGTATAATCTGGGATCCCTTCTATGAAAAATATAGTAAAGCCATCGAAAAAATTCAATATAAATTCTTAAAAAATGTTAACTATAAAATGTATAGATACAACCGGTTACCCTATGATAGCTTATTAAACCGATTTGGATTTATCTCCCTTGTGAAGAGACGTCATTTTCTACAAGCAATGTTTCTACATGGACTTTGTCACAACAAATTCGACTGTGCACACCTTGTCAATAAAATATGCTATATAGTTCCTCGAGGTGCCGCCCGACGGGCAACGCGCGCCTACCGGCAGTTTGCTACGGCTCCATGCCGCACGAACGCCGGCGTGCGCGCGCCCGTTCGCCGGCTCCTCGCTACTTACAACCAACACTTTACCCAAGTTGATATATTTCACCTTTCAACAGCACGGTTTAGAAAAGCCATCTTAGAAGCTCTAAGTTAAGTTAGTAATTAAGTCAAATACCTATGTCTTAAAGACTGCATATGCAGTTTAAGGCATACTAGTTATTCTATCATCTTTAGTTGCAAAATTTGCACCATTATTTGTACTTCCTCTGTATTGCGGTTAGCATTCTCACTGCTGAGATTTGCAGATAAATACTCTGTATTTACTATCTATTAAACTTGTTTTTAACACTTTCCTTTTGGCAACCATTACTTTGTTTAGTAATATGTGGATAATGTTGTTGACCATGCATAAAGTAACAATTGTTGTAACAAATATTGTAACATATACTGTATGATTGTTTGTTATCCCTAAAATAAATAAATAAATAAATAAATAAATGTAGATAAATAGCTATATTCTTATTTTATTTCAATTTATTTCTTATTTTATTTTGACTGAGTTCGTTTATTTTTATTTCATTATAATAAAAAAAACATTTTGACTATTAAGTGACCATCTGTCAAAAAACAAACAGCCTGTATTTTTATGAATCCAATGGAAAAAGTAAATGATACAGAATTATTTCCCTCAAGTAAAATAGTACCTTAAAATAAAGAACCACAATGAAACTAAAAAAAAAACCTTGGAATTGCTGTAAATACTTGGCATTTTTCCGATTAATTTATCGAATGGTTAAAGTGTGTGCCTTTTCTCGTATGCTAATCGACAATCTTTTGATCAGTTCACTGCTTGTTGATTTTTTTATCATGTTATAGCGAATACTCGAAATTATTCAAATACACCATGTTTTTTATTTAATTGCAAGAATATTAATAACAATAATATTTTACTGCCGATGCTGATATTTGTACTTCTATCTAACAATATTTACATTATTATTTCATAGTCAGCTTTGTTTATTAATTAACAATTCACTTATTCCACTTGACGAACTACCTTCTAGTAGTTTTCTTGATAAAACGATAAAAATGATTATAATTTACAATTTTAATGCATCATTATGAGCTAAACAAGAGGCGAATAAAAAATAATGTTGTTCTGAATTTCGAAGTGGAACACTTTGTTCAAGCGATTGTTTGGTGGAATTTTCTGTTGTCTTTTTTAATTTGTATTATTGTGTTCATTTACTTCAATCATGGCATATCAAGTGAGTTTTGATTTATTGGAAGCGTATTTTTTGAACAAGAAAGACCTCCAACGAATTTGGCGATGGTCTAGCAAAAAGAACCCCGATAGACAAACACTGTCTCGTCACGTTTTATGTAACGAGTATCCCAAAATGTACGCAAGACTTATCATAATATTAGTATGGTAAATCTTGCGCATATTTTGGGTCACCCATATAGTATATTGTGAACAACTTGTTTTTTTTTACATTTTAATCAACGCTTACGACCACCACAGTAACAACACAACACGATCAGTGATGAAGAACTCGACATTCTACTCCACTTTTCGGCTTACCCGAAGACATCACTGAGAGAAGGTGAACAAGAAATTGGGATCCCAACGAGTATAATACAACGTGTACTAAAAGAATGGGTATTGAATCCAGAGTTACAGTTTACTCTTGAGACTTACATTGAAGTACGATTAGTTCAAAAATTACTACCGGGAGACAGAGAAAGGAAACTTAATTTAGTTCGTATTATTCAGATACACTTTGCTTGAAGATCCATTTTTTTGGATTAGGTACATTATTGGGTCAGACGAGTTTAAACTTTAGCATATAAATAACAACGGGATGTACAACCGTCACAATAATCGTATTTAGTCTGCAGAGAATCAATTGCTAGTACGGAATTAAAAAAACCGGTTTCCTTGTTCCATATTTACCAAGGAACTCTGCGCAGAAAAATATTTAGAAATACTTCAGCTTCTAAGCGACGAAATAAGTTATCTTTCGGAGGTGGAACAACAAAGTTAATTAATTTTTCAACAAGATGGGAGCTCCGGCTGAAGTTGGAGAGAAGCAGAATTTTTGGACCGATTAGATGGCCGGCAATAAACCCAGACCTGACACCACTATTATATGTGAAAGATTTATTATACAAGAAGCAGTATGACAAAGTGGAAGATTTAAAAACGGAATTGAGACGAATCATTTCGAGTATTCGCCATAACATTATAAGAAAATAAACAAGCAGCGAACTTATCACATTATTGACGACTTGCATAAAATGTCATACTTTAAGCATTTGATAAATTAATTCGAAAAATGCTAATGTGTTTACGGCAATACCAAGTTTGTTTTATTTATTTACTAGCGACCCGCCCTCGCTTCGCTCCGGGTTAAAGTATTATACATATAAACCTTCCTCTTGAATCACTTTATCTATTAAAAAAAACGGCATCAAAATCCGTTGCGTAGTTTTAAAGATCTAAGCATACATAGGGACAGACAGCGGCTAGCGACTTTGTTTTATACTATGTAGTGATTTTTTCACTTTTACGGTGGTCTTTTATTTCAAGGTACTGTGTTGCTTAATGGAAATTATTCTTTATACTACTTTTTTGATTGGCATCATAAAAATACAGGCTGTTTGCTTTTTTCATTGGTTTCTTTTTCCTTAGTTTGACTTATTTATACAGCGCCATTTTAATACACCTAAATATTTTGTTTTTTTCTCACTTTAGATATTTCACCCTTATTCTTTTAAATTAAAGAATAAGGGTGAAATAACAAAAATTAGAAAAAATGGTTTGTTTCTTGTTTTTTTTCGCCTCTCCTCACGTTCGCTTTGGTACCGGCGTCGAGCACGACATCTTGTGTGCCAGCCAACCCTAGAAACATAACAAACAATTAGAAGTGGTCATTCGGTACTTTCATCTACGACGGGGCGCCCCGCTATTCAAAAATACGTTGCACAACTGCAACTGCGTCAATGCACGCAAAATGTTTTTGTATAAAAAAACTGCTCGAAGCAATAATATCAACTCGAATCAACAAAAAGGTCAAACTGAAAATCAGCGCTGTCTACACCCGCAGGGACCAGCTAACGCTGAGCCTGACCCTTATGCCACAGCTAAAGGTTATACAATAAAATTGTTAAGCCATGTAGGCAATTTTCATTTTCTCTGTTTGTAAAAGTAGGCTGCGGGCCGAGCAATTTAGGACCAATATAAAACAGGGTGGTTAATTTAAAAAAATATACATCTTGTAAGCCCCGACAAAAAAAGGGGTATGCGTTTGTGTATTTTGAGCCTGTCTGAGACATCGTGGCTCCTAAACCGTTGGACCGGCTTGGACGCCGATCTTAGGGTTGCGTACCTCAAAAGGGAACCCTTATAGGATCACTTTGTTGTCCGTCCGTCCGCGTGGAGGTATTGAATTGAAATTATAAGCAAATACTCAGGCCTATAGTCCCTTAAAGCTGTGAAAAAAACAACCTTCCAAGTTCACGTAAAAAAAGATACGGCCCTTTATGCCGCTAAAAACGTATATTTCGACACTAAATGGAATCAAAATTTATAGGGTACTTCTCAAAGACCTTGAATCCTGAAATTTGTCAAGAAGAAAGGTCTTACAGCACAAGTAAAGAAATAAATCCGAAATCGTTAATTTGTGGCTTCATCCCAAAAAAAACTAATCGCGAGTTGTTTGTCCCTCAATACAATTATACATTCTTAAGTTAGCACGGAACCCTCGGTGCGTGAGTACTACTCGGACTTAACCTTCTTTTTTAAATAAATCTAGTTTCATCGGGATTGTTCTTAGCTAGGTTTCATGAAAATCGGTTGAGCCGTTTAAGAGATATCAGCTCTGAAAGAGAGGTCGCCATTACATCGCGGGTTTTTACCTACACAGTTATTAATGATAGTCGCCACTAATGACCGTATTATTGATCTGACACTTGACTCTTACGAAAATGATTAATTGAAAAATTGATTTCACGAACCCGCAATATTTATTAAAGACCTATCAAACGACACCCACACCTTGCGGTAGGCAAAAAAAGACCATCCATCCCCACTTCACGTATAGGGGCGGGACCATAATATTTTTGTAAGATTTTACATCACTATTCTGTAGGAATGACTCATATCTATATTCATGCCAAATAACAGTTTTCTAGTACCAAGAGTTTCTGAGCGTCCGCGGACGGACGGACGAACAGACGTACATTGCGAAACTATAAGGGTTCCTAGTTTGACTACGGCCTAAAACTAACCTGTTTTCTTCATGTTCTGTAACTCCTGCGGAACAGAAAGCACCAGTAAAGTTAAGCTGGCACTGGTCTGCGTCAAACCTGGAAGCCAACCATCATCAATGTTACACATTGAGAAACTAAGTTTTTCGTTAGATAATAATGATATAGGGTAAAATAATTTTCCTAATCAGTTTATAAATGACTGCCTTCCATGGTAACAAACAAGAATACAACCAATTTGAGACCTCCTTTTTGAAGTTGGTTAAAAATAAGTTAAACATCCAATTATTGTCATCCAAAATACCAGGTTAAGGCATGTAATCTTCACCATTTCCATTCCATCCAAACTATTATCGCGGACTAGCTGTTGACCGCGACTTACTCCGCTTAAAACTCGGTTATCGCTATTTACTCTTTTACTCTATTGCTATGTAAATTATCCAAAAACAAAGATAACAACCGTGTGGTTGCCGGTTTAGAATAGTGCCACTCCATGTCTTCCCGTGAATATCATAAGAGATGACTAAGGGAATAAAGCTTGTAGTACTCCTTGGCGGTAGGCTTGCAACCTGTCTCTAATAAACTAGTAAACTTCTTTGCCTGATTGTGCAAAATGTGGTTACAAAATTATAAACAAGTCTTACATTTCTGTAGCTCTGCCTACCCCACTTTGGAATTGAAAGCGTGATGTTATGTATGTATGCAATAATAAGGAAACAAAAAGTTGACACGTTTTTCATACACTTTTTGTTCAGGCTTATTTCTAAAAACCGGTCCACAACTGACAGTTGACAGAAATCAGTAAACATACATAATAAGTTTCTGCCAAAACTTCATTTTCGGGACAAGCTGTTGTTACGGACTGTACTTTTTTTGCAAAGTCATTATCTGCTTATCAAGACCAAACTAATTAGTCCCAACATGGTGAGTATTATGTTAAGCATAACGGAGATCCTATCGCAACCTTCTGACTCCACCATCAGATCAGCTCTTAGATACCATAAAAAAAGTTCAAAATTGACTTGCATGATTTGAAGTAGACAACCTATAAACATACATAGAAACAGTGCAAATTAAATTAAATACATACATACAGCCCAACATAGAATGCTGGTTAAAAATAATATGACAGAGGCATCACAAATTGTATGTTTCTTTATGCCATAATAAATTTGTCATCTTTTTATTACTTACTATAATGTGGGAGAGAAGAGACTTTTTTCTCCGCAACTCTTGATACACCCCTATTTCAACAAGGTGTAACTCCATCTCAGCAAGCATGATCCGTTTCCTTAAAGGTGATCCGCACCTCTAACCTGTATAAAACATATCAAAATTTCAGTTTATAATGAAATGTGACCTAAATAAGATGTAGTTGCCTACATCATCACACCAGACTGGTAAAATCATTGCTGATCTCTAACCAAATTCCTACCAATCTCTCTAACCCTACAAATATGTAGTCTCAAATGTACTGTAAACCCTGTGCCCGTAATAAAATATTATTTTAATCCTACTAATGTTAAAACACAAAGTTTGCAAGTATGGATGGATGTTTGTTACTCTTTCACGCAATAAATACGGGATGGATTTAGGTGAAATTTGAAATGAAAACAGCTTATACCTTGGATTAACACAGGCTTTCATATCGCTATTCCCTCGGGAGCTGATTTATACGCGTACGACGTCGCGGGCGGAAGCTAGTATATAATAATATTTCTTGTATTTTAACAAGCATTGTGCATGCGTTTCAAAAAGTTGGACATAATTTTAGCATATAGTTAGACATGTCAAATATATGTATAAGGGATAAAAAAAACATGGTGTCATTAAAGCATTCTTAAAATTGTACAAGTTATCATGTCCATGTTTCAACTAAACCAATATGAAAATATAAAATAAATAAAAATAAAAATCTCAATAAGAAGAGTACACATATGTTTTACACATTGACCTGGTCCCAAATTACTGGAAGCTTGTAGTAAGGTACTTAAATACACGGAGAACATTCACTCCGGAACAAACAGTCATGCTCAGCTCACATATATTTGCCCATACTGGTTTCATAGGCAGGGTCACTTCTATTTGCCAAACATATAGGTGATTGTTGTTTGTTTTAAAAAAAACTACAATAGCAAACAACTCAATTAATATATAAAACATCCCTGAAATTATATCAGCAACTTCCATTTTCAGAGCTGATATATCTTAGGCAGCCAAATTGGTAGATTTCAGAAGTGTTTAAATGGTTTACCAAGCCTTATTTTCTTCAAAAACGGCGTTCTTTATAATATGACCTGCTCCTGTGGGATCACTCTACCCTAGGTTAAATAGATTATATAATAATATTAAGTATAGATGGGTATATACCCATAATATTAAGTATAGATGGGTATATACCCATCTATACTTAATATTATTAAGAGGAGACTTGTATGTATCTGTATGTAATGAATCACAAAAACGACAGGGCCGATTTCAAAAATTAATTCATGAATTCATCATTTGTATGCTACATTATTCCAGATTAACATAGGCTATGTTTTGTTCTTCTACGCGGACGGAGTCGCGGACAACAGCTAGTGTACGAATACAATAAGAATAACGTCCATTTTTTCAACTGTCTACTCGTTACGGGCTTTAGAAGAGTTAAATCATTATTTGAATTACTAAGTTGTTTATTATCATGATGCAACAAATGGACTAAATGTTGTCAAATAATGCGTAGTACCATGGTAGTACCTACCTTTAAAGTAATTTATACCAACCTTATCCAGATTATTCAAGTTCAACATCTTAACTGATGTACAAGTTCACAACGGCAATAATACCAAAAATATTGAATACAAAACTGAACCACTTATAGTTTAATTACATATTCAGTAACAATTTCAGTAAACTGCAATAAATAAGCGCACCATGCGCACACGCGGGTAGTTAGGTACGTACGTACTACGTAGATGGTAGGTACCTTCTTCTTTTTTTATTCATAGCAGCCACCGCGATATTCCGCAGTGATTTCGCCAATTGATGACAATTGAGTAGAGTAAAACAGACAGTAAACATAATCAGAATTAAAGCAAAACCTTTTAGTCAGCCATCTTCACTCTCTGACCCTTGGACCGAACCGAATATAACCGGATGCGGAAACTCGGAAAGCCGGAAACCTAAACTTATAAACTTTACGCCATGTTGCTAGCACATTTATGGTTAACCCGCACTGCGATAGAATTCCGCGCGATTTTTTTCCGCAAAATCTATGACTTATGGAAATTATTAGAGACTGCACGCACTTGCGAAAGGCCGTGGCAGGATAAGGGATCATCTTGTGCCTTAATAGCTTTTAGGCCGGTAGGCCTGCTCGTACATAAAATCGCTACACAAATTGATTTAAAAGTTAGTAATTTTTCGTCGGAGAGCTTCAAAAATCGCCCCCCAGGATGGTTACCACGAACCACTTAATTCGCAACTTCGGTTGCCTAGTCAGTGTCACTCTTCACTCGAGACTAAATTGAGAGAAAGGGATGGATCTAACGAACCGAAAGACCTTCGATTGTCAAAGTACGGCCTCAGCACTGTGATGTGAACACCACGGACCAGCCGTTTCATCAACCACCCCAAGATGCCAATTCGACTCCTAATTCAGGCTGCCAAGACGACCGCGAAACATTAAAGCATGATGATGGCACAAAATAAAAACGCGGCGGCATACCTCGGTGCACTGTACTGCTGGGCCTCACCTAACATCACTGAAGGAAGTGGAACAGCGTAAGCATTTGCACCTGTAGAATATGTTGTCTGGAGCGGACGATATTCGAACCTACTTACAGGGTTGGGTTTTAGCCTGCAAACACTAAACGTTTAGGCCACATCCATCTACTGTTCGAAAAACAGGGTGGTTATCTATCACTGATGGAAAACATTCCCCGCGTTCGTCTGCGGGGGAGGGGGTCGGGTTTTTACTTTTGAAAGTTTTAATAAAATAACATATTTGTACTTAAATCTCATACGATTACCTACAGTACTAAATTGGCATGAATACAGTAACTACCAATAGGTTTAATGTATCTTTTAATATGTTTAAATACTCTTAAAGAGTAACGAACGACCAAAATGAAATAAATTAGGTTTTCCTTGTATTTGCATGCCTACTATTATATTATAAGGTCTTGACATTATTGGAACTTGTACTATCTCTCCATCTGATTTCACTATGTACCTAATGTTACGCAAATGAAATAAATAAATAAATACAAATGTGACTTACCAAAATTGACTACCAATCAAGAACAAGTTGACCAAGTATTGCTATTATTCGATTCTTCAGCTGATTAAATGAGGTTCAAAACGGTGTAAAAAAATGTTTGTACATATCGTACTTTAAAGTTTAGATTTAAAAAAACATTGCTGATGTGTTCATACAAATCTCGTAAATTTCGTATGAACGCGTCGGCTATGGTATTTTAAATACTAAACTTTTTTAAACTTTTTTAAACTACGATATGTACAAACATTTGTTCAGTACCATTATGAACCTTATTTAATCAGCTAAGGAAAGGACCCACCATGCTGGCTGTGCTCAAGACGACGTTTTGCAAGCCCTTCAGGTATCCCACTGCTACTGCATCTTTATACAGGACATGCGAAGTACTGAACGTACAGAGAACAGACGAGTTGGGAACCTCCCACCCATAGTTCATAGTTCATTTTATTGATAATAATAATTACAGGTCAAGTACACATTTTCCTTATTACATAATAAAAGATAATAAGTAATGATATAAGTAATAATTGTAACACTAATTGGTACATAATAATAATATAAAACATTGATTCATTTTCATAAAAATAGATCCCTGTAGTCGTAGAATGCCTTCTCTACGAGCCATTTCTTTAGCCTGCATTTAAAAGTCCACAGGTTATTTGCAGCGATAACATCGTCAGGAAGATGATTATATATCTTAGGGCCCATGACGTGTGTTAGTTTCTCCGACTTAGTGAGTCGGTGCGCCACGGGCAGCAGTCGGCCGGCGCGCGCGCGTCGCGTCATGTGTTTGCTGGGGATCTGGTGTTTCGGGCATGCGTCCAAGTTGGCTCGCACGTACATTGCCACTTGCAGTATCAGCAGAGACGGTAACGTCAGGATACCCAGAGATCTAAAGTAGGGTTTTACGGAGTCTGTTTGGGCAATACGCACAATCGCACGTACAGCACGTTTTTGAAGACGGAAGACTCGCTCCCATCCACTAGCCCTACACCACAATTCCACACCATACAGCAAGTATATGTGTACCGAGGCGAAGTAGCATGTGCGGACCATCTCACGAAGCACTACACGAGCCAGACGTCTCAGGGCGAAGCAAGCCGCGGATAGCTTGCCGCACACTTTGTCGATATGAGCCGCCCAGCAAATATGGTTGGTTTATCGATAACTTTACTATTGCTATCGAATCGGGGCAGCACTCAAACATCTGACAGTCCGCCATTTTATGTTTGCTATGGTAGTTTAGGTAGGCACGTTTAATCCGTAGGTATGTCATATCTATTCTCTTCCTTTATCATTGTTACGAACAGTGGCTCTACTTTGTAATCCGTAATTCAAACTTCGGATCGCCCTGTCACTTTTTGCAAATTACTTACGCAACAAGAACAAAAGGGATAGCAATAGACGAAGTTCGAATTACGGATTTCAAAGTAGAGCCCCAGAACAAGCGCTTTTGACAGTGACATACACATAGACTTTGTCGTCACACTCGACTGACGCCATTGGTCAAAATATCGTCTGACCAATAACGCTCCGTTTCAACCGCTTTGAATTTCCCACTTTTTTTGCACATTTCAATTAATATTTTCACATCGAAAAAGAAATAAAATTAGGAAATATTAATAGAGACGTAATGAGGATTCAAAATAGTAACCAAAAAATATATATTACTCTCATCTGTTTCAAGTGCATATTGTCTATTGATTCACTTTGGATGAAAGGCTCAGAAATTAAAGATAAATTAAATGGATTTGGAGTTATTGAGGGGTCAAAAGTGGCTCCAAACGGTTCGTGTAAATAACACACGGCTGCTGCTCGCCAGTTCCTTTTGGCGTGAACTTGGCTGGACACGCTGCCGCGTGTCTAGATGCTGTTTATAACTACACTTTATAAGTAAGTGTATAATTTTACTACCCTAATAAAAGGCGTGAAATCCGTTCGTTTAACCTCAAACAGTCAGTTACTTTGAATGTAATTTCATAACTGCCCTGTTATCATCGTAGTATAGTAATATAGTATCGATGAATGGTAAAAGTAAACAAAGGGATATAGGGACAGAAAAAGCGACTTTGTTTTATACTATGTAGTGATAAAACTTTAGTCATTACTCATTTCGGAATAATATTATTTTATTTAAATAATTTCGGAATGAAACTTTCTCAGTATACTTTTTCCCAAAATCCTTAAAAATAGTAATCCATGATGAAACATGATTCTTTGCTTTCTTTGGCATATTCCATATACGTCCTATATGATACAATTACAAAAAAAAACATGTTATTTTAACATTAATTGTCATAATGAGAAATTTACAAGTTATTTTCGATATTTTAAGAACAACCCTAGCTGTCAAATTCTCCGGTTTGTTTACTTTCAAAATATTGTAAATAAAAGGCAAATCGTATTATAATCTTGAACTAATCTTGATCTATGGATTAATAATAATGTAAGTACTACATATTTAAGTCCCCCAACAATGACAAAACTGACCAATATTTTAACAAAAACTTAAACTTACCGATGAAATGTTCAATATTTATATTTTTGCTGTTTCTTGCACCACATCCTAACAAACTACACTTAAGAGACATTACGATGAAGTTTCTCTTTTAATCTATGTGTAACTTTTGGCAATATATGATACGGAAAACAAGATATTAATCTTTTTTTAAGTGAATTCGGCATGGTTGACACATCAGATACTTATGACAAGCTAATTCAACATGGCTGACTAGGCACGTTAGGTATTTGTATGAACGTCAAATTATAAATGTTGCCATTATTGCACCGCTGGCGTACTGTCATCTCTTTTTATTTAGGAACATAGAACTAAGTTAAAAAGAGATAACATTATTTTTGAGTGTTCGATGTCGGAATGCATAGTATTTACATAACTGATTATTTGTATAATGTCAACGTGTCACATCCATTCTCTTCCTTTATCTATGAGTCGCTCTTAAGATTTTAAAGTGCTTCTTAAAGAAAACTTTTAATTGAATAATTTACCGCATTACGCTGGCTTATGTGTCATGATGGGCGATCGTGCTGCAGGGTCATTACACAAATGAAAAGTTCCTCGAATGGTTCTTCGAAGCACGAGGCGAGTAGCGGCTTAGCGTGGCGAGCATGTACGTGTAACTGCGCCAATGCGGTGTGAGGGTGTGACACTAAAAAAAGTTTTGAATTAGGTAGGTACCTTACCTACTTGTTCTGCTAACTTCGGGTGTTGCCAGGTCTCCTGTTTTTACAGGAGATCTACTGGATTCGGGGTGTGTCTACTGTTCTACTGTTTTTCCCATAAAATCTACTGGATTTTAGAATTTCTCCTGTCGTAAAAAAAAATTACTCACGACTGGTCAATGTTCTTGATGCGAGTGTATGGCGGCCTTAAATTCTATCGTAGAGTGTAACATCTAATGCCAATTTCTGAACGAAACGAAATGAGCGATGTGAAAATGAACAAAATGTTTGTAAATAAGATCATTCAATTCGCAAAAGGATAAAAATAATGAACATATATTGTGGCTATTGATTGATTAGGTAAGCTAATTAGTCTCTAGCTGCCACAGTTAGAGACGTTTAATGGATATTAAAGTTACTCCTAAGTAGAGATTTTGTATACTTAAGTAATCATTAAATGTCAGCAGAGTGTGGCAGTTAGTTCTTATTTTTATATTATCACTTTAAATAAATTAACTATATCAGGTCCAGTTCTGAGTGGTTTGATAAGAGTAAATCCAAGTAAATAAATACCTACAACATAAAACATAATATTCATCCTTTGTAGTAAATGAAAATAAAGATTATAAATCCCTACTGAATTAATTGGCTCGGCCAGTGACACAGTGTTTGCACGTAGACTGAAAGCACTGCTACTAGATCTAGCATGCTACACAGTAGACGAATTTATAACAAGGGAATGTTAAAAGACATGATCTATTTTTATCTTAATTCTAAATGTATATAAATAATATTATTATAAATGTGACATAAATTGTAAATTTACTAAAAATAATAATATTGTATCTTAGTTAAGTTTTTATAAATGTGACATGTAAAATATTACTTTTTATCAATAAATTTACAATACAATACAATACAAAATCAGAAAATGAATAAACCGAGGAAAAATATGAAAAAGACATATATTTAGGTGAGTTTTATGGAATCAACTTTGTCTACTGTTTTTTTTCCAAATCTCCTGTTTTTTAGGGCATATGTCTACTGTTTTTTTCAGTTTGGACCTGGCAACACTTAGGAAGTTAAACTTCCTAAAATTAAAATTACAAAAATATAAAAAAAAAATAAATTATTAAAATTAAATTACTAGCATAGAGGCATTCCATCTTAGTCCTCAGGGTTGGCAACGCATTTGAGGTCTTAGGATTATAGTCTTGAGAATTCAAATGTGTATGGGTCTCAGATTCCACTTACCATCAGGTGGCCTGAGTGCTCGTGTGCCTTCTCCTTAACATAAAAAAAAAAAAAAAAAAAAAAAAAAAAAAAAAAAAAATTATTTAATTGCGTTTGTGATGTTTGTTTTATAGATTTGAGAGCTTATTTACGTACTTACTTCGTAATTTAGATGTGCAAGAACAGTAAAAATGTGTTCCTTAACATCTCCGTCGTGTGCTGGTATTCAAAACCGAATGTTGGGCGGTGTGGCTGTGGAGGGCGAGCAACGCCTGCCAAACACAGATTTCAGCTCGCAGGATACTAATTCAGATATTGACTCAAAGATCATGCAGTTGGAATTGAAAAGAGCAAGGTATTTATTTTATTTATACTTACTCTTTATCGTAAGCAGTTTTGTTTATTACCTTTTATTCGTTGCGGGATTATAATTTGTACAGTAAAGTTCACAGGTTCTATGAGTATATCAAATGGAATTGTGCTTTGAATGTTGAACCAAAACATTTGTTACGAGTGGGCAATTATCAGATATATGTTTTTTTTTTTTTTTTTTTTTTCTTTATTAAAGAGCTTGATCACAACATGATTATGTCGCTCCATGTTACAACAAATATATACAAAATCAACACAACATCTTAAGCTCTATTGAAAATCGCTAGTTTAGCCAGCTTAAATAGCGCCCGGGCCTCGTCCGACATGGGGAAGGCTAAGGCGCTATTACAGCCACCCATTACATAAAACATGTCTGTAGTGATGCGAAGTTGGCTTCTAAATGCCTCGTTTCGGGTACACTCCATTAAAATATGGTACACATCTTCAGGTACATTACATTCTGAGCAATTTGGGGAAGGTGTTTTAAGCATCATATATCCAAATTTGTTTAATGGAATGTGTCCGGAGCGCAGTCTCATGGCTATAACTATATCCTGTCGATTTAACAGACAGTCAATCCATGGATTGGTAGGTGGTTCTGGCTGGATCGTTTTATACCAAATACTTTTTTCTTTGGATCTTTGATCGAAGTACTCTTTCCACAACTGGCAAGTTCGTTGCTTAACTAATTTTATACAATCTGAGTAGAAAGGTAAAGTACAACACATAATGCCGTCATAGCACGCCTGTTTAGCTAAGCTATCTGCTTCTTCATTGCCAGCTATTCCAATGTGGGATGGAATCCACTGAAGAATTAGTGTTTTACCTTCATTTGTTAATTTCCGTATAAGTTCTAGAATGCTGTAGGCAATCGGGAGACCTCGAATATTCGAGGTACACCGAGCCAAGTGTTGCAGTGCACTTTTGGAACCTGACAATATGATAAACTTATTGAAATCAACTGAAGTTATATAAGACAATGCCTCGGCAATGGCTATAAGCTCTGCGTGCATAATTGAGAGATCGTACTTTATTTTCAACTTGACACATATATCAGCTTGTGGGTCAAAAAGTGCCGCCCCCATAGCGAACTCCTCTTTTGACCCATCGGTAAAAATGCTGTAATAGTCAGCATAGTCTTGGAGCACCTCGAGAACTGACATCTTTAACTTTCGTGTATTGTAATTACGTTTTGACTGTGATATCTGTTTTATGTTAATTTTAATAATGTCAGAAAGATTGATTCTATTGACCCAGAAAGGTAATGAAAACATTTCTAATATTTTACTGGAATGTATAGGAGTGTCTTTAAATAAGTCATGGCATGAAAGCAAGAGTGGTTTCTTTCTTCTCTGCAGATAATTTGTATGACAAAGAATATTCATCTCGTCTAATAGTTTTATAGTTATGTTCTCGTCAAATGATCTTGATTTTAAATAAAACTTACCGGCTAAAAAATTACGACGAATGTGTAATGGGTGGATACATAGTTCGCTCTCCATCACATGAATAGGAGTAGATTTAATAAAACCCCCTATCACACGTAGACATTGATTTTGTATTTTTTCTAATTTAAATAGATGAACGCGGCAACTTGTATCATATAAAAAACACGAGTAATCAATTCGACTACGTACTATTGCAATATACAGACGGCGCAAAAATTTCGGATGTACTCCCCACCCTGGACCTGCTAAAACCTTAAAAATGTTGATATATTTCTGAATTTTTCGTGATATTTCATTTATATGCTTCCCCCATCTGAGAGAACGATCGAGCCATAACCCCAAATACTTTACATTTTCGACCAATTCTAAGTTTCTACCATTTATATTTAAACTAGCTTTTGCCCGCGACTCCGTCCGCGTAGAAGTCGTTTATCGCTACTCCATCGGGAACTGTACAACTTTCCAGGATACAAACTATCCTATGTTCTTTTCCGGGACTCAAACTATCTGTATATCAAATTTTATCTAAATCGGTTCAGCGGTTTAAGCGTGAAGAGGTAACAGACAGACAGACTGACAGACAGACACACTCGCATTTATAATAAAAAAAAAATTCTCGATTGATTGAACTGAAATTGAAGATTGGAGCTACTATGATCAAATGAATTTACGTAAGTTTCATACAAACTTTCATCCCCTATTTTATCCCCTTAGGAGTGGAATTTATCAAAATCCTTTCTTAGCGGATGCCTACATCATAGTGGCTATCAGCATGCCAAATTTCAGCCCGATCGGTCCAGTAGTTTGGGCTGTGCGTTGATAGATCAGTCAGTCAATCAGTCAGTCACCTTTGCGTTTTATATATATAGATTAAGACTATTTCTATTTATTCCCTTTTTAAACACACATACCTTGGTTTTGTTGGTTGATATTTCCAATCCAAGGCCACTCAAAATATCATGAAAAATATCAATAGAATGTTGTAAAACTAATTCAGCCTCGCGGATATTCTGATTTGACACATACAAAACATAATCATCAGCGTACTGAGACACAAATACATCCTGCAGCTTTTGTTGAATATTTATAGTTGCTACATTAAATAGAAGTGGTGATAAGGGGTCACCTTGAGCCAGGCCGCGGCCTGTTATTCTACACATTACAAAATCGTCAATGCAAATTTTGAGATGTCTCTCTCCTAAAAAAAACCAAAGGTACATACATAATCTTGAACCAATTCCTAAATGATCAAGATTGGTTAATAAGCTAGTGATATCGATGTTATTGTATGCGTTGTCTATGTCTATAAAACATCCCACAGTTACCATGTTCTTTGCAAATCCGCATTGTATCCTACTAACCAATCGGCTAAGATTATCAAGACAAGACCTAGACTTCCTGAAGCCTACTGTCTCTTCTGCAAACATAGAACTCTTTTCTAAGTACCATTCCAATCTTTTCTTTAAAATAGCATGAAAGATCTTACAAATAACCGATATTAGTGAAATTGGCCGCAATGCACTATCACTTATAGGGTCTCTGCCCGGTTTAGGTATAGGCACAATACTTATATCCCTCCATTGTGAGGGCACAAAGTGTAAATAGTAAAATGTATTATATAGATATAACAATGTCGCTTTGGCATTAGCAGGAAGATATTTTATCATAGAAAACGAAATACCATCACAGCCAGGGGCAGTATCCTTAGATTTTATGCATGAGTGCAACTCCTCAATACTGATTTGCTCGTCCATGATATTATTGTAAGATGTAAATATTGGCATAGGTGGTGATACGTAATCGGGAGTTAGTTCACATAGGAGTCGGCTTGCGCCTTCTTTAGTAACGTGAGACCTGGGGGACCTGTATCCTTTTAACCATTTCATACGGGACCACATTTCACTGGCAGAAGAAACCTCGCTCATGGAGTTACAAAATTGATGCCAACTTTCAGTTCTACGGTTTCGGATTAATCTCTGTGTAAGTTTAGTCTTTTCTTGAAGGTAATCAAGGTTCCGCGGGGTTGGGTTACGCCTGAAGTTACCCAAAGCCAAACGACGTTCAGCAACAGCTTTAGAAAGAGATGGGGACCAATATGGTTTTGGCACGAATGCTGTACTCGGGTTGTTACTAAATTTATAAAATGGGATGTTATCGTCAGCAGCTTTATTAACTATCTTCAAAAAGCCGTTATAGGCCTCCTGAGGGTGCAAAGGTAAAACTAAAGACGAAAATACTTCCTCCAAATCAGATTTATACGAGTCCCACCGAGCTTTCTTAAAATTTCTTTTTTTAATTGGCTTTACGTTTAATTTTAGTTGAGTTGAGATTTTGATTATGATGTGATCACTTCCAAGTGTTTCATTAAAAACAGACCAAGCTAAAGAGAGGGAAATATCAGACGATACCACAGAAATGTCAGGAGAAGATTCTTGTAACACACCATTTACAAGACGGATTCTAGTATAGGAACCATCATTTAAAGTAACAAAATCGTTATCCAATAATGCATCAAAAATTTGGTTCCCTCGGGTGTCAGTAGGGTGGAGCGTCGATGTATGGAAAAAAAAGAAAGTTGTCCTATCGATGTGGAATACCCCCAAAATGTTGTGTATGGCTAAAATGTAAGCAACTACATTTTTTTTATTTTTTTTGGACATATGTTTTAGCCCTGTACCCTGGATCAAAGATTTCACTTTTTTTCAAATTTTCGCATGATATTCAAAAATTGTTATTTATAATAAAAAGCCTCTATATGCTTATTTTTCATGGAGTACATAATATTAAAAAAGACATTTAATGAATTTAATTATTTATTTACAATTTAAAACAAAGATATTTGAAAAAAAATATTTGCAAAATAGGTACAAAAACCGAACAAAAGTAGCGTCAAATACAAATTTCATATGAGTTTTTAAGGAGATTCAGCTCGCATTTTATAATGTTTTTTTGTATCAAAGTACGGCATTTTTGACCGTGAATGAATTTTGGAACGAATAAATCCATCTCTTGCCTTTTCTCCAGCAACAGTTATAGACGCTTCACTCACCATTTTCACACACCGTTCAACTGCTTGAGTGTGACAAGGATAATGTGGAAACTCGGCAATGTCTTGTAACTGTGAATGCACTAGGTCTTCTATTTCTTCGTTGGTAGCATCATTTAACATTGGAGGGGATTTAACTTGTGATTCGCTCCATATAATTAAATCAGTATAATCCGTGGCGTTAAAGTTTAGCATCGGAACTTTAAATATCCGTACTCCCGGCTTCTGAAGTTGCCTAGCTGCAATTATACGTCTCGCACCCAATTCATTTATGAATGGCCGGTCGTCGAATAACATAGCCATTAAAAGATTTTCAGGATGTGCAAAAAATGCGTTTCGTTGAATTACTGAATTACTAATTTTCTTGACATCGGTAGATAAACATCTCGAAAACGCAATTAATTTAAAGACATGATGCGGGCCTTGTTTAAATGAACTTTCTTGTTTTATACTGAACCACACAGGAGCGTAAACTTTCACAATATATTCTGCTAGCTTTTTCAAGTTAATGGATGGATTTTGTGTAGCTACGTAAAGTCTTAAAACTCTATTGGCTGTCGTCAACCAACGTGAGTGACCCATTTTTCCAGGATTTCTATGCGACAATTCTTCAGAACAAGATCCGTTACTTACAGCATGGCAAATTTGGTATTTTATTTATTTATTTACTTCAAAATAATTACACAGCATAACAGTAAAACACTACAGCACTGTGAATTACATACTAAATATAGGTTAACAAGACGGTAATAATAATACAATAAACATAATATATGACATGACATTATAATTAGATAGTAGGAAAATATTATTTAGACCGATGAAACACGGGCATCCATCTTCTCGCATAACTTCAAACATTCAATACTCACAACCTTCCATCCACTGGCAAATACGTCAAAATCTGGGGCAGACTCTGCAAGCGTGTTCAACAAATGCAAAGCGTGAACCAGAGGCGACCTGGCGCGAGCTACAGTGCGCGTCGCAGGCGCCGCCAGCAGGTGGCGGCAACGTGGACGGAAGTCAATTTTTGTCATCGAGGGGACGAAAAGACGCACCACCTGCATCACCAGTTCCAAACAGTCGGAGTCTCCTCGCAATACACCGCTAGCAAAAGTCAGCAGTCCATAGTGTCGCCTCACCTCCAGAGAGTTAAAAGTTAAGGCGCCAAGCAAAAATTTCGTAGGGTACAAAAAAGGATAGTAGCCGTAAGTTTTTTTATATAAAAATACTAGTATAGATACTTTTGATCTGTACTGATATTATTTTCTATATCCTTCAGCAAAACAGATATATTTGACGCGATAGGTGAAAATTGAACGACAGGGAGATCGCTACAGGTTTCCAATGCCTTTCCAATCGGCCCCGAGTAGAGTTGAGGCCCAACCGTTGCTCCGTCTAATTTGACAAATAAATGTCTGAAGGGCAGCTCATTTGCATGCAGTTGGCATATAAACCAATGAAGGGGTCTACCCAATTTCATTTCCAGGAAATGGATTACTCCATTTTTCCACCCAGTGTTTGTTGCGGTACCATCACACCCAATTACTTTTAAATTGCTAAAATCCAGTCCCCTTGTCTGAAAAAATGCATACAATGCGTCAGCTACGGTTTTTCCTGTTCCCGACAAAGTTGTTATATGTCCTAAATACATCGACGCAGGTTCAGTTACAAGTGAAATGTGCTCCCTTGTTACAATATTTTTATGCAAATGTTGGCCTCGTTTTTCAAAAATCAACGTCTTATCTTTTCTGCCATCAAAGTAGATGCTGTCGATTTCTTGGTCGCTTTTAGACTGAATTTCCTCTCGAACTCTTTTTCTAGCTCGACGAACTTTGCTCCGATCTATTACCTTCACAGTATCATCCTTAGATATCAGACCAACATCTTGCAACACTGCACTAGCAACCGCAGCAGCCGACCGATCAGAAATCCCGTATCGATCACACACTTCGGCTAAAGTTGAAATTTGTAGTGTATTCTGTCTTTTAGTAGGATTAGGGGTTCGAGAGGAAGATGGTTGAGGTTCAACCGACTTACGGGTGGGGACAGATTCCATAGGAAGTACTTTGGTTAATGAAGTAGGAAGTTCTGTTACTGGGTCACTCTTGTGGGCCGATTTTTCTTTCCTTGCCAACTTTTTTTTTAGATTTTTAGTCTCTGATGTGTCTATTCCACCAATCAACATATTCCTTTTCCGTCTCTGATCCAAAAGAAAACCTCTTTCTAGTGCAGGCACTTTCTTCTCCCGGGGACAATGACAATAATTAAAATCGCTGCATTTGCAAGTGCAAATATCAAACAGTTCTGAGATGCATTTATCTTTCCAAAGTTGTAATTTTATCTTGAAGCTTTCTGTTTGTTTTGAAGTTGGGTATCGAATAAAATATAAATACTTGTTATATGTGGCCTCCAGCTTTTGTTTAACACGTTGAATGGTGACAACGGGCAACGACGCGGTAGTCCATATTTCGATAAGAGCACGTCCTGCTGCGTCAAGAACCTGAGATATAGCTGGTTGTTTTCCGCATCCCTCATTTTTCATTAAATAACGAACAAATAGTATTTATCTCAGTACGTCGGCAGTTGTTGGCAGTACACATTTATTAATTAAAGTAGGTGTTCCAAATATAGGACAATCTATTTCCTGTCGCGTTGTTGGTCGTTTATACATTATTTTAGCTCATCGAAGTAAACAACACAAAACTTAACCACTCAGTACACAATTTACTCCAAGTGCCGCACAAATGTCAAATTACCCGCCAATACCAATATCCAATTAAAAACAAATCTAAAATAATGTTGCCACACCAAAATATATCAGTAAAATAAAGCGTTGATTACACGATCGGGAGTTTTTCTCAGTTTATTACCCGTATCACATGGAGGTATTGATCAAAATTTGCCAATGACAAGTTTTTTTTTTAATTTAAACTGCTGTAATTGGTATATTCCTATATTTTTAATTGATTGAGTGATCTATCTAGACCATAAATATTCTAATTTTAGAGGCAAGTCTTTTCTAATCTCTTTCGGCAAATGATGAATTGAAAACTGATTAATAACCCACGCAAAATTCTCATCAAACTCATTTGAGTAATCAGCATTATTGTCAGCGTTACCTTCTTTATCATTCCAAGGCAGTATTTTATAAAAAAAATTGTTCAACCTTTTTTTTAATTTCAAAATACTTTCACTCTTATCGCCTACCTTATATAAAACCTCTTCTACTTTTTGTCTTGCGTCTTGAGAACTGATTCTATCACCTATATGCAGTCCAATGCCATTTCTTTCCAATAACTCCCAATCAAACAACTTATGTGGGTCAGGTTTACGCATTGCGTAGCCTTCAATGGCTGAGTTATATACCATAGTACCTATTTCAGCGTGACTAAATATCATATCTTTTCTAATCTTAAAGCGCTTCATGAGGTACAAAATCAGATCTTTAACAGATTTCATTTGCTCTTCTGGAAAAGGCTCAAGCCCTGTGTTTACAATCTCTATACCTAAAGAATAATCATTCAGTTTTCGTAGCTCTTCAATCACATTATCTACTTGAACTTTCGCATAACTTATACCAGCATGCCACGCTCGTTTTTCGAGTGGAACCATCAGAGTAATGCTACCATCCCTATCAACAATAAGCTGTACTGATATACCTGAAGAATTTAATGCGCATTTTGTGCTTTTTAATGTTGGTGATTCGGTATGATGCACCACCACCATCAACACTTTTTTGCCTTCCCTATCATCATAATTTGAATTTGACGCAGGATCTAAAAATATTGGATTTTTTAATGATGTTTTCAAATCTTGAAAATCGTTCTCGATATCAATTAAGCAAGATTGCTGTCCATATACAAGAGGCGCTACAAGCAGCAACAGAAATAAAACAGACAAACATTTTTTTACTATAAGTCTCATGCAGCTTTACAAATTGCCCACAATATAACTAAATTAACATAATACGCATAAAATGTTTACTTTTTTTCAGCTAATCAAGGCTTGCTACAGCTACAATTAGTACTTTTATCATTACATTTTGGTGTTAAGTCAGGATAGAACGTAAGTATAGCGTCATTCTTTCTCACAAACACTGATTGATAATTGGCATCTTCCATTTTATACAGACACATTCCATCTTCTCCCAATTCCTTAAACGCCTTAGTTGCAGAAACTTAAATATCATCAGCATGAAGGTTATGTGCATACCCATTTGGGCACTTAACTTTTACTTCTCCACCCTTACCTAAGTATTTCATTCCAAACGTGTAAACAGGTGGCTTAATATCTAATTTATTGCACAGAGATTTATTACCCCAAATTGCACCCGCCCACTTATTTTCTTGAGCTTCAACATATCTACCTACAAAATGCATACCACCAAGTCCCAATCTATCTGGTTCACCACAAAAAATATGTCCAAATCCTATAGTTTCTTTCTCAACTCCGCTATTTGTAAACCAAATCTTAGTCAATTCATCTTTAAATAACCCCAAGCCTGCATTTGGTGTAGCCACTTGATGATCGAGCTTATCGTATATCCTTTTCACCACTTCTTGATGCTGCGGACAATCGAGCAAAATTCTATTCTAATTGTTTGTGGAGATTGGATGTGTTCCCCAATCTCCACAAACTCTTAATACTCCTCTATCAAAATCAGTCAGCTCCGGAAGTGGTGGAATATAGTCTGGATCTGAAGAATCTGTTTTGAAAAACGGCTCAAAGCCAATTTGTGAATTTGCATCATTGAGATAATGCTCCTTAATGTAAAAAACAAATCCTATTACTGGTATTATTAAGCACAAGATTAACTTAGCTATTTTCGACATAATCATATTCATAAAGAAGCTAGGGTATAAGCAACAACTTAAAAAAGTTTTAATCTAATGTTGATCGCAGTCCTGGCATCTCATCACCACTTAGCCAACTTAAAAACGCTCCCCCACCAGTTGAAATATATGTAAAATCTTTATCGGCAAGACCTGCAGTATTTATTGAAGATAGACTATCTCCTCCTCCTATTACACTGGTTAATTTTCCTTCGTGTGTCAAATCACTTACTACTCTCATCACCTCTACTGTACCATTTGCAAAAGCTGAATGTTCAAAAACACCAATAGGTCCGTTCCACAGCAGAGTTTTACTGCTTGCTATTATACCGCTTATTGTGCTTAAAGTTTGAGGTCCGATATCTAAAATTATATCATCATCAAAAACGGATTCGGTTTTTCTTAAAACGCCAGTGCTATAATCAGAATTTACTGCAACCAAAACGTCTTCTGGCACAACTATTTTGCAATTGTTTTTATTTGCCGTCTCAACAATATCGTGCAGAAGATCATCAACGCCATTTTGAAAAAAAGACTTGCCTATATTAACTTTATTAAATAACAAAAAATTATTAGCAATTGCGCCGCCCAGAATAAGGTAATCAACCTTTTCTGCTAGCTTTATAAGCATTTTTATTTTAGTTGATATTTTAGCTCCACCAACTATCGCAGTAATAGGTTTAGCGTCAAACGATATAGCTTGCTCAAGATACTTTAGCTCATCTTGCAAGCAAAATCCTGCATAAGAAGGTAAAAATTCCGTAATGCGTGAAATAGAAGCGTGAGCTCTGTGAGAGCAAGAAAACGCATCATTTATATATATATCTGCTAGAGATGCTAATTGTTTAGCAAAATTTGAATCATTCTGCTCTTCTTCTTTATAAAACCTCAGATTCTCTAGTAATATTATATCTCCTCCATCCATCGCATTTATTGCTCTTTGTACTCTCTCACCAATACAATCATCAATAAATTTCACTTCTTTGCTTAGCAGCCGCGATAAAGTTTCAACTACGTTTTTTAGCGATAAGTTACTGTCTTTGGCTTTTGGACGCCCAAACTGTGAGATAACAATAACTTTTGCACCCGCATTTGCCAAATACTGAATGGTAGGTAGCGCTCTCAAAATACGAGTGGCATCACAAATTCTTCCATTTTTTATAGGAACATTGAAGTCAACCCTGAGCAGAACATTTTTATTGTGAAAATCACAACTCTCTATGCTAGGTACATTTATCATAAAATTAAAGAGCTATAAAATCACTATACAATAGTTTAATCCAAAGTAAAGGAAGGAAATTCCAATGCTAAATAAATTAATAAATAGGAAAATTACTACAAATACTTTCAACTTTATTTTTCACTGCTTTTTCAACATCAGGGCTATTTCCATCAATTAATCCCTGAATTATTTCATTTATCAGATCAGCTATCTCTTTAAAATCTTTTTTCTCAAGTCCGCGTGTTGTCTCAGCAGCGGTACCAAAACGGAGCCCTGAAGTAATGGTTGGTTTTTCTGGGTCAAATGGCACGGAGTTTTTATTGCAGGTAATGCCAGCTCTTTCAAGGCTATTCACAACGTCTTTTCCAGTCAATTTCCGTGATCTTAAATCAACTAGCACTATATGAGAGTCAGTGCCACCGGTTATAATGTTCAGCCCATGCCCTTGCAGCGCTTGAGCTAACACTTTCGCATTTTCCACAACTTTTTTACTATAAGTTTTAAACTCTGGCGCTAATGCTTCCTTAAATGCAACAGCTTTTGCAGCTATCACATGCATAAGTGGCCCACCTTGCAATCCTGGAAAAACTGCAGACTGAATTTTTTTATGTAACGCTTCATCATTTGTCATTACCACTCCACCACGAGGACCACGTAGAGTCTTGTGAGTTGTAGAAGTTATAATATGCGCATATTTGGCAGGTGATGGGTAACAACCTGCAGCAATAAGCCCTGAATAGTGAGCAATATCTGCAAGCAGATATGCACCAACTTTATTCGCAATTTCACGAAAGCGCTCGAAATCTATTTTTCTTGGATAAGCAGAAGCACCAGCAATGATTAGCTTCGGTTTATGCTCCAGCGCTAGCCTTTCCACCTCATCCATATCAAGCAGGTAAGTGTCTCTATTAACTGTATACTGGATCGACTTAAACCACTTACCAGAAAGGTTTGGTGCTGCACCATGAGTTAAATGTCCACCACAATTCAGTGACAATCCAAGTATTGTATCACCCGGAGCAAGCAGTGAAGCAAACACTGCTTGATTTGCCTGAGAACCAGAGTGAGGTTGAACGTTTGCAAATTTAACACCAAACAGCTTACAAAGCCTTTCTATAGCCAGATTTTCAACTTCATCTACATACTCACAGCCACAGTAATATCTTTTACCAGGATAACCTTCTGCATATTTATTAGTCAGAAAAGAACCCTGTACTTCCATCACTGCTTTACTTGCAAAATTCTCCGATGCAATCAATTGCAACTGCGATCTTTGACGCTGCAGTTCCTTCTCTATAGAGAGATAAACTTCATTATCAAAAGACTTTAAATTATTTTCAGAGTTACAAATCCTTTCTGAAGCAATTGTCATAAGACCTTTTCCTTAACCACATAAATCCAAAAACAGCCAAAAGCAGACATACAGGAATAATTGATATTGCTTTTACCAGCAAATCAGTACCATACAAAGGATTTCCTTGTATTACCGTTCCATTCCAACATAAGTCTATTATTTTTGCAATTCCAGTATGAAAAAAATAGCCAAAAACCATAACTATCATGTTTGATACAGCTGTGGCCAAGCCTACCAAGTTATTGTTTACATAACTTATTGCCTTGTAAATAGTAATTACCTGATACCCAGATGCAAAGCCGATAACAAGAAGTGTAGGTAATGCAATATATAAACCGCCAACTTGTGTAAAAAGCAAAAGAAAGCTAGCGATCATTGCAAAAGAACACGCAATAATCCCTAAGGTGGTCGATATATAAATATATAGATAAGGGGACAAACGTCAAACCATACACTATAAGTCGTCTCTACTGCCTAGGCTCGGATCCTCTACGTGGGGCCCTATAGAGCAAACTTACAGATTATAGCCAACGTCAGCTGACATACCGATTTAAAGGTGTCAGAGCCTTTTGAACGCGAAAACCCCAACTTACTTGGTTAGTGAGATAAAACAGTCAGATTCCTGATAGTAGAATCTTTCTAGTTCTTTCCCGTAACCAAAATGTAAGTGTAGTTTTATGAAAGTTATCAACGTCTGCCTGGGTCTTGGCTTTACTAACTACCACTAGGGTATCGGAACTGAGATCTGGAAATCAAACACAATATTAATATTTGGAATGAACAAATCGCAACTATCTAACACACAAACCAACACAACCTGCACGAACTGTTATAGCTAATCCCAAAGATCTAACAATTGTAAACTCGGCAACACTAAACACTCCATCCCCAACCCCATTTTTCACGTTTATCGTTATCACGAAGCGTATCCAATGGTTACCTAAACCCACTCAAATTATATTAACACGATTATTAAAATAATAAACTCGATAAGAGCAGCAAACATAAATAAACAAAAACACAAAACAAATGCACATAGTCTCCGACCCTCGAATAGCGGCTTCGACTTACTCAGTACAGCACCCAGGAAATGTGAAGGAAAAAAGGTGCGCTCTTCCCCATCTGACCTGTATTTATAGACTCCGGGGCCCGACGCCAAGAAAGCCCCCCCCCCCCCCCCCCGCGTGTTCTTTTTCATTTCCCAGTACTTTCCCCATTTTGTTCTATCCAAAAACGTGCAAACCATTTTGATCCTTACACACCTCATACAGAGTATATTTCGCAAATCTTATGTTTTCACACAGTCTGCTGTGCAGTTATCGCTCCTTATAAGGCAATTTCCTGAACTATCTTACAACCCAAATCTAACCATTTATTATGTATATTACTCCATGGTAATAAAGTTTGTAATTCAATATAAAGCCATTAAAATACGGTTGAATCTAGGTGACTCCCCGAAACTTCACTTTGGTAACAGAAGCAAAAGTGAAATAGTCGTTATTTGTGCAACTATCTGATAGACAAAAAAACTTCTATTTTTTTTTAATTAATTTCTATTCATAAACAATAATGCATAAATTAATGATATATTCTGATAGCAGACCCGTTACACGTACATACAACCTTTGGCCCGGGAATATCTTTATTATGTAGAACAACGTCATCTCAACACCACGACTAGAATGTATTGTATCGATTGATTATTTATCTTAACTAGTTATCTTAGATAGTTCACAACGTCAATCAAAGAGGTCACTGTTTACAATGTTTGCCCCTAATACGATATCTGTACTGTTGTAATTTGGGATTCAAATTCGTTTTAACATCCGATGCATGTTTAGTTGAAAATTTGTTTATTACTACTAAAAAAATGTGTAATATTTCCACCTTGTAATTTTTTATTTTAAATATTGTTACTCTAAAGTGATACCTTTCAGACCTTCAATAAAACAGAGTGCATGTCCACCTTTATGTGTTCACAGAGTAGAGTATTTTAAAACTTTAGAAAAACACCTGGTTAATGGGATATTTAAAGCGTTCACTATTTTTCGTACAACAAATATTTATTACTAACCCAAATATAAATATTTATTGTTTTTGATGTTTAAATTTATTCACTATGTGACATTGATTTACTTCGCAAAATTGTTTGTTTTTAATTTGGCTGAATAGTCACAGCCATTTCCAATTCTCAGAGTCTATGTCAATTATAATCAAAGCCGTATCCTTGATATTCTTTCCGCAAATGTACTGAAACGTCATGCGATGCTCGCGCTGAATGTCACAAACTCATTCCGATCCTTCTAATTTATCCTTACGTATATAAATGAATTAAGTTTGTTTATTTATAAAACATACAGTAAAATGCCAGCAGCTTCGTCTAGTTATAATTGTATCCCTAAACGATGGTGTCAATTGAAGCTATTCCTATAACTTTTACTATCAGTAGATTATTCGCCACTAAGAACAACATTACACTGGAACTGAGCTCATTTTGAACCTGTGTTCCAGTACAGGTACTTAATTACATAGACAACATCCATGACTCAGAAACAAATATTCGCGCTCATCACAGAAATATCTGCCCTTACCGGGATTTGAACCCAGGACCGCTAGCTTCGTAGGCAGGATCACTACCAACTAGGCCAATGCGTCGTCAAACGTAATACACATACATGTACTTACATTTTGACAGTTGTTGGGTGCTTCACGGGGTTCTTGATGATCTTGAGCGAGCAGCAGAGCTTGTCCTGAAGGATAGAGATCTGAGCAATGATCTTGGATGCTCGAAGTAAGGTTTATATACCTACGCCTTGATTTTGCGTCATCCATGCCCATAATACAATAATTTTATTTCAAATTATAGACAAAATGCACTGTCAATATATATATCCCATAACGAGAAATGCAGCATAATGGGGAATCACTTGATTAGTTTAATCTAAAATCGATTTTATTTGTGTGTCTTTAAGGTAGGTTCAACAAAACATTCATAAGAACCTGGAATTGAAATACTAATATTGTTCAGTGTCTTTGCTTGTATACATTTCAAAACCCAAATAGAAATAGCAACTACTGATATGTATCTCAATCTGGATTCGAAATACTAATATTGTTCTGTGTCTTTGCTTGTGTACATTTAAAACCCCAAAAAACTACTTCTAGCCGTTACTAAGGGGTTCAGATTCAACTTTTAAAATTTTGATTACAGTTACTATGTTACACTTATAATTAAATAATGTGTCGTACAAGCAGACAAAAGTCATCATGTTATATATGATGTCAACACAGACGGAATCATCTTACTCTTGGCGCCGATCGCACCTTATATGAAATGTGTACTAATTGTCAGATTTTCAACTCTATTAACACTTTGGTTTTCTAATATAAATCGCGTAAATTACATAATCAAATCTATTAAAAAAATATTTTAACTAGTGCACGGTCGTATTAGCAGTATGTCGGTAAGTTAATAATTTGTAAAATATATTTTATTTGTGATTTTATATTCATTTAAATTTCTTAAATACCTTATCATTGATTTATTTTTTCTCATTGACAAATCTCGTTGAATGCATAACGCAAATCCTATCTTATAAATGAGTGATATGTAGTTACCTAATTAAAATAAATGGCAACTAACTAATATTCAATTATTCGATATAGACTAAATAAAATAAATACAATAAATATTTCATCTTTATAAAAACTAAAAAGAGGTTTTTTAAAAAAATACACTATTAAAATCATGTACCTACATATTATAATCTTTTGAGATATAAACGAAATGAATACCAATGAAAAAAAGTATTTCTCCATATACAATAATCTACTTATCATTTCAGGATACTGTAACGCAGCATTTCTTGCGTGAAACAGAACCTAAAGACTGGGGAAATATTTTTTGGTGATATTGGCATTACCGTTGTTTGTTTTGATTTATACTATAAATGACACACCTTTGTTTTATTATGTTGGTATTGCCGCGTTACCTTTTGAATTAGGGCGATACTAGATAACAGTAATTATTCAACAAAATAAAGGAAATAGTAGATAGCAAGTTAATAAATAAACAAAACAATTTAAAGATTTCTTTTAATAATTAATACACAAACCAACATTAAACAAACACATTTGAGCCAAAAGTAAATTGAATATAAGTAATTTATTAATTAGGTAATTATCTATACCTACTAATTTTGTCTAGCATTTTGGTTCTATGCATTTTGGCTGCATTCTGTTTTGTCTGGCATTGACCAGGATCATAGTCATTACGAAATCAGATTTAAACCAGATAACATTGAGAGAGTCAGCCTCAATAATATAACCAAGCACCTGCTGTGGAGATATAGCACATATTTTCAGTCATATTTCGGAGAAAGAAACTTGTAAGTAGGAATAAATAACATCCTTTCTGATGGAGGCATGTGTTGCAATTAATGTGCCATTCTCTGACCTAATGGTGAATTTTCAGTGTTTGTTCTCACACGTGGAGAGGAGGGAATGTCACAGCGTCGAGATTACCAGGGCTTTTTCTGGAAGTTCTCCGGTAAGATGCATATTTTTATAACCAAAATGTCTGTCCACATGTCTCAAATATTTTCCAACCTTAGTGCTAATCAGAGCAATTTCTCTCTGTCTTTACAGCTGGACTGGGTTCTTGTTTCTTTGTTTTTGTCTTCTTGAACTTGTTCTTCTAGTTGTTGTTGTTTAATTTCAGTATTCTTTAAGTAGCTATTTCCAAATTTTGTAGGTTCCGAACTTTAGATATTCTGAGTAGAAGTTAGCTTCCGATTCGCCAATATAGTTGGACAATTTATTTTGAAATACATTTTGTTTATTCCGATTCTGGGTCCAACCATATTTAGGTACTGGAAGCTATGAAGTAGTTTCTTAAGTGATTAGTGTTTGGCAGGTACTCTCTTTAAATCTGTAAGTAATAAATCTTTGAGTAAGATCATTCAGTAAAGTCATACAAGTAGGGAAGTAGGATTTAACTGGTTAAACCCACCTTTGGGGTAGGCGTGCCATAGGCACGAAGATTTTGGTAGACCTTGACAAGCTGCTGTGAGCTGACCGAGGATCCTGTGGCTTGCGACGCAGTGTCTTGGGACCGCTCCGCCAGTCTGTCAACCGCGGACCACATTAAGTTGATCGTCCAGGAAGGAAGGTTTTCTTCAGATCAAGGTCTGTAGACAATATTTATATATTAGGGAATTAGGATATCAATAATAATTATTTGAACTCGTAGATTGGAATTGATGGCAACTCTATAACTAGGGACTAACAACTTACCACCTAAGAATTGTGAATTCATAACATAAGAACCTTTACTTTGTGTAACACGACCAGCCTTCCGCTGAGCTAAATCTATTCTTGTAGAGTAGGAATTATGTGCAAAGTTATGTTCAAAATTTCATAACATCATGTATAGAGCTGCAAGGGAATAAAGACTGTGATAATTACTAACCTGTTTTCATTAAGCTCCTGATTGTATGGTCCCAGTAAACTCCATTGGTACTCCAGTATCTTACTCTGCAAACTTTCTGTCACTTATTTCGTTTATTTTGTTTTGTCACCTGTTGTACCCCTCCGGGCAGGACACCATGTGACAAATGGCGCCCATTTCCGTGTAATTTTGAAGATTTTGAGACCTTTCTGATCATTTTTTTGGAGTTTACTAGGATTTTTATAGTTTGCCATCAACTTTCCAAATAGTTTACAATTTCCAGTTTAGAGACCATATTTAGCTTCTTTTGTGTGTTATCAGCGTATTTTACACTGTATTTGTTGATAATTTCGTGTATTTCAGTTGTTTTCAGCTTATTTCAATCACTTTGTATGTAAAAACTGTTATAAAAATTTTGAGGTTAAGATTTGACAGTACTTGATAATCTTGAAGTCTAATTTTTCAGCGTATAAACTTTGTAAGGCTGTAGTGCTTATTTGTGGTATTCCTAAAAGCACAAGATTTTATCTGTGGTTTTGGAAATACGTTTGAGGTACTTATTGTTAAATTAAAACAAAAAATTTAAAGCCATTTTGCATAATTTAAAATACAATTTTATACAGTCAAATTTAAAATTAAATTACTATTACATAAATGAAAAATATAATTTATTATATTGCGTTTCAATTTTAAAAAGGCATTAGTTTGAGTACTTGTGTCAAATTTTGACAATTTGAGGAAACTTGCTTGCTACTTACGTTGTAATTTTGAGATAAAACTTTTGGCCACAGTTCTTTTGAAAGCAAATTATAAGCTTAACTTAACATAATTGTATTCATAAGTGTGTAGTTAGAAAAGAAAACAAATAGTAATTGGAAAAAATTATTTAGTATAACAATAATTTAGACAACAAAAATTGTAATAACATTGCCTTTTGCCAACAATTCTAATTTAGAGTGAAAGATAAAACATTACAATATGGATAGAACTATTCAGTTTCACTCACTGCATAAGGATGAGTTAATCTATGAAGTTGAGATAAGGTCAGAAACACCTCTTAGTACAGTCGATGGACTTCGGAAACAGTTAAGGACTTTAAGTATTGAATGTCCATCCCAGGCAAATCTTGAAACAAGTTTACATGCAAATGATGAGTTGAAGATAGTTTCAGACAAGTTAAAACAATTGACAAATTTAGTAGACAAATCGTCCCCTTACTTCTAGAACCGACTAACTGCATGAAGTATAGTTTTGAGAAAAACGAATTTAAAGGTTTGAGTGTTTAAATTTCTAGTTAAACCGAATTCTAAGTAAATGATATTTGAAATTTTATTACGAGAGGTTATTAGTCATCAAATTTGTACGTGACAAATTAGTATATTCTTAAAACAAATGGGTTAAATTGAGGGTTTTGTAAAAAAGGTGATGCAGATAAGTGGTTTTTGCTGTAGAGTCAATTTAAGCGTATCTTTTAAACTAACAGGCTTAGGCAGTATTCATTAAAAGTTAAACTTTCTTACTTATATGAATTACACTTTGTACTAGAAAAATATTGTGAATTGTGATTAATTATCCAGTTATCTTAGTTAATATTATAGTCACGAGTCAGTTAGTTGGTTTTGGCTGTAGAAAATTTGATATTTCAGAATTAAGTGCACTTAAAATGCTAATATATTACTAGTATGTCTTGTCATGTAACTAACTTTACCAACTGCCCCGCCCCTACAAGGTATAGCGTTATGTTTTGTAACGTTTGCATTACTCAAGACTTTAGCCTATTCGTTTACAAAATTTCATCGAATTATGTTTACTAATAAGGCGTTTATTAGATAAAAAGCCACATTGAGACAAACATTGGTGTTGACTGAAGAAGTTTATAGTTAAAACTAAAATAAACGTCACATAGGTTCCAAAAATAGTTTATTAGGGTAATAAAAATTAGGCAACAGTAGATAAATTTATTCTTCGTCACTGCTCGTGTCGGCTGCGGCCACGTCTGGCGCCCGATCTACCATGTCGTTCTCGCAGGCGAGTGCCTTGAACCAGCCGTGGTACTCCTCTGGTATAATGCCCTTATCACAGAGACTTATAAGGTCCCTCTTTTTAGCTACGCTGATAGGCAGCGGATTGGCGTAGAGTAGTTTCAATGTAGGAACCACGAATTCTTCCTCGGTTGTTGGTTCTACAGAGTTGGGATTTGATTTTCGGTTTCCCTTCCTCGTACGAGGACCAATTTGTTCAGGTCTAGTGTCAAAACTCATATAGTTAGTCGACATATCGTAGTTAAAGTAAATATTTCTGTCACCTTTCACGTACTTCAACCGTTTAATTTTTAACCAATTAACTTTGTTACCGTTATTGTCCTTTGTTTTATTCTTTATCATTGTCTCTGCTAGAACTTTCAGGTTAAAAAAATCATGATATTTAAATTCTTTTACCTGATATGCCGGTTTCATTACCTTGTCGTTTCCGTGGAAGTAAAATGCCTTGGTTCTGGCCCTTTTAAAGATATTTATCCAATCAGTTATAGAAAACACATCGGCATGTTTCTTTGAATTTTCAATGCTACTATGCATGGAATCAGCTTCCATGTAAGAGTGGCCTGACTCTAAAAACTTTTGTTCAATAATTTGAATGTTTTCAATAGTGTTTACCGCCCAAAGCAAAATTGCCGTAACATATTGATTGCGGTTTTGTCCACTGCATGTATCAGAGAACAAAGACACTTCTGTCACATTACTAGGCACGCATTTTGTCAAATAGTGCAACAGAATTGTGCCAATTTCGGCGCTCCCCTTTTTACCGTGCACCTCCGACCAAGGAAAGCAATATGCGTTGTTTGGTAATGCACTTTCATAAATGCATAAGTTATATAAGGTTAACTTACGGACGAAAAATAGTATTCCGATCATGGAGCAAGGTATCTGAAGTATGGCTTGTAGGTCGAAAGTGATCGAGATGAAGTTTTTGTCAATCTCTGCTCTCTTTTTGTCTTCCTCTTTCTCGTTTGTGCACACAATTTTTCTTTCGATATGTTCACGATATGTAGTTTCTTGGTCAAACTTCTTTTGTCCTTCTGCAGCATAGTATTTATTGCATGTCAAGCATTGATCCTTTTTAGGAACAAAAAAGCTGAGATTAAACTCTTTCGAGAAAATTCTCCTATATGTCATTTCTGAAACTGGATTTTCTTTATACTTTTCTTTGTAGAGCGCATACATTTTTGAAATAGTTAACCTGCAATCTAAATATTTGCGTTTCGATTGTTTCCTTATGTAATGGCTTTCCATTGTTAGGAAAGAGCTTATGTGATCAATGACTTCTTTAACTCTGGCTTCAGATGTTTTATTTGGTGCCTCACGTGGCCCCCGTGGGTCTTTATCATTTAAATAAAGTCCATCTGAGTCTCTGTTTTTTATAGCGTCTTTAATAACCGAGGGAGAGATGTTTAGAGTTGCACAAAAGAATTTTTGACACACTTGCTTCTGATCCACGCCCATGCCTAAATGACATTTAGTGTTATAAGGTCTAGGGCGTTTCCTATCCACTAATACTCTTTTCGGCGGTTGAACTTTCACGTGAGTAAGTATAAAGTTTTTTTTGCCCACAAAATCTAGATTCCAGTAGAGTCGACAAAGTTTCTCACGTTGTTGTAGAGCCAAAGCGTCGGTGCATTTAAACGTGCACCTGGAACAATCTACCAGTTTCGGTATCTTTGCAGGTCTTACTTTTGTATTTGTCAAATAAGGCAAACCATCTTTACGCCGTTTCTTGGCAATATTTTTTTTCCATGAATCTGGATTTGCAGTACGCCAGCGAGTTAATGGTTTTACTCGACTCCAGACTAAATCAAAAATATCTGCCAGTAAAATCGACACAAAATCAGATACATTAACCGTATCTATGTCTTCATTGTCCTCGGGCTGCCGACTTGGACCAGGTTGTGTTTCCAGGCTTGGGATCCAGGCATCGTTCCTTTTATCTGACCCTAACAAATCCCTTAGAGTTATCAAATTGTCGTCGTTGTCAGTATCACTGGTAGAGTCACGCAAGGGAGAGTCAGGTGGATGAAAAGTGGGATCATTGTCTGAGAAATCACCACCAAATAATGAATTCTCTGATTCACTATCTGACACCCGCATGGGTGGACGGTTCCGCTGTGGTGATGGTTCGACCGATTCAGCAATACTTTTTTCACTACCTGAGAAAAGGTTGCCGATGATCTGTTCCATTTGTTTAGCAATAAGATTACGAGACTCGTTGAGTTCTGACGATATCGAATCTCTATCATCTGAAAAATTAAGTTATTTGTAAGAATATCATTGTAAATGTAGCCTTTGTTAACTACTAGGTTTTGTATGTACAGTACCCCAGCAAAAATGTTAAGTACTTTAGTGCACTGTCATAATAAACTTCAAACTGAACATCAATTGACAAATATAATGAAAAATAACAATGGCAATCACGACGACAAGGTTCTAAGTATGCTCAACATTTTTATTAGGTGACTGTATGTGGCGACCTCAGATCATAGAAGTAAGTCGTACTATTCATCATACTTTATTTATACTCGTGTTAAGTCAGCAGGAAGTCACAAAAAAATAATATGAATACATACCCGCATAGGTACCTATTCATGTACCTACACTAATACTGCCGTCCTCAAACTAAAAAGCCGTTAAATGCAAGAGGGTCATTTTGAGTTATGGCCAAAAAACGTTTGAAACTATGTCTCTACAAACTGGTGCATGATATCGATGTAATTTTTTTATATACTAAGTAATGAGGGTTACTTTATATTTTTATATGAATTTGATATTTTTTTACCCATTTTTTATTGGTAAAATCTTTAATTTTCCTTTTTAGCTATGGACCCGTTGAATTTAATGTAATACTTTACATAGCTTAATGACGGTTAAAGTATGTTTAGCGGCCTTCTAGCTCAGTAATTTAGGTTATCCGCGTTACATTTTACAAATATATCGAAAGTTATATAGAAAACATAACTAAAAGGCGGTTATATGACATAGCCACTTTTTAGCTATGTATGTCTAGTTAAAACTATGCAAACATACATGACTAGAAAACGGCCACGCGACTTTAACTGCCTTCTAGTTAAGAAAAGGTAAATGAGGTGGAATCTGACATATAGTTTTAATATTCAATGCTTGAGAAAAAGGCAGTTAATTGCAGAACAAATCACAATAACTGCTTTTTAGTTATGTATTGCAATCAAAATATGTTTTTATATCCAATGACTTGGGGAAGTTACTGCCACAATGTTATTTGGATCCCTTAGAGGAGTGTGAAACTACATTATGCAAGGAAAAGAAAGTTGTGCTACCTGCGTAATACGTAAAATAACTGCAAAATTACTGTTTTATTAAGTAGAGGGGTGTCCCAGAATTTAACGCAAATATTACGTATAAGAAAACCTCTTCCATACCGGTCAAGAATTTAGTTTTAACTTTCTAATAATATTAATTAACTTAATAGTTATAATGGTTTTCATGATACTGGTAAATAACCTTGCGGTACGTGATATTTTAGCTCTTGCTTCCGCTGGCTTAAAACATATGTAATTTGTAATTCTAATACTTGAGAACTGTAAAGCTGGAAATTTAAATGCAGTCCTAAGAAAACTTATAACTCACTAGGTTAAGTTACTGGTCAAAAATACACTACAACAGAACGGACATATTATTATTAGGTACAAAAAACAAAATTAGACCATATTTGTTGCACTGCACTGTGAAGTCAAATAGGACCCAGCTTTTGTTCTGGCTGCAGCACATGTTCAGTGCTGCAGCCGAAGCAGCAGCGCTGGTTTTCAGCTGAACCCATATATAAATAAATACAGCCTATACATAATAATGCGAGGGACCTTCAATAAGCTCTCGGTATTGATATTTTTCAACCTTTTTAGAAAACTTTTTAATACGGCCGCTAAGTATCATTCATTAAAATTTTAAAAAGTTAAATTCAAATATTCGATGGTTTGATTTTCTGCAATTACCTAATAAACGTGATTACAGGAGTGATTTGCAATGTTAATTAAATTAAATACAAATATCAAGAGACGGATGGATTATGTTTAGGTATGTTTATGAATGTCTTAAGTCTGCTTATTCACTATCTAAAATTCAAAAGTGGTCAAGTGAATTTAAACGTGGGAGGGAAAGCAACGATGACGACCCTAGATCTGCAGGGCCTGTCGAAGCTACTTCACAGGAAAATGTATAAAAAAGTGGAGAAAATTATATTGGAGAATGGTCGAGTGAAGGTAAAATCGGTAGCTCAAACAACCAATTCTTATTAATTAATGTATACTTCTACTGTATAACGATATCGTCCTTGACCATCTTAACATTATCATACATAAGTTAGTGTGAAATGGGTGCCGCGAATGCTGACAACGCTTCAGAAAGATATTCCTGTTGCTTGTTGATCTGACTTTAACTGAGCTATGCAATGAAAATCCTGATGAGGTACTCCAAAAGATTGTTACTGGAGATGGGTTCATCATTACGGCCGAAAGAGCAAACAAAAGTCCATGCAGTGGCACATTAAAGGAACACCTTACCACAAGAAGTTCAAGGTCGTTTCTTCAGCTGACAAGCTCTTTGCCAGAACATTCAGGGATTTTGAAGGAATATTACTGATTGATTATAGAGATAAAGCGTGTAAATATCACAGGACAGTACTACGCTAATATTTAATGGCAGTTAAAGAAAGTAATCAAAGAGAAGATGCGGGTAAATTACCCAGGAATGTTCTGCTTCTGCCCAACAACGCCCTTGTGCATACTGCTCATATTGTCGAGGCTGTTGCTTTTGAATCTGGGTTCTAAACAATTATTCACCCACCTTATAGTCCAAACTTGGCCCCCAGCGACTTCTTTTTGATTCCTAAACTTAAAAAGGTTCTGGGCTGAAATCGATTTTCTGACGATGACCGTTGAATATGTCGTAGATATATTATTTAAAACTATTAGGTCTGAACGTTTAAAAATATCACTACATAATACAACAAAATACATACATAATAAAACAAAGTCCCTTGCCGCTGTCTGTCCCTATTTATGCCTTTTAAACTACGGAACGGATTTTGATACGGTTTTTTTTAATGCATCGAGTAATTCAAGAGGAAGGCTTATATGTGTAATAATTTAACCCGGAGCGAAGCGAGGGCGGGTCGCTAGTACTTAATATTGCAATAAACGACCCAAACCAAGATTTCCTGAGTACGAGTACCTCGGATGGGTACGAAATTGAACCGATTGAATTCGGTCACTTAGAAGAAAAGCAAGCTGTAACATTATTTTTTACCCATATTAAGTAGAACTTGTGAACAATTTCGAAATTTTGTTTAACTGCGCCAACTTTTGAGAACATGCCACCTTGGTCGAAAGAATTTATTTTTGCTGTACGAAAAGTCAAAAGTTGTTGAATGAAAAACGAGAAAGTATGAATTTATTCTGAATACGTCAATATTTTGGAATAATAGTTTAATGCAATTTACTTACGTCATTGAGAATTGAATATCAAATAGAATTACGAATTATAGGTAATTTTAGCCAAGGGAGGCAAAGGTAACATTTTTTATAACAATCATTCAAACCTTAATACCTGTAAACTAATAAACAGATAAGAAAATTAAAACTAACTAACGTATTAGAAACTTAAAACTATGGGTATGTAATAATATTTACGTCAATATGTGGGGCACCCTGTATGTTATAAACTTTGGGTTTAACAGCGAAGTTTTACTATAAAGAAAATAAAGAGACTAAATTCGCTACAATACGGTTTATGAATTATTTCTAAATACCCAATATTTATTGAGATACAATACTTGGAACTTGCAGAAAATTTCAAACGAGACTCTTGCGCGGGGGTCGCCTTGCCGCCTTCTAGTTAGGCAATATCGTGTAGCTGTGATTTAATGAAGCAAGGATATATTTTTATTACTATTATTGCTAGCTTATAAAGCCGTGACGGTATTTCTGGTATGTATTTTGATTGAAAATTAAATTTTATTTACAAAACAATAAGGTGGCTATTGGACATTAACCGCTTTTTTCTTAAGTATACACGGATTGACCGCCTTTTAATCTGTGACCTCTTTGCATGTGAGTATTGTGTTTGTAAGCTTTAAGGCGGCAAAAGTCCAAAAGCCGCTTTTAAGTCGTTGAAAATCAAATAGCCGCCTTTAAGTCTTGTACAGTATTACGTAAAATTGGCAGCTATCAACCTTTAATCACCTTCAAGTTAAGCAAGTGTCAAATAACTGCCTTTTTAGTAGCAATAGCCCAAAAAATCGTCATTTAGCCGCTAGTGTGAAGGCTGTATCTCGGTGGTTTTTAAAGATATTGGCACCAAACCTAGATAGATCGATAGCTAATAATTAGCTGAATCGCGCTGTATAGATAACTCAAAAAGGTCGTATGATCCTTTGGTCGCCTTTTAGTTTAAGGACGGCAGAATAATACATACATAAATACACCCGAAAAAACGATACCCCGTAATTGTTTTCATATAATTAGACATGAATACATACCCAAATACATATTCGTGTTAACATAATAATGTACTAACATTAAGCCTGAAAAAACCCCTCTTCTTGGACAGTCTGTATGAATATTTTACTCACCTTTATCCTCGAGAATCTGACAAATTTCTTCTGTAAAACATTTCTCAGCCTCGTTTAACAACTCTGGATTGCAGTTATCTGAAACAAATAATACTGGCTTTGAGTTATGTACCGTCACCAGCAATTAGGTATAATATTATCCTGCATTAGGCGCAAAAATATCTGCCACGCTCTTATATCTCTAGTAATAAAGACGTGTCGTGACGATAATATATTATAAATGGTGACTGTACATTTCTATTCTGTATTTTCTTTTTTCTTTTTTTGCAATAAAAACTTTACATACCTACTTACATACATACATAGGTTCATACATAACTACTACTTTACCCTAAAAAGTTTTTTTTGATATTTCATCGTTGTTGCCGACTGTACTTGTATCACTGATAACTTGTCTAGCCAAGCCAGTCCTTGTAAATATTTACTCACCTTTATCCTCGAGAATCTGACAAATTTCTTCTGTATAACCTTTCTCAGTCTTGTTTAACAAATCTGGATTGCAGTTATCTGAAACATAATACTAGCTTTAAGTTATGTAATTACCTACTGTTGAAAACTTAATTTTAATATAGCAACATTAAGTAGTTTTTAGAATGGTTGATATGGCAACCTTTCTCTTCTTCCGAAATATTACACCAAGTCTGCATAACGCTCTTGTTTTTTATTTTAATTTCAGTAAACGCACACCCAGGAACCTAATAATTGTTAGTTTTAACATGGTCCTTCAGCGGTAGTGTGCGTAAATTAAGTAACAGTTCTAACAGTGCGTCAACAAGTGCAAAGAAGACTGCAAGGTGTGGCTTGTCTTCATATGGTGAACCTTAGCTGGCTCAAAGATCGCGAGGTTGCGACGCAATTACGGAGCACCAGCGACAGTCAGCTAATAAAGTGCATCATCAAAACAATGAAGGAAAGTCCAATAAAATTTCGGTGAGCCTATCCAAACAATATTAAAATTGGCCAATACAAGGTCACAAGCCCAATATCTACGACGTAAGCGACGCGACATCCAAGTTGCCAACATCGCGAAAAAAAACGACGCTTCGAGTGTGGCGGGCTTTACGGCTGTCATTTTACGGCTGTCAATAGAAGTCTTACAAGCTTGTACAAACAATCGTCTGTCTATGGTTTTAAGCATGCTGTGTACTAGACTAATTTTTATTCTTAAGTGTTTGTGCCAACATAACAACAAAAGTTTCGATAAAACGGAACGTGCTTTATGAAACAAAAACGTTATTTGACTTTGCGCTTTGAGCTTGACTCCCATCATCGTTTCCTTCTTCTTGTGTTGTGTTGTGCGACGTGCGTGCAAAAAGTTCCGCCATTTTGGCTTATCTAATCTTCAGTCTGCCTGGGTGTTACTGCTATATTATAAGTTTAAGGGAAAATCTACTCTTTATAAAGCATTGGAAACACGTACAATACTGTACCTAAAATGGAGAAACCGGCCGAGGATGACAATAAGAAGCTCTTAAACAAGCGAAGAGGCTTTAAAGGTTCCTTGACGCGCATCAAAAACAGAATAAACTCCAGTGCGACATACGAAATGCTCAAGTTGCTCGAGGAAAATGCTCTGAAGACATTCAGTGAGTATGAAACTATATGCATAGAAATAGGGGATGATGACAATCCGGAACCAACTGAAACGTGTTTTTATGAGTGTGTGGCAGCAATTCGCACGCGTTTAAGCGAACTGTCAACAGAGGTTACACCATCAACAACATCAAAAACAGTTTCCAGATTAAAACTGCCGGACATCCACCTTCAAGCATTTTATGGAAAATATAGTGAATACAAACCATTTATTGAAATGTTCAAAGCTCTAGTACATAACGACCAGAACCTCGACGATATTCAAAGGCTTTTCTATTTACGTAGCTTTATAAAAGGTGAAGCTTTTGAGCTAATAAAAAACTTACCAGTTATTGGGGCAAGTTATGTTGAAGCCTTAAAAATACTATCACAGCGTTACAATAATGAATTTAAAATAGTCCACGAGCATATTGCTGGACTATTGGATTTGCCCCCTATGAGCAAATCCAACGCCAGCCAACTTCGCAACTTGATATCTGTCACAAAACAACATATGGCTGCATTAAAAAATCTGGGAGAATCTGTTGATAAATGGGATAGCATACTTGTGTGCCTGCTTACTAGGAAACTAGATCCTGTTACTTGTAGGGCATACCACTTAGAGCGTGACTCTTCAATTAAGCCGACATTTAACGAATTTATTATGTTTATAGAAACTAGAGCCCTTGCTCTAGAAAACAGCGAGCCAAAGGACAAGGATTTTGGATATGCCAGCAAGGCACCAGCCACTCCAGGAAAGGTGGCCAATGTAGTGGTCAAAGATGTGAAGTGTCTATACTGCAGTAAGTCTGATCATAAATTATTTTCATGCCCTAAATTTATGTTGGCATCTATAAAAGAGCGCTTAGCCTTTGTAAACGAAAAAGGTCTTTGTGTTATTTGTCTTAACTTGCACCGTGGAAAATGCAGGTTTCATTTTAAATGTCAAAGTTGTAAACAAAATCACAATTCTATTTTGCATGTTGATAATGATAAAGACATTCATAAGGATAGTAAATCCCAGCCAAACTCATCTAATGTTTCGTTAAACAGTGTCGCTAGTAAAAGGCAGGTGTTGCTGCCAACAGCCAAAGTTAAAGTATTAACAAAAAATGGAAAAGAAATCATTGTTAAGGCCTTGTTAGATTCAGGTAGTCAAACTTCCTTTATTACTTCCAAGGTTGCAAAAGAGTTAGGTAAACAGCTATTGCCAAATTCAACAGACATCATTGGAATAGCCAATACAGAAAAGAATGTGAAGCATTCAGTGCAATTAGACATCTTTTCTACTGTTTATCCTTATAAAGTGAATGCAAACTTCTTAGTAGTAGACAAAATAACTACAAAACTGCCTCAAAATGAAATTGATATTTCAAAGATTCAATTTCCTAATAATATAAAGTTGGCTGATGACTCGTTTGAAACCACAAGCGAAATAAGTATTTTACTTTCTGCTGAAATCTTTTTCCAGTCGTTGCTGCCCCAGCCTGAGAAGATTAAACTTGGTGATGCTGCACAACCAAGTTTTGTTCACACACAATTTGGATACGTTGTAGGAGGTAATGTCCCAAGCTCTTCTCTCAAAGATTCTGCTGTTGCACTTTTTTGTCAAGAGTGTCAAAACGATATCAGCAATACAATAGCTGAATTTTGGCACACAGAAAGTGTACCACAAATATATGCGGAACATACGTCTGAGCAGCAATATTGTGAAAAGTACTTTGCTGAAACAGTAAAATTGAACAAAAATCGCTTTACAGTCTCGATGCCACTAAAAATACCCATCTATGATGTCAATAACGCCTTAGGAGACTCATTTGGTCTAGCGTTCAAAAGATTCATTAATCTTGAAAAAAGATTACATAAAGATAAGCAATTGTATCAAGATTATGAAGATTTCATTGATGAATATCTTAATTTAGGACATGGCACATACATTGACATTTCCATGTACAATCTATCAAAGGATCCAGTATATTTTTTGCCTCATCATGCAGTTATTAGGCAAGATGCTATAACCACAAAACTAAGAACTGTATTTGATGGGTCCATGAAAACAAGCAATAAAATTTCATTAAATGATTTAATGTTCAATGGACCAATTGTTCAACAAGAACTTTTTGATATTTTGTTGTTGTTTAGATTAAACAAATATTTTTTCGCTTGCGATATTAGACGTATGTTTCGCAATATTTTCATTGAAAAAGAACAACGCTCATTACAAAATATTTTGTGGAGAGATAACCCAGATGATTCCATAAAATGTATACAGTTGAACACGATTACTTATGGCCTAAAAAGTTCTTTATATTTGGCTACGAGATGCCTAAAGGTACTAGCTACAAAATATGAACATCAATACCCTCTAGCCAGTTCTGTTTTGCTAAACTCTACATATATTGATGATGCTATTCATACAGATGATAGCCTAGAAAATATAATTAAAACCCAAACACAGTTAATTGATCTGCTTTCAAAAGGCAGTTTTGAATTACATAAGTGGTGTGCCAATGATAAAGCTATCTTAAATAATATTCCAGTGCAACAGCAGAGTTTAGGGGGGTTAGAGCTAAAAAAAAACATTAAAACCTTAGGTTTACAGTTTGATATTGAAACAGATTGTTTCAAGCTGTCATGTCCAGTCTCTAATCAAACTCCCAAAACAAAAAGGCAAATTTTAAGCTTCATAAGTCAATTCTTTGACCCATTGGGTGTTGCTGGTCCAGTTTTTGTCCAGGCAAAAATTATTATGCAAAAATTGTGGGAATCAAATATAAATTGGGATTCTGAGCCATCACCTATTTTGAAAAAACAATGGCTTCAATTTTATAACGACTTAAAAGATATGGAGCCAATCTCAATCAAAAGAAATGTAAGTATAGACCATTTCCAAGAGGCTCAATTAATTGGATTTGCAGATAGTTCTATTAGAGCATATGGAGCCGCGATCTATTTGCGAACTATAGATAAGCAAGGAAAAGTTAGCATGTCTCTACTTTGCTCAAAGTCAAGAGTGGCACCAAAAGACAATAAATTGTCAGTTCCACGATTAGAACTAAATGCATGTCTTCTAATGGCAAAATTAAGCATACGGGTTTATGAAACTATAAACAAAAAAAGGCCTATAAATAGGGTTCATCTCTTTAGCGATTCCCAAGTTGTGCTGGCCTGGCTAAAAATAGATCCAGCAAGGCTTAATGCTTATGTTGCAAACAGAATAAAATTAATTAATGAATATACAAAAACATTTGAATGGTCATACATAAAAACGGATCAAAATCCAGCTGATTGTTTAAGTCGAGGAATCAGTCCAAAAGAGTTGCAAACCAACAATCTATGGTGGTGTGGACCAGAAAGCTTGTCCAAACCTGATTACAATTTTGAAATTTGTAACTTTAAACTATGTAACCAATTACCGGAGGTTAAGGACTCCAAGTGTGACAAATTGGTGTGTGCAGCATCACAGAGCAAAACGGTCTCATTTTATTCTAATTTGATAGAAAAATATTCTAACATAAATAGAGCAACGTATGTACTAGCTTACATAATTAGATTTTGTAATAATTCAAGGCCAGGGTCGTTTAAGGTAAAAGAAAATTTTATAACTTTTATAGAAGCCAACCAGGCATTAAATTTGTTCATCAAAGATGAACAATCTATTTTTTTCGAAAAGGATCTAGCTTCATTGCGAGCGGGCAAGCAAGTGTCGTCCCATTTACAGTCTTTAAACCCTTTTATTGACGCAAATGGCATTTTAAGAATTGGTGGTAGGTTGCAGCATTCTTCCTTACCTTATAGTCAAAAACACCAGATAATTTTACCAAAGGAATCTAGAGTGACATACCTAATAATAGAAAATGAACATTTAAGGCTTTTACATGCAAGTCAAAAGGAAGTATTGAGCAGTCTGAACCAACGCTATTGGATAGTGAATGGGTTAAGACTAGTAAAAAAGTATGTTAATAAATGTCTCATATGTTTTAGGTTAAAAGGTAGTACAGCAAAACAGCTGATGGGGTCATTGCCCGCTGATAGGGTCAATGCTGACCGTCCTTTCCAAAAAATCGGAATAGACTTTGCTGGACCAATTATGATCAAGCAATCAAGAATGAGAAACGTAATCACAACAAAAGGATATATTGCCGTGTATGTATGCTTTGTCACAAAAGCCATACATTTGGAACTAGTGTCAGACTTGACAACTGACACATTCTTAGCGAGCTTTAAACGGTTTATTGCGAGACGTAATGTTCCAACAGAAGTCTATTGCGATAATGCAGCTACCTTTAAGGCTGCTAGTAGCCAGTTATCTGAACTTTACCAATTAAATAATTCGAAATGTCATCAAGTGCTAGTACAGCAAACAAGTGCAAGGTTAGGTATTACCTTTCATTTTATACCCAGCTACTCCCCAGTATTTGGTGGACTGTGGGAGGCAGCCGTTAAGAGTGTAAAATACCACTTAAAAAGAGTAATTTGCTCACATATATTAACTTACGAAGAACTGTACACTGTACTAGTTCAAATAGAGAGTATTTTAAATTCTAGACCAATAACCCCAATGTCTTCTGATATTGAAGATCTCTCTTTTCTGACGCCCGGTCACTTCTTGACTGGAGCGCCTCTTACTTGCTATCCTGAACAGGATATCACAAACCTTCCTGATAAAAGGCTAAAGTTTTGGCGCAAATGCACTGCTTTAAAACAACAGTTCTGGCGATTTTGGTCCAAGCAATATTTAAATAATTTGCAAAATCGTCCTAAATGGAAAGTAGCTCAACCTAACTTACAAGAAGGAGCATTAGTCATATTGCGCGAGCTTGACACTCCTCCAATGATGTGGCCTATGGCCAGAGTGACAAAAACTTTTCCTGGTCAGGATGGTAAGGTCAGAGCCTTAGAAGTTAAAAAGGCTAATGGCCATGTACATAAAACTTCTATAACAAAAGTTTGTATACTACCCATAGATTAATATTAAGGGACTTTGTACTTGAGTTACTTTGTATTTTTTTGTTACACTTTAAATGTGTAGATACTAAAAATGTTACGTTTCTAGAGTAAGTAACTATGTTTTCAAATTTGTAGTTTTTTATAAAATAAAAGTAAAAACCAGCTTGTATCACAATAAAAATTTGTAATTCAGTTAATGAATAAGTACTTCTTTCTATTTTATGTTTATATTACATATTATGTAACAAGTTGTAAACTTAAAACAATACAACATACTATTTAATTAAAATGAGGTACAACTAGAACAGATCATTGTCATTAAAATTATTACTTGTATTATGTAGCTCTTATTAAATTTTTCTTATGTAAGTTTATAAACATAAATAAAGCACAACCCATAATAAAATACAGTCCACTCTGAGCTATCTCAAGCTATATAACACAGGTATATAATAAAAAACAAATTCATTTCTGTATTATTAAAGTATTTTAGTTACTATTTTAACAATTTTGCTCTGCATATTATAGTAATAAGCACATCTTGTGTCCTGTAGGCGGAATATGTTGAAAACTTAATTTTAATATAGCAACATTAAGTAGTTTTTAGAATGGTTGATATGGCAACCTTTCTCTTCTTCCGAAATATTACACCAAGTCTGCATAACGCTCTTGTTTTTTATTTTAATTTCAGTAAACGCACACCCAGGAACCTAATAATTGTTAGTTTTAACACCTACATTACATCCCTATTCTGTACACATTGTATTTTCTATTTTCATTTAGTGCCATAAATAGTTTTAATACATAAATAGGTACATAGGTACATGACTAGTTCTTTCTAAAAAATTCATTTTTGTGACACACTTTATTCTTGCCGACTGTATTTGTACCACTGATGACAAACTCGCTATTAAAAGATGACCCAAACGAGTCCAAACTGTATGGACCTACTATAACCCGTTGAGGAGTTCTTATGGCCACCTTCCGTCTCAATCATCATACCAGCTCGACGGTACCATATTATTGTATAGTCATCGGAATCACGTTAGCATGCAAATTTTCAAATCTATCCGACAACTAAAAGTACGTTAAAATCGTCTATTAAGATTTTTTTAATCACTCAATCAAGACCGTAAATATTGCGGCAACGATGTCCTTGCCTAGGTATACCTACTCAAAATTGTTTTGTATACCTAATATTAAACTTAGGTAATACGCTTAGTATTTGAAATTGAAATAGTAATTCAATTTGGTAAGTGGCATACCTATTACCTAGTAATGTAGGTAGGAACGCGTTACAATCCACGGCAAACTGTTGAGTAGGTAGTTGTAATACGTACCTAATTCGTTTCCATATTCGACTTCCATGGTCTGGTTGATTTGTCCGTGACTTAGCGAATCATCGACACCAGAAGATAGCTTGTTGTCGTCAATGTCATCATCTATAACGAAAACTTTTTTGTTTAGGTATGTTGGGGTCAGCGCCCCGCGCGATTTGCCGTAATTAATTATGTTCAAAATGCAAATTTGTTGTCTTAAATGACATTGTCTAAAATAGTTCGCCTTATTCAGCGAGATTTTAGTAACATTAACATTAGGAAAACCTTTAATATTGTTCTCGTGATTACCTAACCTATCAATTTTAAAATAATTAATAGAAACAGTCTTTTCGACTTACCTTTATTCGAACCGTTCCCAAGCACCAGGCTTAAAAGTTTTTTTGTACGGGAATTCATTCTTCCACGCTTGTCATCACTGTTATTACGTAAATATTATATGCGTGCACGCAATCGACGTCGACACTTCCAAACACGTGAGACGCGACTAAGCGGCGAGGGCCTCACTAAGGAGCACAGCGTGAAGCGCGTACGCGCACGTTAAGCGGTTTTGGCTGAATCAGATTCTACCGTCGAAAGAAAAACGATGCAAGCAAAACATATTGTTATAATATATTTTAGATGTTTTTGCCGATTTATATTCTTACCTGCTGAGTAATTACGAAGTGGAAAAACATATTATCGATTGGTTTGAATGTTTTTGTAGATGGCAAAATGAACGTTTATATATTATGGTTAACACCAAAAAACGACTACACATGTTTAGTATCTTATTGGAGTAACTAAATTGTATTTTTATTAAAACATGAAACCTGCTAACACCGCTTTAATGAGGACAAATTGTTTTTCTTCTTAAAAATTTAAAAATATCGATTATAACAGCCATTTAGTAGCTTTTGCTTGTTCAATATTAAAAAAATCGCCGTTAAACTACTTTAAGCTAGAGGCTAACTCAAGAACGGAGCATCATATTAAAAAACGGGTTTTGACAACACGTAGACATCGGAAAGTACTTTCTAACGGTATTCGTAACTTGGTTTTGCCTAAAAGGTACTTTAGTCCGTTCTAGAAGTAAGGGGACGAAATATTTAAAGGACAAAGACAGTTTTTCTCTAAATAGAGCTCGAGCATTAGGTGCACATCTGTATTACAGACTGTTAAGAGTACAAGTTGACCAAGATGTAGGCAACTTGCAATTGAAAACACAACTTAGTAACAAATTAAATCACTTTTATTAAAAATTGAATCAGTAGTGCCGACTTCAGATCAAAGTGCAGTTATTCCATCAGAGGTTGCTGAGATGCATGTTGAATGCACGGGTGACAAGAATGTTTCAAAATGGGGAGTCAGGTTTAATGGTTGCACTGACCCCAGATCATTTTTAGAACGTATTGAAGAACTTAAGTTAGCTTTTGGTGTCTCAGACATCAAACTGTTTCATTCAGCGGCACAGCTGTTTACAGATCAAGCCTTATTTTGGTACAGAGGTATAAGACAACAGGTTTCTTGCTGGAAGGATATTAAAGAGTTGTTATTAGAAGAATTTGATCCAGTCGATTATGATTACAGGTTATTAGGGGAAATTAGATTGAGAACACAAGGTTCAAATGAACCTATACACATTTATTTTTCGGTTATGTCGTGTTTGTTTTCCCGTCTTAAGGTTGCGTTGTCTGAGGAGATGAAATTAGAGATCCTTTTGCACAATATTAGACCAACGTTAGCTCAACATTTAGCATTAGTGCAAATAACATCAGTTTCACAGTTGAAGGATCATTGTCGCAAATTGGAAGGTGCTAAACAGCGTGCAGAGTTATTCACGGAGCCTTCTAAGACCGCCACAAACATTTTGTCAGGCGAGTTTGTGTACAAAGGCAAGTCAACGCCGGTAAATTATGTAAATTCAGGTTCATCGTCGTCTCCCGGCAACTGCAAGAAAACCACTTGTGCGTTTGCGCAGCATAGTACTGCGTCATCACGGAATGTACAGCAAACACGGTCTCAATCCGCACATGTACGGAAACCGGTCTGTTACAAATGCGGAGGCACTAACCATAATTTTAGACTTTGCAGGGCAAGAGCCCGTGATGGTAAATTAAGATGTTTTGGTTGCGGTTTGACAGATGTAATTGTTGCCAACTGTCCGAATTGTACTAAACGCATTAAGCCGACTTCACACGTTCAGACTTCAAAAAACTAGATTGTTTTGATTGTAGCAAATTTAAAAACAATAAATCAATTTCAAAATTTTGTAATTATAATTCCATTGCTACAATCAAGTTTGCACCAAATAAAGATGATATTCGGCCTTATTTAAAGTTCAAACTTTATGATTTTGAGATTTTCGGCTTATTAGATTCGGGAGCTTCGGTATCGATTTTAGGCAATAATGCACATCTGGATTTTGAGAAATTTGGATTTAGGGTTCAGTCTTGTGAGCCGACGACATGTAATGTTGCAAATGGCGTCGAGGTCCAAAAAATTGGGTGTATTTTTGTTCCGGTGACATTTAAGGAAGTCACACACGTCATTAAGTTTTATGTGATACCCAGCATTGTTTCGGACGTCATTTTAGGTATCGATTTTTGGCAATCTTTTCGATTGGCGCCAGAGATTTTTGACAGCATCGATTACATTATAACGCCGGACTCGTACTTTAAGAACATCAACGGTGTTACTGATCAAGTGAATACAATTCAGTCTTACGATCATTTAAGTATGCCGCAGAAGGAACTTGCCGATGCAGTGGTAGGGAAGTTTAGGGATATTTCATTCGAGGAGAAAGGGTTAGGTAGGACCGGCTTAATTGAGCATACTATCGAGACCGGAAACGCATTGCCGATTAAGACCCGGCAGTATCCACTGTCACCGGAAAAGCGTGCAGCGTTGAGTTCGGAACTCGATAGGATGCTGCAATTGGACGTTGTCACACCGTGTGAAAGCCCTTGGAACAACCCTGCTCTTTTAGTTCGCAAGGCAAACGGCGATTGGCGTTTCTGCCTAGATTGTAGGAAGTTAAATTCAATCACGAAGGGAGATTCGTATTCCATTCCGTATATTCCGCAAATTCTGGACAGTTTAAAGGAAGCAAAATACCTGACGTTGATTGATTTAAGTTCCTCATTCTGGCAGATACCGTTAAATAAGGAGTCGCAGGAGAAGACAAGTTTCACTGTCCCTGGTCGTGGTTTATTTAAGTTTAAGGTCATGCCATTCGGGTTGTGCGGAGCGCCTGCTAGACAGCAGCGCCTTATGGATAGGCTGATCGACCACAACCTGACCAGTGACATTGAAAATGGTCTTGCCTTCTGTTACATTGATGACATTGTGATTTGTACTTCTGACTTTCAGACACATTTAGTCCTTCTGAATAGGGTTTTGGAGAAATTGAAGATGGCAAATTTGACCATTAATTTTGCAAAGTCCAATTTTTTCAGGCGGTCCCTTAGGTACCTCGGTTACGTCGTAGACGAGTTCGGGTTGCGTACCGATCCTGAAAAGGTTGCGGCCATCTTGAATTTCCCCATTCCTACTACTCCTAAGGAGGTAAAGATATTTTTAGGAACGTGCTCATGGTACCGGCGGTTTATTCGCAACTTTTCGACCATAGCCGCTCCTTTAAATAAACTTACCTCCAAAGGAAAGAACATTCCGGCTTTTCGGTGGTCTGAGGACGCTGAAGTCGCCTTCAATTCGTTGAAGAACGCGTTGGTGTCAGCACCTATTCTGGCAGTGCCTGATTTTAACAAGCCTTTTGTAGTGCACTGCGACGCGTCCTCCTATGGATTGGGCGGAATGGTCTCACAGACCATCGATGGACATGAACACCCTATCGCGTACGTAAGCCGTTCCGTAAATTTGGCGGAACGTAATTATAGCGCTACCGAAAGGGAGGCTCTGGCCGTTCTGTTTTCAGTAGAAAAATTTCAAGCGTACTTAGGCTCGCGTCGTTTTAAGGTGGTCACGGACCATGCGTCTTTAAAGTGGTTCATGAACCTGGAGAACCCATCAGGAAGATTGGCTCGTTGGGGGTGTCGACTGTCTCAATATAATTTTGATATTGAGCACAGAAAAGGCACCGACAACGTTGTCCCTGATGCGCTGTCTAGGCTCATGAAGGTAGACGCCCTAAATATTTTGGATGGTGACGCCGAGAAAGACGAGTGGTATGAAAAGGTTTTGAGTGGATGTAGGACTTTCCCCGCTAACTTTCCGAACTTTTGTATTAAGGAGGGAAAGCTCTTTCGTTTCAGTAAAAATAAGTACAGCTTACTTAGGGAGTTTGATTGGAAGGAGGTTGTGAAGAAGGGTGATCGAAGGAGGGTGATTGAAGAGAACCATTGCGAATCCACAGCCGCGCATTTTGGCGTGTTTAAGACACACCGGCGGCTATCTCTGACATACTTTTGGCCAGGCATGCACAAGGATGTTGTCGATTTTGTTAAAGCTTGCGACGTGTGTTGTGCTTACAAACACTCGCAGCGACAAACTCCAGGGTTGATGGGTCAGCCAAAGGTATGTCACAGACCGTTTCAGGTGGTCTCTATAGATTTAGTGGGTCCTCTTCCTCGCTCTCGTTCAGGTTTCACATTTTTGTTTGTGGTGACATGTTGCTTTTCGAAGTTCACGTTACTATTTCCGCTTCGTCGGGCAACTAGCGCTTTGGTGGCTAAACATTTCGAGAACGACGTTATTTTAGCACATGGTGTGCCTGAAACCGTGATTGCAGATAATGGTGTGCAATTCACGGGATCAGAGTTTAAGCTTCTTTTGAAGCGTTACAACGTTCCGAAAATTCATTATGGGCCTCGCTATACACCCCAGGTAAATTTAGTAGAGCGGTACAACAAGACAGTTATGACTGCTGTAGCGTCGTACGTAGAGGAGAACCACCGTTCTTGGGACGAACAACTGCACCGGATACGGTTTGCTTTGAGCAGTGCAGTGAACGAGTCCACTGGGTTCTCTCCTTTCTTCTTAGTACACGCACGGGAGCCAGTCATAAATGGTTTGTTCTACAAGGACTCAGACGAGGAGTATAGCGCAGCCATTCCCCGTGAAGAATATGCCGGTGAATTTGGTACTTTAAAGGGTATTTTCGGACAAGTACGTGCCCAACTTCTAAAAGCACATGCAAATAATGCTAGGCATTATAATTTAAGACGACGCTCAGCTAAATTTTCAGTAGGTGATACTGTCTGGAAACGTTGCTATGTACAAAGCGATGCTTTGAAATTTAAGATGGCCAAGCTCGCGCCTAAGTACGAGAAATGTAGGGTTAAGACAGTATTATCGCCTTTAGTTTACGAGTTAGAGCGGATGGATGGACATCCGATAGGTTCTTGGCACATAAAGGATTTGAAAGTTTAACAGAGATTCTGTACGTTAATAAGATTGGAGTTAGCATTTAGTATTAAATATTACAATAAATATTTAATCACAAATTGTAAGGCGTGATGAACAGTTATTACTGTATCACTACCAGTTTAAAAGCGAGATGTATGAAAGATGAGAATGTTAGTACAATATTTAGGGCGGCTCAATTTTAACTCTATAACACCTTGAGTATTCAGTCTTTAATATGTTGTTAAGTTTACCGTGATAGAAAGTATTACCTTATCATTATTACGTTATGTTTTCTGTTTTCGCATTCAACACTGACTGGTTTCGGTACATGTGTGGATGCGATTTTGGTGTATTTCGGTACTTCTAGTTATTCCGGGACGTACGCTCGGGATATTATTTTGTCTCCTCAGACGCGCGCTGAGATGTTTTGGATTTTGAATTACTCAGATATAGCTTGTGTTAAATCTGAGTAATATTTTTGATATTTTGGTAAGGGTAAGGTTTTAGGATAGTTTTCGGTATTCCGATTGTGTAGAGTTTCAGACAGTAGTCTCAGACTACTTATTAGGTTTCGCCCGGACAAGAAGGGAAATATATTGTAGTATGCTGATCATCGGTCCTGGCTGTTGGAAATTAGTCTCTACAACACAACATCAATGCTGTTGTGTTGTAGAAGCTAATAGGATCGTTATTCTGGTTTCTTAGGGTTTAGTTGGTTTTGATGGTAACTTGGCTTGTTACAATAATTTAGGTTTCGTTTAGTGTTTTGGAAGTTTTTTCGGGGTTTCTACAGTCTTTAGGGGATGTTGTATGGTATGAAGGTCGCTGAGGGCAGCGATCGGTTTACCTACGTTAAACCTTTCATTGGGAAGGGGGGTATTGTAACGCAGCATTTCTTGCGTGAAACAGAACCTAAAGACTGGGGAAATATTTTTTGGTGATATTGGCATTACCGTTGTTTGTTTTGATTTATACTATAAATGACACACCTTTGTTTTATTATGTTGGTATTGCCGCGTTACCTTTTGAATTAGGGCGATACTAGATAACAGTAATTATTCAACAAAATAAAAGAAATAGTAGATAGCAAGTTAATAAATAAACAAAACAATTTAAAGATTTCTTTTAATAATAAATACACAAACCAACATTAAACAAACACATTTGAGCCAAAAGTAAATTTAATATAAGTAATTTATTAATTAGGTAATTATCTATACCTACTAATTTTGTCTAGCATTTTGGTTCTATGCATTTTGGCTGCATTCTGTTTTGTCTGGCATTGACCAGGATCATAGTCATTACGAAATCAGATTTAAACCAGATAACATTGAGAGAGTCAGCCTCAATAATATAACCAAGCACCTGCTGTGGAGATATAGCACATATTTTCAGTCATATTTCGGAGAAAGAAACTTGTAAGTAGGAATAAATAACATCCTTTCTGATGGAGGCATGTGTTGCAATTAATGTGCCATTCTCTGACCTAATGGTGAATTTTCAGTGTTTGTTCTCACACGTGGAGAGGAGGGAATGTCACAGCGTCGAGATTACCAGGGCTTTTTCTGGAAGTTCTCCGGTAAGATGCATATTTTTATAACCAAAATGTCTGTCCACATGTCTCAAATATTTTCCAACCTTAGTGCTAATCAGAGCAATTTCTCTCTGTCTTTACAGCTGGACTGGGTTCTTGTTTCTTTGTTTTTGTCTTCTTGAACTTGTTCTTCTAGTTGTTGTTGTTTAATTTCAGTATTCTTTAAGTAGCTATTTCCAAATTTTGTAGGTTCCGAACTTTAGATATTCTGAGTAGAAGTTAGCTTCCGATTCGCCAATATAGTTGGACAATTTATTTTGAAATACATTTTGTTTATTCCGATTCTGGGTCCAACCATATTTAGGTACTGGAAGCTATGAAGTAGTTTCTTAAGTGATTAGTGTTTGGCAGGTACTCTCTTTAAATCTGTAAGTAATAAATCTTTGATTAAGATCATTCAGTAAAGTCATACAAGTAGGGAAGTAGGATTTAACTGGTTAAACCCACCTTTGGGGTAGGCGTGCCATAGGCACGAAGATTTTGGTAGACCTTGACAAGCTGCTGTGAGCTGACCGAGGATCCTGTGGCTTGCGACGCAGTGTCTTGGGACCGCTCCGCCAGTCTGTCAACCGCGGACCACATTAAGTTGATCGTCCAGGAAGGAAGGTTTTCTTCAGATCAAGGTCTGTAGACAATATTTATATATTAGGGAATTAGGATATCAATAATAATTATTTGAACTCGTAGATTGGAATTGATGGCAACTCTATAACTAGGGACTAACAACTTACCACCTAAAAATTGTGAATTCATAACATAAGAACCTTTACTTTGTGTAACACGACCAGCCTTCCGCTGAGCTAAATCTATTCTTGTAGAGTAGGAATTATGTGCAAAGTTATGTTCACAATTTCATAACATCATGTATAGAGCTGCAAGGGAATAAAGACTGTGATAATTACTAACCTGTTTTCATTAAGCTCCTGATTGTATGGTCCCAGTAAACTCTATTGGTACTCCAGTATCTTACTCTGCAAACTTTCTGTCACTTATTTCGTTTATTTTGTTTTGTCACCTGTTATACCCCTCCGGGCAGGACACCATGTGACAATACCTCAGAACATCTTTTCAACTTTATACCGGACACTCCGGTACAAAAAAAGTCTGCGAGCGAACGACGGCTGGGACTGGGCCTTAAAAGAAAATCAGAACCGACTGTTTACTCCTATGTTAAAAAACCACATCGCAGCGGTGCAATTAAAGTAATCAAAATTGAAATAATTGATAGTGACAAAATAGACCAGAATAATCAAATATGTACGTGTGATGCTGAGTTGTGCGCGCAATACGTGGTGAAAAACATTCACCTTGACGATGTTTACGCGTCGACACGAAGAATTATTGAAAAGATGGAGGAGTCCATAACATCGGACACGTGTAATAATTACACATTATTATAAACGTACCTAAATTGTTAAGCTTTACGCTTGAGTGTTATAGTACTTAAATTAGGCTCGTGTGTGTGTGTTCATAGATATAGGTAGTATGTAAGTAAAGTATATTTTACATAGTTACGTTAAATAAATTACATTTGGAGTAACATGTTGTTAATTTATTTATGTTCGTTTGACGCCTTTGGTATGTTAACACTTTAGTACTGCCACATTTTAAATTAAAGTTCCTCTCGCCTTTGAATGTTCACGCAAATCTTAAAAACTAATTCAATACAGAAAGACTAAAGTCAAAATCGAAGAATAAAATCTATCCAAGAATAAAGCCAGGCCGGATGACTAGTTAGAATATAATTGTCAGAGCTCGCTGGAATGCAGCTCGCGTTACGCTTAAGTTGCATTCTATGCCTTTTTAATTATAATCCTTAGTGACAGCCGGTGCATTAGACTTTGAAACGTTATGAGATTACTTTCTATATCCGGAGACTATTAGTAGGTACTATTAATTAAAAAAAAAAAAAAAAAATCATTTTTAACTTAAGTAGATTAATTAACTTTGACGTTTAAAACATCGACTTTTGAATAGATGAATTAAGACTTTTTGAATAGATGAATTCAACTTCGAATACATTAAGTCACTTTCGAAAAGGTTTAGGTATAGTTTAAACAACGACTTTTTAATAGATGAATTACGATTTTTAAATAGATCGGTACACCTTGATCGACATCTTAAATAGAAGAATTCAGTTTTTGAATAGTTTAAATTAGGGGATCTGGATAACTCAGATCTGTATCCAGATAGGTACCCTAATTTTAACCTACTATAAAGCTTCATGTCTAACAAAATTTAAGTATCATTCATGTAGTTGTATTCATTGTAAGTAGATAAAAATCTATCCTAATAAATCTAGTTTGGATTGAAATAACTTAGAAATATAAAAATGAGATCTTTGAATAGATTTTATAAATTTCAATTATCTAAATAAAACTAATATATCAACATACTAAAGTGACTTTATAATTGAGCTGTATATTTACTCTTACATAGCACAGAAAGCTATTATGAGGATTCAATCTAGCTATAAGACAAAATGACTTCTGTATTACCTCTGTTTTACTATAAAAGATAAACATGTATACATGGCGAAAATTGAAAATCTCATTATAGACTATAAAGATACTAGAGTCTAGATCATGGCTCATACAGTGAATTAAGCAATATCAAGCTAATACACTTTTGTAATAATAAATTTACAATTAGCATGAATACATTTTATTCGAAGATCATTAGAATCAATTATATTGAATATTGAAATATAATGATTTTGAACCCTCTCAATTTGGTACTTTACTACTAACTGACAAATCATACATTAAATAAAATTAATTAACTATAAATGGCAAGGAGTCTGCTCTGTCTCTGGAGGATGACTATTGGAACAGACTAAGGTCTGCGTGATAGCAATCACGACGGCGTAGGTGGAGCCGATTCCCCCTAAAAACGGCCATAACACTTATAATTTGATGGACATGGGATTGTTTTATGCTTCGGTTTACCTAGATTAAATTTTCCATACATTATAACTATTCTACGATAACTGCTTATCTTCATAGTAGGTTTACTATAGAGGTGATTAGAAGTTCTGAATTATTTAGGATTATTTAAAAGTATATGTAGTTAAATATGTAGATAATTTAAATTAATAGGTAAAGTACAGGTTGTATTAAATAGGTAATGTTAGAAATTAAAACAAAGACTTAAAGAATTTTAGGGTTACTGTTGGTTCACAACGATTGGGGTACAAGCCGGATTCCTCCACGTTGGCCTAGGTGTTACAGTCTCCTTTGATCCTATCCGGGGAGAACGTAGCATCCGGGCTGGTGTACCCTGGGCATGGGTTGAGACTTTCCTTTTATAGGAATCTTTCAGCCCATGGCTAATATCCGGCACATGAGGGGGGCGACGAGGGGGAGTTTGAAGGGACGGAGCTCGGGTAGGGGACCCCGTATCCCGTTCCCGGAAAGCGACCCTGGTTCGCCCAGACGTGAGTCTCGGGTCTAGTGACCTCTGCTTTCAGAGGACATTTTAGACCTGAGACAGGTGTAGTGTGGGTGTTTGAAGGAACGTGGACTTACCCCGGTCACTGCGACTGGGGGGAATAGCCTGCCGGAAAGCACCCTACACTCCATGCAGGCTGTGAAGGGAAGGCGAACCCAGCTTTTGCTGATCGCCTGGACTTCATGGGGAGCCACGTGGGTGAAGGGCCCACATTGCACGGCTCCTCCAGCTTGGGGAGATCGCTGTGTGCGTACGCAGTCGTCTCCTCCTTTGGCGGTGTGCTCTTCGGAGCGGGCTGGGAGGCGCCCAGTGGTCAATGCTTTGGCGGTCCCGCGGCGTCTCCGTTAACCAGCCAGGAGGGTTACGCCGGAGTGGTTTTAAACGGTAGTTCACTTAGGTGAGAGTCCGATATACCCCCCATTGCACGGTCATCCTTAGGCCAGGGGGGATGAGTAAATGCATTTCCACTTCGTCATCAACAAAAAAAAAAAAAAAAAGGTTCACAACGATTCCCCCCCCGAATGTGCTGCCACCTTGCCGTGGTGGGGGGGCTTGCGTGTCTCTATGATCCCCGTGGCTATACCGGACAGGGCTACCCATACCGGAAAGGCTCGGGGTGAGGGGCCAGACTAAGAGCGGCACGTCCCTATCCCATTCCCACCTTCCCGTTTTCCCATTCCTTCCCAGCTCCCATCCTTCCTCCCTTTTCCACCGAACCAGTGGCGGGATATCCACTTACCAGGGCCAGCGCGGGCCCGGGGAACTAAATACTCCCAAAAAAAGCGCCCCCTGTATGCGGTAGGTGCGCGGCGCCTGCAGGGAGAATGAGGTTGGTATACCGCAAACGGCCCGGTGCGGGGCCTAAAAATGACACGATATGCAGTCTGTTAAAAACTTACTACTGGGGGAGGAGGGTACCGGTTTTTACGGAGAATCCCTCCCCGCGTCTTCGGACGCGGGCTGCCCCTCGTATTCTGGGGGGGGCACCAACTGCATCGTAGGTCGCCAGCAGCCTGCAGAGGAGGGGGAAGGACGCGGACGCAGGGAGCCTGCCGGCAACCGGAGCCTGAGGCTACGGCCCGACTCGGTGACGGTAGGCCGGTCAAATTGAGGGCCCCAAAGAAGGCGGCGGCCCCCGCCCGCTCAGCCCCCAAGAAGGCCGCCCCGGCAAAAAGGCCTGCCCTAGCGCCGCGAGCCGCCCCGCGAGTCACGAGGCCTGCCCCCGCTCCGGCACCGAGACCCACGCCGCCTGCGCCCGAGAAAAGCTCGTGGGTGGACGTGGTAAGAAGAAAGGGGAAGGCCCGGGCACCTAAAGCAGCGCCCGCAAAGGCGGCAGTGGCACCGAAGCCCAAGGTGCCCACCGTCCCCAAGACGTCGGCCGTGGTGGTGTCCTTGAAGAAGGATGCCGCCGCCACCACCATGCTGCAGGCCACCATGGCCAAAGCCATCAACGGCCTTAGCCTGGCGGAGGTTGGGACACGTTCGGGTCCGAACGTCGATGACGGGGGCTAGGGTAATTGAGGTTCCCGGTGAAAACCGGGAACTTAGCGGGAAGACGGCCGACACCCTAGCCGAAAGGCTGTAGGAGATTGTGTGCGACGTCGCAAACGTAAGTCGCCCAGTAATGATGGCTGGCCTCCAGATCGCCGGCTTGGACGAGTCGGCGACGCAGGAGGCGGTGCAGCGAGCCGTAGCTGCAAAAGGGTGTTGCCAGGAGACCCAGGTAAAAGTGGGAAACATCCGCCTCCTGCTCGACGGCACTGGATCCGTCCTTATCCATTGTCCGGTGGAGGCGGCAAACGCCCTCCTGGCGTCGGGCCGGATCCTGGTCGGTTGGGCCTCCGCCAGGATCAACTCCGTGGGGCCGACACCCATGCGGTGTTACAGGTGCAAGGGTGTCGGTCACACCAGGGAGCTATGCCCCTCCATCATCGACCGCAGCAGAATGTGCTTCCGCTGCGGCAAGGAGGGGCACGTCGCCAAACAATGTGGGAAGCTGGAGGCGTGGTGTGCAGTGTGCCACCACGCCAAGCGCCCGGCCGGCCACTTAATGGGGGGCGTAAGGTGCTCCCCCCGCACACAAGAGGTAGGGATGTAAGGACCCTAGCCCCCCGTCCTTCCCAGCAGCCCCCCACAGTAGCTCCCGCCGCCGCCGGCAACAATGAGGACAACCGCATGGACGTCTAAATGCCAGCACACCCGCACTTAGACGTCCTGCAGGTGAACGCCAACCACTCCGCCAGAGCACAAGATCTGCTCATGCAGACCATGGCGGAGTGGGCGATTGGCGTTGCGGTTGTCTCGGAGCCCTATTTCGTCCCGCCCCAACCAAACTGGGTAGGGGCGACGGACGATAGGGTGGCAATCGTGGTGCCGCCCGTGGGGGACTTCCCCCCCCTGTGCAGGACCGAGGGCGGCCCAGGATTCGTGGCGGCCATGTGGGGGAGTGAACCGTACTAGTTGCGGTGTACTTCTCTCCCAATAGGCTGCTCGTCGAGTTTGAGCGATTCCTGGATGTCCTGGGGGGGGTCGTCCGAAGGGCTGCCCCGAGACAGGTGATGGTACTGGGGGACCTCAACGCCAAAAGCGAGGCGTGGGGTTCCCTCTTCACGGACCCACGCGGGGCGGTCCTTAGGGACTGGGTGGCGGCAACGGGACTAGAGGTCCTAAACCAGGGTAGCGCCTTCACTTGCATGCGGCGGCAGGGGGGTTCGGTCGTGGACGTCACATTCGCGACCCCTGCCATTGCCGCACGCGTCGAAGAGTGGCGCGTCCTGGAGGACGTGGAGACCCTCTCCGACCATCTATACATACGGATGAGGGTCTCCACACGCGGGTCCCAGCCGCCGCCAGTCCCGGTGCGCATTTTATTGCGCACCGCCCCCCCCATGGACTCCCTAGGGCCCCCCCTCCTGCGGAGGGTGATAGAAGGGCTGTTCCCGCCGGCCCCTACCATAACCCCCCCGACCATGGTCGAGCCCGCGGGGGAGCCGGAGGAGGCCGAACTCGTCATCGCTCCGGTCAGCGATGACGAGTTCGAAAGGGTGGTGGACCGGCTCCGGCGCTGCAAAAAAGCACCGGGCCGGACGGAGTGCCGGGCTGTGTCCTCCCCATAGCCCTAAAACACCTCGGGAGCCGCCTCAGGCAGATCTTGGACGACTGCCTGAGAGAGGGGAGGTTCCCGAGTGTGTGGAAGGAGGGGAGACTGTGCCTCCTCCGGAAGGAGGGTCGACCCCCCGACTGCCCGTCCGCATATCGCCCCATAGTGCTGTTGGATGAGGCCGGGAAGCTTTTCGAACGTATCCTGGCCTCCCGGATCCTTCAGCACTTAGAGACCGCCGGTTGAACGTCTCTAGCAGACAGTTCGGGCTTAGAGAGGGGCGGTCCACGCTCGACGCGTTACAGTCCCTGAAGAACTTCTGCCAGGACGCGTCGGGCAGGGGAGAGGGTGTCGTGGCGGTGTCGTTGGACATCGCCAACGCATTCGGCACCCTCCCCTATGGGGTGATCATGGAGGCACTGAGGTACCACCAAGTGCCTCCATGCCTGCGGCGGGTCGTGGAGCACTACCTATCGGGGCGGGTAGTGCTCTACGAGGAAAGGGGGGGTTGACGGGGGGAGAGGGCGATGGCCTGCGGCGTACCCCAAGGTTCCGTCCTCGGCCCCTTGCTGTGGAACCTGGGGTATGACTGGGCCATCCGGGGGGAGATGCTTCCCCGCACTGTCACCATCTGTTATGCGGACGACACCATGGTGGCAGTGCGGGGACGCGAAATGAGGGACGTGAGGAGGAGAGCGGAGGTGGCGGCCGAGCTGACGATTGGCCGGATCGAGCAGCTTGGCCTAAAGGTGGCCCTCCCAAAGACTGAGGCCATAGTCTTCGTGGGACGGGGCTGGAGGCTGCCCAGGAACGCGGCGCTCACTCTAGGGGGGGAAACGGTCCAGATAAAGCCCCAGATTAAGTATCTGGGGCTGGTACTGGACCGAAAATGGGATTTCGGGGAGCATTTCTCGTGACTTGCTCCCCGAATTGTGGGCGCCGCATCTGCCCTCGGCAGACTCCTGCCCAATGTGGGAGGGCCCGGCTCCTTGTGCCGCCGGCTGTACGCCGGCGTGACGCGGAGCATGGCCCTATATGGGGCCCGATCTGGGCCGACAAGTTTTCCGCCCGGAACAGGGCACTGCTGCGTCGGCCCCAGCGGGTCGTGGCCCACCGGATAGTGAGGGCCTACACGACGGTGGCCCACGCAGTGGCCTGCCTCCTCGCGTGCACCCCGCCCTGGGAGTTGGACGCAGAGGTGCACGGGGAGACCTACAAGGTTAGGTCCAGGGCCCGGGCGAGGGGTGAACGCCCGGACCCTGAGGAGGTGGAGGAGACGCGCCGGATGACGGAGCGTCGACTGAGGGACCGCTGGAAGAGCGACCTGGAGGACGCCCCCTATGGTACGCGTACCAACGGGGCGATCCTCCCATCGTTCGACCAGTGGTTGACGAGGGCAGTCGGCGCCACGTCGTACCGGCTGGTGCAGGTATTGACTGGTCACAGCTGCTTCGGTCACTACCTGCACCGAATTGGGAGGGAGCCTGGCCCGCAGTGCCATGAGTGCGGGGATCCGGACGACACGGCTCAGCACACCCTCGCGGAGTGTAGTCGCTGGAGTCCGGAGCGGAGCGCCATGGCACTTGCCATACAGCGGGCGGACCTCTCTCTGCACAGCATTGTCGCGGCAATGCTCTGCAGTAAGAGGTCCTGGGAGGCTGTGGCCTCCTTTTGCGAAACAGTTATCTCGCAAAAGGAGGCCGCGGAGCGGGAGCGCGAGGAGTCTCCTATCGCGCACCCGCTCCGGCGCAGACGGCCAGGGGTGAGGCGGCGGCGGTTTGCCGCCCGCATAAACCCCTAGTGGCTGCAGGTAGGGGGTGGGAGCCCCCCGCCTGCCGTAGGCAAGCCACAGCTGTCTGGGAGGGAGACTAAGCGTACATAGTCTCCCTCCCCTTAGGCGCGGGAAGCCCTGGCATAGGCCGGGGCAGCCGGTGGGCGTCGTGGTGAATGCTACCGCGGTACCACGGCGTCCAACCAAAAACCGGCAGGAGGGTACGCCAAGGTGGTTTTTAGTGGGTAACATTACCCTACCCCCTTCTCGCTCTGAGAAGGGGAGGAGTGATGAGTCCCACATACCCCCCGTCACTCCCATGGCGGGGGGCATGCGTAACGCATTTTCCACCTTGCCAAAAAAAAAAGTGATTGGGTCCCTTTTATCTGTTAGACGATCACAAGCCATATTTAATCTTCAATTAATCTTAGGTTGTTTCAAGTAAGAATATAGTTAATTAAATCAGGGTATGTAGTATTAGCTATGGGAGTACACTAACTGTTGGAGTTAGTTACATTAGGTAAGTTCGTAAAAATATGTAGGTAGGTAGATCTATAGAGGGGGGACCTTTTAGTAGGTTGCAATTGTTGCCGTGCACCAGGATTCACAAGGCAATATACCCCTTTTACACTGTAGATAGGTAGGCCCCCGTAGGTTTGTTACACTTGCTAGTCAGCCTCATTGGGCCGGCGGGTTATGAAATATATTCGACCTTTAAAGGGTCTGGCCGATCTGCTATAGAAAAATCGCCCCTGGCTGAATATGAAAACTGAATATGCACGTTTATTTGCCTCATTGTCAAATATAATTTTACTGAATATAAAGCCTTAAATACTTACGATTGGCGAAATATTAAAAAAAAAACAGTTTTCAATTTATATTGCCCAAACTACTTTATCGATTGACACGTCCTTCGAATATTTTATATATGTATTTAAGATACATTTATAAAAAAAAACAAAGTCCTAGCTTTTTTTAAAGTCAACATTTTTGTCTGTTATAGTTTTTTTTTTTTACTTGCAAGTTAGCGACACCTACCATATTTTGATATAATATACACAATTTAATATTGTATAACATATATTTTTTTCAAAAGTATTACTTTGGATCAACAAAGAGGAAATAAGCTATTTGTGTAAGAGTGGTATTCAAATTGATTCCGTAAACGTAAACAGAGAAAGTAAGTTGTTCCACCGTGTTCTAAATTCAAAGACTTTGAATTTCGAAATTTTAAATTTTGAACACGGCGGGCTTCTTATTTAAATTTTAGAATGTATCTCTGTGGATGTTCTTGGCATGATGTTCTCAAAAAAAATATATGGCGGGAACGAGAAAAATGTTTTCATCGGATAATACAAAATTAGTTGTAAATAAAAATACAGTTTTTAAACGATTGTTTCAAAAACGTGTTCCGACGTTATACAAAATAGTGTACGATGTAATTGTTGATAAAATGAACAGATGGACAGAAGATTATTTGGAAAATAGTCATCAATCCCTGCCGAATAACGTAAGCCTCAAATTCATATTTTACATCTGTTGTGAATTGATGTAGAAGTAATTAATACATACATACATACATATCTTCACGCCTGTCTCCCAATGGGGTAGGCAGAGACTATGGAATGCCAGGTGCACCGATCCAAACATACAACCTTCGCTTCCTCCACATTCATCAATCTCTTCATGCACGTACGTCGGTTTCGGGTGCTTTTGATTCGGCCCTTATTCAGTACCTCGCGAATCTGATCACTGTACGTCCGTCTAGGACGTCCCCTACTGACATCTCCACTCACTCTCGCTCGCCATATCTCTTTCGTAACTCTTCTTTCATCCATCCTTTCTAAATGACCAAACCATCTTAGCATACCCTTTTCGATTTTAGTCACTACATCTTCTTTCAATCCACATTTTTCTCGGATCTGGCTGTTTCTTACTCTATCTATCATCCTAACCCCACACATAGTTCTTAGAGCTCTCATTTCAACTGCATTGATCCTGCTTTCATTCTTCTTCTGCCATACCCAAGATTCACTACCATACATCAATGTTGGTGTCAATACTGCCTGAATAATAGCAAGGCGAGCTTTGCTCGATATGACCTTGTTTGCCAAGATTGAGTGTAACGCCCCATTGATCATATTTCCCGATTTTACTTTTCTTTCAATATCCCCGTCACATTTTCCATCTCTGGTAAACATTGAACCTAAATACACAAACTCATCCACTTGCTCCACTTTTTCATCTCCAATCATTATTTGACATTCTGTAACAGTTTCATCCCTCTCCACAACCATCACTTTCGTCTTTTTAACATTCACTTTCATGTCTTTCCTTTTAAACGCCTCATTCATCAAAGTCACCATTTGTTGTAAGTGGTCCGCCGATGATGCAAGAAGAACTTGATCATCAGCATACAACAAAGTTTTAAAAACTGACTCATTCATCCTTATTCCACAATCATACTCTCTCAGATCTGACAAACAACTGTCCATGAATAGGTTGAACAGCCAAGGAGACGCTACGCAGCCCTGTCGAACGCCACGTTCGATGCTAAACCAGTCCGTACACGTCCCATTTATCCTGACACAGGCACTCGAGTCATTATATAATGATTTGAGAGCCCGTATCAGAATACTGTCCACCCCATACATGGAAAGAGTTGTCCAAAGTTCATCCCTCACTACTCTGTCATACGCCTTCTCTAAGTCAATAAAGGCACAGAAAACCTTTTGATGTTTGGCTATGGCTTTCTCAACTATGCACCTTAAGGAGAAGACTTGATCCACACATCCCATCCCCTTTCGGAATCCCGCTTGCACATCCCAAATCTTACTTTCCGTTGCTAACTAAGTAATTAATTAATTACTAAGTAATTAATCTACATAATAAATAATATTTTTCAGTTGGATGTAGTCAAATGCAAAGTGTTTGAGCAAGTAAACCTGCCGAAATATATGCAGGTCGCTTTGTTTCGTAGCTGCCTACCCAACGATGAAGTATTTCTGGAGGAGGAAGGAATCGGACTTTTGAAAATATGCTCAACATGTGGCAAAAACCGTGAGGAAGATTATACAGTTACATTAAGTAATTTGTACTGTAGTTTTTGTGCGGGAAAATTATTCTACAGACATATGCACATTTAATGTGCAACTTCTAGTACCTATTCAATAATAAATTATAAGTAGATAAATATTGATAAGATACCTAATCGTTTGTAATAGATTTACAAAACTTAAGTGCTATTCATAAACTATGTCAGCGTCCAATGAATCTATTCGTAAACAGGCATGAGACTGTATGAGGGCCAGCGGGTTCATAGGCCTGGGAGCAAGTCACCTCGAATTTAATATGAATTAAGGCGCCCTGGGTGAACTTACTGCAAACAGGAATGGTTTCTTGTTAAAAGTAAAACAAACAGTGGTCTGGTATAATGTTGAATCACACACACACATCACATAAGTGTACCTACTGTAGTTACAGTAGCTCGCCGATGAGATTACATCAATAATGATAGCACTACTTACTATTAAGACAGAACAGGCACTTATCTAGGGTGAAGTATGCATGAGGTCAAGTGTGTATGAAGGTGAAGTTAAGTGGCAAGCGAAGACTCAGTCGTGGTTGCTAAGCGAAGAGGCGCGCCAATGCACCAAGCCTCTCTATCTCTAGGTCGCAACACGTGGCAAGCAGACCACGCCCACGCGATTGAGTCGAGCGACGTTCACGGTCAAATCCAGGAAGTTGTAAAGATAAATAAAAAAACCCTGCAACAAGAATTGCAGTATTAAACAAAAGAACAATGATTAAAAGTTATCCTATCAGACCTAGCCATGAGGTAAGCACTTGCCAAAAAGTGGGTTTTATGAATCTTTAACGTGAGGCTAGTTGAGACCGGCATACGCACGGTGCCTCCATGTAACGTGGCACTGGCTTAATCGGGCACGCATCTGGCCTGATGATCCTGTTTTACAAGGCAGGAGTCCACGCTTGGGAAACGGTAGGCTGCGATTAGGCTTTACATCGGTTCATTATTATGTATGTTCGTAATACATTAAGTCTGCGAGACGCAGTTAAAAGTTCTGCCACGATGCACTATTTTTCCATCGTTTAATTTGCCGCTAATCGTCCATTTGTAAAGATTATTTCATTAAATATGAGGAAGGCAATGCTGCCTAATCTACAAACAAAATCCGAATCTCACCGCTGGACTCCTGCCTTGTAAAACAGGATCATCAGGCCAGATGCGTGCCCGCTGGCCCTCATACAGTCTCATGCCTGTTTGCTGATTGAGGTTGTTTCAGTATACTCACCTTAATCAGGCACGCATCTGGCCTGATGATCCTGTTTTACAAGGCAGGAGTCCACGCTTGAGAATCGGTAGGCTGCGATTAGCTATAACAAAAAGTTTACGTGAACGACAAGACAAGTAAAACAAATATACCTTTAACAGGGTTAGACGCGAGATGACTTACGCTTTACATCGGTTCATTATTATGTATGTTTGTAATAAATTAAGTCGGCGAGACGCAGTTAAAAGTTCTGCCACGATGCACTATTTTGCCATCGTTTAATTTGCCTGAAACAAAATGTAAATTCACATAAAAACAAATCCCACTTGGGCACGATGGAAAGACGCATCGAATAAGCACTGAAACTCACCGCTTATCGTCCATTTGTAAAGATTATTTAATTAAGTATGAGGAAGGAAATGCTGCCTAATCTACAAGCCAAATCCGAATCAGAGACAATAGAGCGAGCCTAGATGATGTGGCTAAGTCTACAAGAACGAGACCCGGCAGCGCTCGTTCACTGATTTAACGATTTAGACCTCAAAACAAATCTAAAACAATCCAAAAGATAATCCTACAGATACTTCATGAATCCTGAAACAATATAATTTTACATGCCAGAAAAGTATCGAATGATCCGAGCCATAGCCCTTATGTCAAAGCGCAGGAGCAGTGAAACGTAACGCACGATCACGCTTGACTGAAATATTAAAATGCTTCATCTCGTTCATTCTTCATTCGGTACCTTAGAGAGTGAAAAGGATAACTAATGTGTATTCGATTCTCGATTTTGGTGCAGATCCCTGCCAGCGGTAGTGTTGCTATCAGAAAAAGCTTTATCAAGAAAACAGGTGTTACAATTTAATTTAAATGATTGATAGTAATTGGAACATGTTCCAAATACCTGTCAAGTTGCTGAATAGCAGCAGGAGCCAAATTCTTGGCTGAAATGTCAAAAAAATAGGATAGCGACATAGCTATCTGTTTCTTAAAATAATTAGGCAGGTAAAATTTACCTTTTGTCAAAATATAATAATTGCTAACATAATTGTTAGAGTCAGTAATGTCATTTTTTTTATTATATGTACACATGTTATAAAGTGTCACATTTAAATTATGTCTTATGTCATTTTCCAACTGTGACAACTGTTTACAATAAGGGAATGTAAACAATATGATTTTTTTCACACTTAGGCTATTTAAAGTTTCAAAAAATTTAATTAGTTTATTTTTGTTTACATTCCCTCTATTTCCTACAAGAATAAGCAAAGTCGTGTCTATATCAACATAGCTGTACTCTAAAATTTTATTTTAGATATTTTCCAAGCTGCTTAGAGGTAAACAGTTGCTGATCACACTATGTCCCTTAGTGTATGAGTTCAATAATAAGCCCATATTGCTACCAATCTCATCGCAGTACATTATTATGTCAGGTTTGGATGTCAAATTGGTATTACTATTATTATTTAAGTTTTTATGAATGGAACACTTATCATCATATTCCTTTTGTGTAGGGACACTGACACACAAACTCTGCTTCAGTCCACCGGGGGCCGGACAGTCACTCATGTGTTGACAGACACTGCACGTGTGTAGTTTGCCGATTGAGGTTGTTTCAGTGGCGTACCCAACGTATGGCCTGAAGAAATGATTTCTTTGTTTTAAGTCTGAATGTATAGCTTTCTTTCTTGACTTGTCTGTCTTAGCATGGAAGGAAATTGCAGTTATTAAATTCTTGTATAGTGTATTAATAAGGAATAACTAGCCTTTTTCGTAACTTCTTACAGTTATGACTGTATTAATAAGAAGATTAGCACAGATATTTGATGATTGTGGTAATTCTAATTTAACACCTCTTTTTTTAACCTTTTAACCATTGTCAATGCGTAACAAAACAGTGGTTATTTGTTTCTTTTTTCAATGTATGTTGTGTGCATCTTCTATTGTTAATAAGCACGTAGCATACTGCACTATTTCAAGGCTTGATTTGTTACCACCTTACTATTTTACAATTGACCATGGACCTGAATGTAAAGATTGAATTCCTCACTAAGGAGGAACTGGCACATGAATTGACTGCTTTACACATACCCTTTGACACTAAACACAGCTGTGATACTTTGCGGAAATTATTTCGACAGACTCATGCTCTTGTAAGACGTGGCAGTCTTAAGCCTGCGTCTGATTTGAAATCAACTGATTCACAACTGGAGGTCGACACATGCAGAGTGAAGGTGAATGAGCTGCAGTTGGAGGTTATGCAGGGCTGTGAGTTTTCAAAGTCACAGCGTGACAGGTTAGTGGGCAGATGTAATTATTACTTGGACCGTTTAGCGCGTGTGTTAGATTTTGAGACTGAGGTCAACAAACTTAAAGGGACTCTTGTCAGTTGTCTGTCACTTTTGAATCCTTTGTCAGAGTCTTCAGAGTCAGAAGAGGAGGAATTTCAGGTTCCGTCTGAACCAGTTGCTAAGGTAGTCTGTCACTCAGAATCTCGGCACAAGTTGTCAAGTCTTAATCTAAAGTACAAGGGAGATACTTGCGTGCGAGCGTTTACAACACGACTGGAAGAACTTAGACTCTCTCGAGAGATACCAGAGCGTGTTGTTTTTAATGGATTTCCTGACATTGTTGAAGGGCCAGCCTTATTTTGGTACCGAGCTAATAAAGATAGCTTTAATTCTTACTCGCAGCTTCTCGCGGCTTTGAAAGCTGATTTTGACATTCCGGATTTTGATTTTAAATTACTTCGCGAGATAAGGTCTCGTACACAAGCGCGAAACGAATCAATAGTGGTTTACCTGTCAATTATGGGTGGTTTGATCTCTCGCTTGAGCACACCTATATCTGACACTGAGAAATTAGATATAATTGTTAGGAATATCCGCCCTGAATATAGTCGCGAACTAGCGTTAATAGATGTCACGTCAATGCAACAACTTAAGGCATTGTGCATGAAGCTAGAACTAGCAAATTCTCGCGCTAGTGATTTTGTCGAACCTTCTACGTCACGTGGTTCCTTAGCTCCGGACATGCAGTGTCAACCTGGTAGTAGCCGTTCGATTCGCAAAGAGGACGTGGCCTCCGCAGTTGCTAAGCCTAAAGCTACCAAATTGATTAGTTGCTTCCGTTGTGGGGGGGCACACAGAACTAGTCGTTGTCCTAAATCGCGTGATATCGTATGTTTTAAATGCGGGGAAAAAGACGTTAAAAGTACGAATTGTCCAAAATGTATTAATACTGTTCCCTAGTCAAAAAACTAATTAGGCCAGTCTCACAGGTTCCTTTGGTGCGTAGTTCTAACCCGCCCGTTGAGACTTTCTTTGTGCCACCTGTAAATTACCACCGCCCTTACTTAACTGTTCAAGTGTTTAATGTTAACGTTTGTGGATTGTTGGATTGCGGTGCGTCTTGTTCCATTTTGGGTGATGACGCTCACTTAAAGTTTATAAATTTAAATATTCAAATGCATGAGTTCGAGCGTCCTCGCCGTTTAAGGGTTGCTAATGGAGAGGATTATGTTTGTCGATACTATATGAACATTCCAATTCAATATAGGAATGAGGTTAAATTGGTTTTGTTTCACATTCAACCGGAAATATATATATATATATATTACCAATTCATTTTGGTATCAACTTTTGGAAGGCTTTTAATTTAGCACCGGATATCTTAGCTTGTTTACCTGGTCACGTGTCGTCCGTCCTAAACGATCAACAAAATATTGTCGAAGAGGGACTACGACATTATGACTCGTTGTGTCCCATACAAAAGCAATCTATGGACAAAGTCAAGTCGCTTTTCGACTCTATTAATACGGATAAGGTAGGATTAGGTCGTACGCCGTTGATCCAGCACGAGATACATACTGGTGACGCTGCACCTATTAAGCAGAAGTACTATCGTCTTAGTCCGGAAAAGTTAAAACTACTTGACGTCGAATTAGACAAAATGTTAAAGAATGATGTGGTTGAGCCTTCTTCATCTCCATGGAATTCTCCTGTGACTATGGTACCTAAGTTGAATGGCGAGATGCGCCTATGTTTGGACAGTCGTCGCCTTAACGCTGTATCAAGAACAGACGCATATCCCCTCCCTTATATAAACTACATCATTGATAATGTACGTGACGCTAAGTATTTAATTTCTTTGGATCTTAGTGCTGCTTACCATCAAATACCTCTACATCCAGACTCGAAGGAGAAGACTGCTTTTACTGTTCCGCGTCGAGGACTTTTCCATTATAATGTAATGTGTTTCGGTTTGGTCGGTGCGTCTGCTACCATGCAGCGATTGATGGACAGCCTGTTCTCGGCAGAGTTTGATAATAAGGTCTTTGCCTATGTCGATGATATTGTCATCTGTACGTCTTCTTTTGACGAGCACGTACAAATACTCAAACGCGTCTTTGAGAAGTTGAAGCATGCTAACCTCACCATCAACATGAAGAAATCTCAGTTCTGTCGGAGTGAGTTGAAGTACTTGGGTTATGTCGTTGATCGTTACGGTTTGAGAACGGACCCATCTAAGGTTGAGGTCATCATGAATTTTCCTACTCTGAAGGACCCGAAGGAACTAAAACGCTTCTTAGGTATGGCCGGTTGGTACCGACGTTTCATTGAAAACTTTTCTCAGGTAGCTCGTCCATTAACCCGTCTTACGAGTAAAAAGGTTCCGTTTGTTTGGTCTGATGAAGCAAATGAGTCATTTAACACTTTGAAGTCTGCTCTTATATCGCACCTATCTTAAAGTGTCCTGATTTCAGCAAACCCTTCTATATTCACACAGACGCGAGCTCGTTTGCTATTGGTGGAGTCTTGGCACAGCGCGAAGCCGATGTAGACCATCCCATCGCGTACTGCAGCAGAACCCTGAGCGCGCAAGAGGTTAACTATACGGCGACGGAGCGAGAGGTCTTGGCGGTCATTTACGCTCTCGAGCAATACCGTTCTTATGTCGAAGGTTCCAAGTGCTATATAGTTACTGATCATGCCTCGCTTCAGTGGTTCTACAAGTTAAAAAATCCAATGGGAAGGCTAAATCGGTGGGCGTGTCGCTTAAGCCAGTTCGATTTTGAAATAATACATAGGAAGGGCAAGGAACACATTCTACCGGACACTTTATCTCGAATTAAGGTGGGCTCTATTTCTTTTGACCCCCAGGTTATCCAAGACCCCTGGTATTCAAAACTCTTAAAGGATTGTAGCGACAAACCACGTTTATTTCCCAATTTCACGGTAAAGGACGGCAAGTTATTTCGTTTGTCTAAAAATAAATACAATTTAACGTCCCAGTTTGAATGGAAGTTGGTCGTGCCTGCGGATCACCGCGACGAAATATTGAGAAAGTACCACGACGACCCGGTCTCTGGACATTTTGGAGTAGCTAAAACTCACAAACGTATTAGTGCTGTGTATTTTTGGCCAAACCTATACCGTGACGTTGAGAAGTATGTCGGGGCCTGCGAGGTTTGTAAGTGTTATAAACCAAGCAATGTTGCCAGGGCTGGTTTGATAGGCAATCCACGTGTCGTCACGCGTCCATGGGAAGCCATTTCATGTGACATTATGGGGCCGTTCCCACCTTCATACGCGAGGAATCAGTACCTCTTTGTATGTTCTGATTACTTTAGTAAGTACGCTCTTTTGTTTCCTCTGCGTAGTGTAACGGCAAAAGCCATAGTTAAATGTCTAGAAAAAGGAGTCTTTCTACTACATGGCGTGTGTAAATTTATATATGTAAATAACGGACCTCAGTTTATTTCGAAGGAGTTCAGGGATTTACTCTCTAATTATGGTGTTCCTAACGTCTTCTATAACCCTCGTTATCATCCTCAGACCAATCAAACGGAGCGTGTCAACCGCGACATAGTACGAGCCATTGCATCTTACGTGCGTTCGGATCATCGGAAATGGGATCAGAACATTCCTGAGATACAATGTGCTCTCAATACCGCGGTTCATGAAGGTACAAAGTTCTCGCCGTTTTATTTGACTCATGGTAGAGAAATGATAATGGACGGTTCTCTTTACAATATTGAGGAGCCGGTAGATCCATCGACGGTAACGATGAAGGTAGAACCGTTTTCTTTTAAACTTCCCAGACTGAACGATATATATAAATCGGTTCAAGGCCATTTAAAAAAGGCTTATAATCACAATGTAAAATATTATAATTTACGGAAACGAGCAATTCAATTTGAGGAGGGCCAAATTATTTATAAGCGTTGTTTTCCTCTGTCAAACGCTTCTAAATACTTTAGTGCTAAACTTTCTCCCAAATATGGAAAATGTTTTATAGATCAAAAAAAATCACCGTTAGTTTATTCGTTGAAGTCTCTTAACGGTAAACCCTTAGGACGGTTTCACATTAAAGATTTGCTAGAACGCGGAGGTTCAGATCCTCCAGGGGTAGAACCCTTAAATTGATAAGGATGTGGTAGATTAGAAATGAGCCCATGGCAGATTTTATGAGCCAGTGGACTCATTTTGAATCTTAATGCTTAAGTTTGTAAGCATGGTTGTTAGTTATAGGAAATCTGTGTTTATTTATTAAGTGCTTATTTGTTTTCACTATGTTCAAAACGCATAGTATGTCTGGACCTGCTGAGACTTTTGGCGTTGGTAGAATATTTGTCCCGACCGTTGGCTTATTAAGGTGTGATTTACTGGTTTGTTAGATATGTTATGTCCGGACTGCAGGTAATTTTATTGATAGGAGAAGGTTTGTCCTGACTGCTGGCTCTTTTAAAGGAATGGATTACTGGAATGAAAGCATGTTGAAGTAGAGTGAATTAGGCTAAGTTTTAGTTTAAAGAAACCCAGGATGCGCATCCATCTAGTTTTAGTCGTGTTGTCATGTTTTGTCCGTAGTAGGGTAAGGCATGTTGAGATTTCTACCGTATATGCCATAGGTGCAATCGGTTCGAGATAAAACTAATTTTAAAGGTTTTTATCTTTTATTTAAATAATGGTTTTGTGAAATGGACTTTCTGAGTACAGAGTGTGTTCTATTTCCCATGTTTTGAATTTCATTACTGGTACTTATCGGTTGAAATTTCCTTCTTATCAGATGAAATTTCCTTCTTATCAGATGAAATTTCCTTCTTATCAGTTGAAATTTCCCTCTTATCAGTTTAGGTTGAAATTTATGTTGTAGTTTCGACATCTGTTTTTAAATAGTTACTAAGAGGTGTTCCCTTAATTAATAAGGTTACTTCCACAGTTCTTATAAGTGGTAGTTTAATCATCACACTTAAGCCGCTTAAGAGGTTGGTAGTGTGTCACACCCCTCAGCACATGTGCAGATTCTAGTGTAGAGCTGTCACTTCGCGGATGTTTCTTTCAATGTAGGTTGTTGTGTACTTAAACAGACTCTAGTCGAGAGAATATCCAACAGGATACAAAATATTTTAAAAATCTTGCTTTGCAACTTAATTTAAAACAACCTGAAAATTCTATCTGTCATTCAGTGGAAGAAGCGTTAATCAACGCAGAAAAGGTGGGGTTTCCATTAGTAGTGAGGCCATCCTATGTCCTTGGTGGTCAGTCTATGTCAATTTTGCATGATATTGATAGCTTCAAAGAGTACGTCCTGAATCACACTAAAATCTTTGAGCATGGTTCGCTGCTTCTTGATAAATTTTTAGTCAATGCAGTTGAGGTTGACGTTGATGCTGTATGTGATGGGGAAAGAGTTTTCATTGCAGCGGTTATGGAGCATATTGAAGAAGCTGGTATCCACTCTGGCGATTCAACATGTTCAATACCGACAAATACATTGAGTGACGAAGTAATAAAAGAGATCGAGCTCCAAACTGAGAGAATAGCATTAGCATTAAAAGTGAAAGGTCTGATAAACATTCAGTTTGCTGTTCAAGAGAGTGATGTATACATACTTGAAGTGAATTTAAGGGCTAGCCGTACAGTTCCTTTTATTTCCAAGGTAATCAATATTCCTATTGCAAAGCTTGCCACTCAGGTTATTTTGGGTAAAAAATTGAATCAGGAAAACAAGCCTTTCAATCATTTTGCAGTTAAAGCTGCTGTTTTTCCATTTACGCGTTTTTCGGGAATTGACACTTTACTTGGTCCTGAAATGAAATCAACAGGAGAAGTGATGGGAATTGACTTATCTTTCGGAGCTGCACTTGCAAAAGTGCACATGGCTGCAGGATACAAGTTACCAACAGAAGGAACAGCTCTGGTTTCAGTAAAAGATGATGATAAAGAGTATATATTGCCTGTTGTACGAATGTTGAAAGAACTGAGTTTTGAAATATATGCCACCAAAGGCACAGCTTTGCATCTGAACAATAACGGCATTGCTGCAAAAGCTGTAAATAAAGTGAGAGAAGGCAGACCCCACATAGTTGATATGCTCAAAGATGGAAAAATAAATCTAGTAATCAATATATCAAAGATTTGGCAGGTGGCGCCACTGTCGCTAGCAGCAAAAATAAGTTGCTCTCGTATCTTATATTTACATATATTAATTAATTAAACTATTATTATATAATATTACGTGTATTTCCATAATACAAGTGAATACAAACCTAATTATAGCATAATTCAACGGATATGGCACCTTCAAAGACGAAATCGGCTCTTAATATGGAAAGGTTAGTGGACGTTATTTTAAATCTAGAGAGCAAAATAGAAAACTTGCAAGATAAATTGAACAGCTGTCATCAGCTAATCTCTACCCAAGAACAGCAGTTGCAGACACAAAATGTGAATATAGAAATAATTCTTAAGCTGATTCAAAATAACGAACCTGGTCCATCTGGTGGTTTTGAGCAACGTCAAACATCTTGCACCTGCACGATATCCGCAGTTCCACCTAAACTCACCATGAATAATGTATCACTGAATGACTCAGGCCCGCAAGGTATAGGCTTCATAGGCATTAATCCGGAGATGCAATCTGATTCAAAGCAAATGCCGCTATCCGTTCCCCTCGACATGACGACGGAGACTCAAACTCAAGGGCAGCGTCAGGGCGAACGCCCCGAGGCGAAAAAGCCCAGCTCTAGCCTACGTCGTGAGCGTCGAGCCCCGGCAACGTACGGTGCTGCGGCTGCCATGACCCCTCCAGCAATCACGAAGCCAAGTTCGTCATCCACTCCTCACAATAACAAAACATCTAGCACTTTTATCGCGCCTGCGGCTGGGAGATCGGATCTGGGTTTGCGGGCTGCCCCTCCGCGTTTACTTAGTCTGCATCTCTTCAACCTGACCCCAGAAACCACTACAGATGACATCCTGAGACACCTCGAGTCTAAATTGGCCATCAAAACTGTCACATGTCACCAACTTGTTGTAACCAGAGGCCAGTATTCATCTTTCCGACTTGACGTGCCATCTGATGCAGTAAAATTGGTCAGAGATCTCAAGAACTGGCCCGACGGCGTATCCATCAGGAGGTTTAACGTCGTCACGTCAAAAAACTTGAGGACACGTGCAGCAAATCACACCCCGTAGCGCCTATAAGCGACTTAGGTTATTCGAGATCACATTTTAATATCATTCACCAAAACGTTAGATCAATAGTTAGTAAAACTGCACTATTAGACATCTTATTATATACTGAGAGACCTGATGTATTAGCTTGTACCGAAACTTGGTGTCGTAATCACGAAATCGAACGAATAAAATTATGTGGGTATGATCTTGCTAATCACTTCTGCCGCTCGACCATTGAGCACGGCGGGGTTGCATTGTATATACAAACCGGTACAAAGTATAGGCCGCGTGGTGACCTACACGCCCTAGCCGTGCAATACCATTGTGAATTTACCGCTATTGAAATTTGTCATTTGAGATTAATTATTATTGTTATTTATAGAACTGGTCACGGAAACTTTGACATCTTTTTAAACTGTATGGAATCACTTTTATGTAAATTAGTTGACGAAAACAAAAGGTTTATTTTGGTCGGCGACTTGAATGTTGATTATTCTTGTATAAATTGTACAAAACTACGTTTAGATGACTTATTGAATAGTTATGGGTCTAAAAACATTATCAATTTTCCAACGCGCGTCACATTTGAGAGTTCGTCGACTATTGACTGCGGAATAGTACCGACTGCTAGCCAGGACATAGTCGCAGTGCCCATTGATACTGCCATAAGCGACCATAACGCACAAAAGATAACCATGACCATCACAAATTCAAAACGTATAAGTAAAATTAATTTGTCTCTTGAACGCAGAAGCGTTTCGCCCGAATCAATTCATTCATTTTATGTTGCCTTTAAAAATTATGATTGGAATTTTATTAACGATTATGACATTGACATAAATGAAAAATTTAATAAATTGTTGAGATTGTTTACCTATTATATTGACTTACATTTTCCAATTAAATTATTTAGGTTAAAAAATAAACATAGTTTACCTTGGCTAACAGACACAGTACGCGAACACTTAGTGAAATTCGAAGACTTAAATATCTTACGTCGGCAATATCCTACTGAACAAATTATATCAGACTGCATATCACACTACGCGGATATAATTAGAAAATCAACCATAATAGCTCGTCAAAAATATAATAAGCAACGTATGGCGGACTGCAGAAATCCTGCAAGAGAAATATGGCGAGTCATAAATGATGAGATACGTTTTAAGCCAAGAAAAGGAAACGTGTGTCTCAAGGACGACTACAATGTTGACGTGCCATATAAAGATATCCCTGACCAGTTTAATTCATATTTCTTAAGTGTAGCCAAGAATTTTGCACTCCGTTGTAACAACGAGCAGTCCGCTGGTTATTTGCGACGTCATATACGTGATCTTGATGTTCCGGAGCTCACATTTCCCTGCGTCACGCAAACTGCCCTTGACTCAGCGCTGCAGTCAATGCTCAAGGCACGAAATACTTTGGATATATATGATATTTCAGTAAACACAATCATATCCATTTGGCCAGTTATATCCATCGTCCTCGTCGCCTTGATCAATGACATGTTTCAGTCCGGTGTCTACCCCGACGCACTGAAGAGCACGCGTGTATGCCCGGTGTACAAAGGGAAAGGTGACAAATACAGTGTTGACAACCATAGACCTATTACTATTGTTCCCACCATATCTAAGATGATAGAGGGCATTATTTCGTCTCATATTATGCATCATTTAGAGACCAATGAATTATTGACCGACAAACAGTTTGCCTATAGACAGAATAAGTCAACGTCACTAGCTGCTTGCCAGATCATTGACTCGATTATTATGGGCATGGACTCAAAGTATAAAGTTGCCGGAATTTTTTGCGACCTATCTAAGGCATTCGATGTCGTAAATACCCAGCTGTTGCTGGAAAAAATCAAAATGTACGGTATCCATAACAACGTTCATAAATTATTAACTTCATTTTTATCTCGCCGCAAGCAAGTAGTTGAGGTAGCCGGAGAAGCTGGTGGCAAACATAGATCCAAGCCCGGGGACGTCGAGATGGGCATCCCTCAAGGATCCTCCTTGGGAAATGTCTTATTTTTGATGTTTGTAAATGATCTCCCTAGCACAATTACTGATGGCCTAACTGTATTGTTCGCTGATGATACTACTGTCGTAGTATGTGCCCCCACTTATGAGCAACTTAACCAAAGGATAACTAAAGTGTGCGAGCAGCTACAGCAGTGGTTCTCAGCGAACGGGCTTATCCTTAACGTGGCAAAGTCAAGCGTCATGCTGTTTTCTGGTAAAGGTATAGTGGCACCCCTGTCTATAAATAGTCCCTTACCATTGTGTCAGCGGTGTAAATTTTTGGGATTCACGCTAGACGGAAATCTAAACTGGAAGCAGCATGTCGATTTACTTTGCGTCAAGTTGAGCAGTGCAGTTTTCGCTTTACGAAAGCTAAAGCCAATTATAACCAGTGATGGTCTAAAGCAGGCATATTTCGCTTATTTTCATTCATTGCTGTCTTACGGTACAATGCTGTGGGGCAATTCCACGGACTCAAATCGCGTAATGATCCTCCAAAAACGAGCGCTCAGAATCCTTGCCGGTATTAAAAAACGAGATTCATGCAAGAAGATATTTTCTCAATATCGCATTCTGACCCAATATTCCGTGTACCTATACCAAATTATAATGTATACACGTTTAAACCTCCATACCTTCGCGCGAATGGGAGTCGAGGGCAAGGTCACTCGCAGCACTGGCCGCCTGCGGCCGGCTCCGAGCCGCACGGCGCTAGCCAGGAAGAACCCGCGTATTATCGGCCCTAAATTCTACGAGCACCTACCCGCTGACTTAAAAAATGAATCCAGTGACGAAACATTCAAGCGTCGATTGAAAAACCTTTTGTTGGATAAAGCATTTTACTCTGTAAGTGAATTTATTGACGCTGAATTATGACTTATACCTATACTTTTGCGATTGTTTTATTGTTAAGTATTTGTGTGCTATAATAATCCATTAATTTTTGACATTGGCTTTTGCTAAATGATTATTATTATTTTATTATTTTTTAGTTTTACTTCTTTGACGATCATAATATGAACTCTGTAAAATTGACATGTTGTTCAATATAACTGTAACTTATATTATGAAATAAATAAATCTAATACTTCAAAAGGTGTGAAATCAGTCTCAGATAGCAAAGATATCAGGAGAACTGCTATTTTGCAAAATATAGCTTATAGCACCACAGCTTCTGGGAGTAAAGCGTTAGCGCTTGCAATTCAATATGTAAAGAATAGCAAATTGGAAGTGAAATCATTACAGCAGATACAAAATATTTAAATATCAAGACTATAATAAATTATTACTTATTTCAAAATGAGGATCGTGTAAGCTAAGGAGAGAGAAATTTAATTAAAGGATTTTTGTGTCAGTATCAATATATAACTGCCTTGAGCGTTTGTTGAAAGGCTTTGTACTAATTTTCTTGATTCAAACAATATGCTAGACTTTAACTTAAAAATCTTTGTAAGTGATCACGACTGAAAGGTGTTTTCATGCATTTTTTACCTGAGTGCAATAAGTGTAATTCATTGAGTTTCCAAAATTGATAATGAAGAAAAGCATTACTCGTCTAATAAAAGCAATTCAATACTCCTGTGAAGGAATAAAATCAGCTTTTGTATCAGAAGTTGCGTTCAGACAGGAGTTACTGCTTTTTATAATATGTGTTTCAACTTTGTTTGTTTTAGATGTAAGTAATTTAGAACGTGCAGTAATGGTAAGTAGCCTATTTTTGGTGTTAATTGTAGAAATTATTAACACTGCTTTTGAAACAATAATTGAGCGTATTTCCAGTGAACAACATATACTTTCAAAAAAAGTGAAAGATCTAGGTAGTGCAGCAGTTTTTCTCTCATTAATTAACTTCTTGATAACATGGATGATAATATTGATATGAATGTTGTTAAGATATATTTTCAAATTCACCGATTAAGACTTGCATGTCTTGTGGTAAATCAGAAACAAATTCTATATATTCTTTACTTTTTGGATGATATAAGCCTAGCGTGTGAGCATGTAGTGCCTGTCTATTGAAATTACGGATAAAGTCAGAGTTTTTAGCATGTTTTTCACTTTTACTACTATTTTTTCCGTAAACTTGATCACCAACTACAGAATGTCCTATGTGGCTCATGTGTACTCGAATTTGGTGTGTTCTGCCGGTCTCTAAAGTACATTTAACCAGGCTTGCTTGCCCTATAATTTTCTTCACTGAATAATGAGTGATTGCTAATTTACCTGCTGTTTTTGTGGACTAAGCCTAGTCCACAAAAAGTGCGCAGAATAACCCAGAATACGAGAGGCAGCCCGTGTCCGAGGACACGGGGAGGGATTTTCCCTTTCGGGTACCCTCCTGGGGTAATTTCTTTTTAAGCCTATCCATCTTTGTGCGTTTAAGGCCCTGCACTAAAAGCCACGGTTTGGAATTTTTATAGAGGTTGTCTCCTCGCGGCCCTACGCGACGGCCATCGCCCCGGACGCCTACGGGTCCGGATTGCGATTTGACCGACGGTAGCCTAAGCAAACCGCCGCTCAAAGACCTCCAGGGGCAACGCTCGTCCTCTACGCCCTCTGTTAATCAGAGGAACGTTAGGAGAGCCCCCTCCTCCCCTACAATAGGGTGAGTCTCCTCGCTGGCAGACCTTTGAAGGGTTCTGCAGCGCTCTTTTGGGGAGTATTTAGTTCCCGGGGAGAGTGGATATCCCGCCACTGGTTCGGTGGAACCTAACCTAACCTAACCTAAAGACGATAGGACGTGCAGATACCAAGATCCGTCGATCCTGGGTTCTTGGGAGACGAGCTGAACTCCTCTGGGGTGGTTCGTGGTGAGGGATCTCAGCCTATAGTGGGCGTAGGGAGTCGGGAGAAGTGTTGTAGGGTGCGGCGTGATCTGCCCTTTCGGCTGAAACGACTTTGAGGGCGATTTGCCGTCTCTTGTTTTTTGGCCAGACTGAGCTGGTGAAGGTATTCCTTCACTGGGGGGGGGGGGGCGGCCCGACTCTAGCGAGTCTTGTCTCGGGCCTCTGCGATGCCTGGGACCTGAGATACGGCCTGTTGAAAACTGGGTTTGACAGTTACGTGGGGCACTTCCGGGAGCGATTTGCTGACCCTTGCTTTTGGGTGGTCATGTCGTCATCCACATCTCGTCCAAAGGGGAAAAAGGAGGGGGGAAGTAGGAAAGAGAAGACCAAGTCAGGAGACAGGCAGTCGGCAAAGCCGAGGCTGGTCGTGAATCTTCCAAAGGCGGGACCATCCCGGAGAGTGGCTTCAGGCACTGGAGTTGACCCTAGCCCAGCGGGCGTGGGAGTTGCGACGAAGATAGAGAATGGAGGGCGCGCGTTGGGAGGTAATAACCCTGTCGCGCTGGATGACCGCGTTCTGAGCCGGCAGAAGCAACCTGACCGGGGGAGGTGAGGATGGAGGTGTTGACCCCTCTAATCATAGAGGAAGGTTGTTTGGCCCGAACCCAGGCTGTCGGGTAGTGGAGCTCCGCAGCCGGAGCGGCCCGGGGATATAGTGGTAGTTGACGATGATTCTTTTGGGGCAGGAGGCGGATTAAGGTCGCCGTCGGCTGCTTAATCACCATCAGATTTTCCTGGCCGAGGGCCAGTCCGCGCTTCTGCGTATCCGAACGCAGATCCGCGAGGCGACGGCTGTGGAGGTCACTGAGCGTACCCGGTTGGCGAGTGAGCCTGTTGATCTGGAGGGGGCGGCGGAGGTGACCCTTGGCTTAGATGATCGCTCGGTCTGCTCGGTGGACTTGGGAGCGATGGGGGGTGGCCTCATTAGCGAATTTCCCCAAAAGGCCAACAGAATCCTACAGGCGGCCTAGGAGGCACTAGAGTCAACTGGGAATATAAAGAGATCAGTGAGGGAAACGGTAGTGGAGTCCCTCCAGATGCTGTATGAGCTGGTCTTGCGATTGGCGGACTCTAGATCGCGTCACATAATGGAGTACCAGAGAGAAAAGTTGGCACAGGAGAAAAGGCTATCGGTCCTGGAAAGGACTCACGCAAGGGATCTTAAGACCATAATAGAAACGTCGAAAGCGGATACTACCCGGGACCGGAGGACCTTGGAGGCGATTGTCAGAGAACTGGCAGCCCAAAGAACAATCATGATGAAAGATATTGGCGATCCCCTTGAGCAGCTAAAAACATCTGCGCTGAATAGCGGGAGGCCACAGGTGCTGGCGACGGAGGGAGGAAGCAACAACCATATACAGGAGAACCTGAAATCGATCCGGGCCAGCATTGGGGACAACAGGGATTCCATCGCAAGACCAGCTGTAAGGGGCGAACACCTCGCGGGAAATGAAGTGATAGTAGAGGTGAGGCGGCTGAGGGATGATTAAGCAGGTGATGGACGTAACAACCGCCATACGGGAAGACGTCCGCAGAGCGGTCACCTCATGTGACAAAACAGTGCATAATGGCGACAAGACGCAGGGTAAGTTAAATGACCTACAGAGCACTGTCCAGGGGTTGGCTCAGGGGGTTCAGCAGTCGGCCAGGAGGAGCAGGTAACCCAGATCTCCCGAGAGCTGGAGGTGGTTCAGAGCGCGGTGAAGATGGAGGGTGAAAAGCTGCTCTCCAAAGTAACCAAAAGCTTTTTTTTTTCTTACACACAAAAATAAAGTCAACAGATTTTTATACTTGTCAGCGTTTGAACTTTACTAAGCGCCCAGACCTCGTGACGTACGTGCGCGAATTCGCTTGCTCACCGTCGCAGACTTCTGAATCATCAATTAAAAATGCCGGTTTGACACAATCAATTGACACCACGGACTCTATTTCCGCGTAAAATTCTGTATACTTTGTCAGTGCGCTCTTTTACTGGAAATGGACCTTCATATGGTGGTGTCAACCCTGGACGCGTTGTTTCGCATCTAATGAAAACGTGGGAACATCGCTCTAAATGCGGGTGAACGAAAATAGTTTGCCGCTCTCTGTGACGTTTGGGAGTTGCTGTAATCTTTGTTATGCTTTCTCTCAACTTGTCCATATAATCGCCGAAAGTCTCCGTCTGAATTTGATGTTCGAAAAATTGACCAGGGAGCTTGATAGGTACCCCATATACCACTTCGGCTGCACTGAATCCCGTATCATCTCTTAAACAACTTCTTAACCCAAGTAGCACCGACGGCAACTCGTCGACCCAGTGCGCCCCGGCGCTCCTGGCCATCAAGGATGATTTAAGTGATCTGTGGAATCTTTCCACTTTTGCATTTGCTTGCGGATAATACGGGGTGGCGGTGAGGTGGTCTCGAATGGCGACCACGGACCGGGAGACGAGCTGTTGGTAGGCCTCCAACAAGATGGAGCGACGACATCGTAAGGATGGCGGGATCGCGATGGATGCGGAAGGCACAAGACCGGTCTAAGTGGAGAGCCTTGGGGGAGGCTTATGTCCAGCAGTGGACGTCTTTCGGCTGATATGATGATGATGATGATGAATACGGGGTGGTTTTAATTATTTGCACTCCCAAAAATTTTGATAGGAAGTCAAACGTCCTAGACTCGAACTGCCGCCCCTGATCGGTAGTTATCCGCAACCGACACCCAAATCTCGATATCCATCCCTCAAATACCACATGTGCAACGCTTTCGACAGTAATGCTATCGACTAGAAAAGCCTCAGGCCACGAAGTGCACCGATCGATAATCGTCACCAGATATCTTTTGCCCTGGGATATAGGCAATGGCCCTACTATGTCTACGTGTATATGCTCAAAACGCTGAGATGACAAATATTTGCCCACTGGTGAATTAGTGTGCTTCCATACTTCGGCTTTCTGGCAAGTGATGCAACCTTCACACCACCTGTTAATATCCTTGTTCGTATCGGTTCAGATAAATCTTTGAGTTATCATTTTCCTTGTGGTGCGTTTGCCAGGGTAACTCATGCCATGTAGCGCATCAAAAACCACCCTTCTGAACTTCTCTGGTAAATATGGACGAGCAGTCCCAGTGAATGTGTCACAGGTTACGGCAATCCCCGAGTTTGACAGCCTAAGTACCACAATTTTTTATTTTTTGCTGGTTTTTAACTTCTCCAACCCAGGTTCATTCCGCTGACATCTTGTTACTTCCTCGTAGTCGACTGGCGATGGCGTAGATATCTCTTTGATAGTACGTGATAAAGCGTCAGCCACAACATCGTCACGACCGTTGATATGTTGAATATCCGTGCTATACTGCGATATGTAATCCAACTGACGTACGCGCGTTGGCGTATCCGTAATCGACGGTTTCTTGGTAAATGCAAATGTTAAAGGCTTATGATCAGTAAAAATCGTAAACTGCCTCCCTTCAATGAGTCGATTAAAATGCCTAATTGCCATATAAATGCCCAGTAGCTCTCTATCAAAGGTTGAATACTTTCTTTGTGTTTTGCTGAGTCCCTTTGAAAAATATCCCAAAGGTTGCCGTTCACCACCATTTCTTCGATTTAATACTGCACTGACACACGCTGAGCTGGCATCAGTCATAAGGGCGAGAGCAACATTCCTCGAAGGGTGTGCTATGGTTACTGCATCCATCATGTTTTGCTTGCAAATTTTAAATGCTTCTTCTGTGTCTGGTGTCCACTCTATGGGAGAATTGTCGTTCTTGGAATCACGGAAATACTGGCTTAATAAAGCCTGGTGACGTGCTGCTCGTGGAAGGTTACTTCGGTAAAAATTCACCATTCCTAAAAATTTTCTTAACTCCTTTACGGTGCGAGGTTTTGGAAATTCTTCGATAGCCAAAAATTTCTCGTCAGTTGGGCGGATTCCCTGGCTCGTTATATGATAACCTAGAAAATCAACTTCACCCTTGCAAAACTCGCTCTTCTCAAGATTGTCCGTTATTCCATTATTATTTAAGCGTGAAAATACTGTTTCCAAATGCTCGTAATGGGTTTCCTCGTCGTTTGAGGCACTTAAACAATCATCTATGTAAACAAACACGTAATCCAGATCCCTGAAAATTGCATCCATGAACCTTTGGAAAGTCTGCCCTGCGTTACGCAATCCAAAAGGCCTTGGAAACTCGAAAAGCCCGAATGGGGTAATGATCGCCGTCTTCTCTACATCTTCTACTGGAATACAATGATAGGCCTTCCGAATGTCGATCTTGCTGAAAATCCGTTTGTTTTCCGTTATATATGTAAAATCGAGCACCATCGATAGTCACCACAAGGCCTCCATTCTCCGTTTTTCTTCTTAACCATGTGTAGTGGGCTTGCCCAAGGACTATCTGAAGGACGACAAATTCCCAAGTCTATCTAATCAAAATCAAATCAATCAATTTATTTGTGTTCATAGGTCATAATAATCATAAAAGGATGTACAAAATGTTCAAGGTATCACTATAAACTGCCAGTTGGCATACAAATATACATGTCATATAAATGTTTGAAATTCTCTTAATCTTAGGTATTATTCAAAATTATCCATTAAAAAGTCATGCACACAATAATAACATTTGTCAATTAATAAACTCAATATTTTTCTCTTAAAACTATCAATGTCAGAATTTCTTATACTATCAGGTAATTTATTGTAAATAGTCGGTGCCATACCAAAAACACTTTTTTTGAAAAGTGCAGTTTTACATATTTTAGGCCTAATTACACCTTGCGTCTCGCATTCCCAGCAAGGCGAGTTTTAAACTTATTTAAGTTCGCTCTTACAAATATCGAGACTTCGTATATATATAAAGATGGCAAGGTCAATAATTGTAATGCTTTAAAGTGCGGCCTGCAGCATCCGTTACGTGTAGATTACATATTGCTCTTATGCATCTTTTCTGCGCTAGAAAGACCTGATCTCGGTTAGTTGAATTGCCCCAAAAAATTATACCGTATCTCTTGCCAGGAGATTGCCAGGCGAAAAGCTACCTGTGATTGTTGAATATAAGTCACATATTCCAGCAACGACTTATGACGATATTGATCACTTTTTATCTGCTTTTAATGAAAACTCATTATTGAGGAACAAAGTTAAATTCAGCTATGACGGAATATCAAAAGTTGTTAAGGTAACTTCCTCACATAAAGACATTATTTCCGTACATGCAACGCCAATACTAAACCTTCAGTTAGGTTTTAAACCGAACACAAATCTTATTCAATGTCAAGTTAGAAAATATCCTATTAATTTGTATTTGGGCCTACCATCACAATTGTTTATATATACAGATATTGTTCAACCTCAAGTGGTGGGGGATGTTATGACATCGTTAGTAAGAATAATACCGCTTGATCCAACAAAATACATTTATGGAGCCTATAAAATGCACGGTTTTTCTCCTGCACATTACATACCTGTTTTGCGTAGAGAGTTTGATACTATTGAAATTGATATAAGAACGCATACGGGTGGTAAGGTTCCATTCCAGTTTGGAACTTCATGCGTGAAGCTACATTTTCAACGAATAAAATGAATTTTAGATATCAGAATGGTCCCTGTCCAGGAGGAAGAATATCGTTTGTTGAAGGAGAAAAATGTGCAGAAGCGCTGATAGAGAAAGGAATAACTGCAACAACAGCAACTCGGTTGATGTTGTTTTAGCAGCAAACCATTACAGTGACCAAAATGACCAAATGGGGGCCACAGTCCTCCGTGACTATTTAGCAATAACTAGTGACAAACGACCGCAGAACTCTGAACGCCTCTTAATAACTGTGAAGCGTCCTCATAGGGACGCAACAGCACAGTCAATAAGTAGGTGGATAAAGCAGGTTCTAGCAGAAAGTGATGTGGATGTGGCAACATTTAGCGCACACAGCACGCGCCATGCTGCCACATCCACAGCCGCCTCGGCAGGGGTCAATGTCGACCTTATTAGGAAGACTGCAGGGTGGACCTCCACCTCACAAATTTTCGCTAAATTTTATAACCGTCAAATTACAGACGAGGGAATATTTGCAAGAGCAGTATGCAACTTATAACTGATTTCGAACAATTGTAAGCGATTATCAGACTGATTAAGATTATAATTTATAAGATAAGTAGATATATATTGTTCATGTATGAATCAAAGGCTACTAATTAAAAAACTAAATCAAATTAAAATAATTTAATTTTGTTTCCTAAAATATATGCAAAACTTTGTCTCTAAATAGCTACAATAATGTAAACTTAATTATATCGAACAATGGAGCGAGGAAATATTAATATATGATCAAACGAGCTTCGCAAGCGAAGTTCGATCAATATTATATGACTCGCTTCATTGGAAGATATAATTTCCCACCCCCCCCAGTATACTCAGTCAAAAGTTTTGCATCTAATCATCTCTAAAAATAATGAGGACAGAATGCTAGGAGGTTACCCGACATGGTGGGGTTTAAGAATGTTTTTAGTCAATTTAAATACTTATTTTTTTAAATCTCTCTAAAATAAGCGTGCAAAATGTTGCCAGTAGATTAAATAAACTACAATAATGTAAACTTAATTATATCTTCCAATGAAGCGAGTCATATAATATTGATCGAACTTCGCTTGCGAAGCTCGTTTGATCATATATTGTCATGATGTGGCAAATCCGTTATTTGAAGCATTTTTGTATTTTAAATCCAAGAGAGCGTAAAAAAATCTTATTATTTTTAGTGATTAATTTGCCTACTTTTACACGTCTTCTGTCTTTCGAAACTGAAGGTGGAATATTGGGTTTTTTTCTTTGGATAGAGCTTTTAACGAAACTATCATTTTATTCTACGTGTCGTACTGTATGAATTAATTATATAAGTGACTGTGGGCAAGATCGGCATACTTAATTTTTTTAAAAGTTCGAAGTAATCTAGCTGCGTTAATTATTCACCTACGTTAGCGGTTGTAATCGCATACGATGAAAAATTTCATGAATAGTAGTTCAGCTATAGTGACAGATAATTTTAATCACAAATTAAGCAAAAACAATAATATTTTTTAAAATTCGGCGAGTAGACGGACTTCCCGTGTAGTTTAGTAAGTCCGTCTAGTAATGGTATTAGCCAAACTATGGGTGCTTATATGTTTGTGTTCGAGTCCTTAAACAGAAAGAAACAAGACGATGAATATTGTATTTTAAACTTGTTAATATAAGGTTTAGATTCGATTTAAACTCAATTTTTCTTTTTTAAAGGCAAGCAATATTTTACGTAAATGGGGTAGTAAACCTTTTATGGGAAATAATTATACGTAGGTACTTACTTATTTATTGGGTTTCCAAATAAAAAAAACAAAAATAATTTTAATAGTATAACTTTTAAGTTTATTTCAAATACTGATTGGCAAATCAAAATCCATAACTTTTTAAGTACATACATACCTAAAGTATCAGGAACATGAAAAAATAACTCCTTCGTTTAATACTTCTGGCTGGTTCAAAAATAACTACAGTAAAATTAATATTTTTAAAGAACATAACGATTTATTGTTACAATATTTAAAACCAGACAAAATAACTGCATTGTATTATAGCTTTGTTGTTCTCAGGAATATAATAACAATATATTCAAATAACCGTGCAATATTGAATGACATCGAAATAATAAAATGACATAGTGTAGAAGAAAACTATCATAAATAATTAATCTAATAAGATTATTTATTAAAATAATCAAACAAATTAAACTAGCATAAAGTAAAGAACAAAATTATTCAGTTATAATTATTATATTATTTATATCAACATTTTCGCAGAGTTTTAGTCATTTAAATTAGTCTAGTCTTGTCACAAATTCTGTCCCAACTATTTGGTTGTTTTAAATTTAATAAAAGAATGTACGATGTGCTTCTGTTTCTTGGCTATGCGTAAATATACGTCGGGACTTCAGTACTTTTTATCTTAAAGATGCAGCGGGATATCAAAGAGAATCGTATTGCAGTTATAAGCTACCCAGGTGCCCATTTTCGGACTCGTCGAACCCTCGAATATATCAAAGAAATGTATCTACCGTACCATCAAGCGATATACAGAAATGGGCTTGGTCAATGACAGGTCAAGAAGCGGTCAACCACGTAAGACACGGAAACTGGTTTCTGGCGGCAATAAAAGCTGTGGCCGAACGAATTCGTAGAAATCCACTCCGCAAGCAGAAAATCATGGCTAGGGAAATTAAGATTTCACCAAACAAGACCTTAGACTTGGGGATTATCGTCAAAGTACGGTCACCGGCTGACTGCTGCTCTGCGACATATAAGAGCAATGAGAGCGAAGGAGTTGTGGCAACGGCATGCAAAATTTCGTAATATTTTGTTTACAGACGAAACATTTTTTATCGTGGAACGAAACTGCCGTCCTCAAACTAAAAATCAGTTAAATACAAGAGGATCATTTGAGTTATGACCAAAACGTTTTAAAGTATACGTGTCTAAAAACTGGTGCGCGATATCCAAGTAATTTATATACACTTACATTTGAGGCTTCCTTTATATTTATATATAAAGTTGGTATGTTTTTACTTTCTTTTTATAACTGAAGTCTTCAATTTTTCTTTTTAGCTATAATAAGTACACACATGTGGATATGGATCCGTTGAATTTTATGAAATAAATTACATGACGGTTAAAATATGTTTAGCGGCCTTCTACCTCAGAAATTCAGGTTATACGGGATAGATTTTTCAAAAACAAAACAGTTATATAGAAAACGTAACTAAAAGTCATGATATAGCCGCTTTCTAGCAAGGTATGTCTAGTTAAACCTATGCAAAAAGACGTGATTAGAAAACGGCCACGCGACTTTAATTGCCTTCTAGATTAAAAAAAGCTAAATGTGGTGAATTTGATATGATCTATGCTTGAGAAAGAGGCGGTTAATTGAAGAATAAATAAAAAAAACTGGTCTTGTGCTATGAATTGCAATCAAAATATATTTTTATGTCCAATAATTTGGGGAAGCTGCTGCCTGTATTGGTCAAATTGCATTAGGTAAATGATGTTTATTACATCGATCGAAACTGTCGAATTAAAAGTCTGAGCATTTTGGGATGAATACAAAATTGAACAGAATATAGGTCGCATAGACGAAAAGCAGCTGTATTTTTTTCACCCAGATTAAGTAGTACTTACTTGCTACACGATTTCTAAATTTGGATTAACTGCGCCAACTTTTGAGAACATGTCACCTTGGTCGGAAGCATTTTTTCTTCAACGAAAAACGAGAAATGCTGTGATGACTTACAAAATATGAATTTATTCTAAATGCGGTATAAAAGCATAATGCAATATATTACTACGTCAAAGCGAATTAAATATCAAGTTGTATAATTACAAATTATAGGTATTTTTAGCCAAGGGAGGGCAAAGGTATAATTTTTTACCACTTTAATTAAAACCGCTTTTTGGTCTTGTTTTACGTTTAAAAATTGGCAGCTATCAATTTTTTATCGCCCTCAGCGTTAAGTAACTGCCATTTGGTAATAAAAGCCCAAAAATTATTCATTTAGCCGCTAGCATGAAGGCTGTATCTCGGTGGTTTCTAAAAATATTGACACCAAACCCAGATATTTAGATCGATAGCTAATAAGCAGTTGAATCACGCTGTATCGATTACTCAAAAAGGTCGTATGATCCTTTAGCCGCATTTTTGTTTAAGGACAGCAGAAAAGTTCAACCGCCAAAATGACAAAGTTTACGCTCATAGCTCTGCTCTCAAGAAGATTTTGAAAAAAATCCTAGAGTAGAAAGAGGAAACCACCCTGCATATTTCATGGTTTTGTGGGAGTGTCTTACTAAGGTGTAACACAGCTTCGATTTTGTGAACGAGGCGTAAAAATACGTGCGATAAACTATGAGAATAATATTTTGGATAAGGTACTTAAGCTACAAAATGATAATTAATTCGCCGGCAAGCATTGCCTATTTCAACAAGACTCGGCCCCAGCATACAAAGATAAAACAACGCGAAGTTGGCTGGAAACGCATTTAACCGGACTTTATTGCAGCTGAAGATTGGCCTTCGGGAAGTCCGGATCTTAATCGGTTGGACTACCGCCTGTGGGACATTTTAGAGGAGAAGGCCCGTTCTAAGCCTTACCGTAATGTTGGGACTCTGAAGGCAGCGGCTTCTATACCCATCAAAATGAGCGTGCTGTCATAAACGAGTGGCTAGACCGTTTGAAGGAGTGTGCTAAAGCTAAAGGGTGGTCATTTAGAATAAATGTTTTATTTTTAGGAATCCATATTATAATGTTAATAAAACAACCCTTCAGGGCCCATTCTACGAGGGCCAGAATATATGGCATGACTAGGTATCTATTTCTTTCTAATTTCTAATCGAAGGCAGAGATAAACGTACCTTGCGATGGCCAAGCGGCAAAAAGAAAGAAGGTATTGTGGGATAGCGGTTCGTGACATGATCTGATTTGGCATTACATAGTACGCAAATAGTTGTTACTAATATTTACGAACGAATACTGTCCCTTTAAAACTTTGTTAGTAGCTAATGCCGTGTTAAATTTATTAAATTAAATACAGTATTATCGTTTACCAAAAACTTCATAAAAATATTTACGCCAATAAACCGGTAATCACATCTTACCAAATATCAAAATAATAAATACATTTGTATTGATGTGTAGCGACACTTTTCTCGTAGCATTTTGAATTTGCAGTTTCCCTACAATAAACACGTCGTTCTTAATATCTTCATCAATTGTATTAAAAAAAAACGGAAAAAAATATATATGATGTATTCTTACCCGTAGATTCCGAATTTCTCATAACAATAAAATGTCCATAATATCACATTACCGACTTCTTGCTCGGGGGCGTCGACCTATTAAGCCTAAAAAGCTCTTTATATCAGTGGCTGTTTGAGGAATTGGGTAATTCAATACAGCGTCTATCTTATCATTATTTGGCTTAAGGCCCTCGCTGGTTATTGTGTGTCCCAAGTATAAAACTTCTTTTCTAAGGAAATGTGACTTATCTAACTGAATTTTCAGGTTCGTTTGACGAAATCTCTCAAAGACAGCTCTTAATTTTTCTACATGTTCTGGTAAACTTTTTGAAAATATTATTACATCGTCAAGATAGACGAGGCAATGTATTCCTTGCAATGTATAGTATAATATAATAATAATAAACTTTATTTCCCAAACAACATCAATACATTTGTATCTGTGCAGTACATGTTAATATAAAGTTGTAAGTTACATCGTTTAAGTATAATGAAGTCCTTTACTCCCCGTACTAGTTAAAACTGTATCACGGTGGAGTAAGATTCGTCATCCTCAATCGTGCATTATACTATAATGAACTTATAATAACTGTAGTTAAAATTATTTGCACACTTTTAAACAACATTTAGCTAAAAATTGAAAGTTGAGGGTAATTTGTAATCCAAGTCAAGCAAATGTTTCACTACTCACAGAACTATATCGAGATAGAAGGAAAGAGTGTATGTACCTCGCGTGCCGAAAAGTGGTTCTGAGCACTGCATTGCTCGCCGCGATGCTCAGTCCGCTCTCGACTGCTGTCCGTGTGTGACGTTCGAATTTAAAAACAAAATGCCCTGTTGCTCGATAATAAACTGTTTAAACACACCAAAAAATCAAAATCATGTGAATCAAGATATTTCTTTTCATAGGTAAGTACTCTTTTCCCTAAAATATCCGTTATTATTTATAAAACAATTTATTTTGTTGCATAGTACCTATTAACTTCATATAAACAGTAACGGGCGAGTCCGTGTCTACTGCTACTTTTCCATTGCGGCTTTAATTTGACGCGCCAGACTTGGCATGCATTGAAAACCAGCAAAGAAAATAAACCAATCCAAACTGTCGAGCACTTGTCGAGACGCGTTCAAGGTTGATTTCTCATTTTTCTGTCAAAAGTAAGATATAGTGTTGTACCCGGCGATTTTCAATGCCGATTTCTTAGTCGATTAAAATCGATTTTCAAAACAGAAAAAATGATAATTATTTTTACAAGCGTTTATTTCACTAGCAATGTATGTATATGCGTATGTAAGTATGTATGTATGTATGGGTCAAATCTTGCAAATTAAATTTGACCCACTTCCCGTTAACGGAATGGGCTGAAATTTGGACCATATATGTAAACTCAATGACAATGCAATATTATGGTATCTAAGAGATGATCTGATGATGGAGTCGGAAGGTGGCGACAGGATCTCCGCTATTCTTAACGTAGACCCACCGTGTTAGGACTCAATAGTTTTGTCTCGATAAGCAGATAAAGATTTTGCAAAAAAAAGTACAGTCGGCAGCAAAAACTTGTCCCAAAAATGTTTTTTTTACTATTATGTAGCCGTTAGATGAAGTAGTAGTCAAAATGAAATATTTTTGCCAAAAGGATAATAATTAAGTATAGTTCGCAATTTTGGTTCAGTTTTCCAAAAGATCCTATTGTCAAAAATAGATGGATAGAAGCAACGGGTCGAAAAAACTGGTTTCCTACAAAACACAGCCGGATTTGTTCTGTACATTCTCACAAAGATACCTTTACTGGCCAATCAAAGTGCCGGCGAATAATCAGTACAGCTTATCCGACTATAGATGTAGTGATAATGCCAAATAATGAAAAGGTAAGTACCTACATTTATACGTCACAATGAGTGCGTGCGTGCGTGCGTGCGTGCGTGCGTGCGTGCGTGCGTGCGTGCGTGCGTGCGTGCGTGCGTGCGTGCGTGCGTGCGTGCGTGCGTGCGTGCGTGCGTGCGTGCGTGCGTGCGTGCGTGCGTGCGTGCGTGCGTGCGTGCGTGCGTGCGTGCGTGCGTGCGTGCGTGCGTGCGTGCGTGCGTGCGTGCGTGCGTGCGTGCGTGTGTGTGTGTGTGTGTGTGTGTGTGTGTGTGTGTGCGTATGTGTGTGTGTGTGCTTGCGCACACGCGCGCTTTATGCTACAGGTATAGTATTTTTTATGCTACAGATAAAAGGATCAGCTTCTTTAGAGAAGGACTCTATCAAGACTACGCCAAGGAAAAGAAAGCTGGAAAAAGTGAGTTTTACTATAAAATGATGACATTACTAATTTGTTTTTAAATTTGTGTAATTAGTAGTTTTGCATTATTATATTTCAACATATATTACACTTACAGAATATTAATGAACCATCCACATCAGACGAAACTTTAATTCATACACCAAAGAAGAAAAAAATTATGAACCAATTGAAAAACGCAAGGCAAATGATAAAAGAAAAAGACAAACAAATTAAACGCTTGAAGGAAAAAACCATCGAAAAGTAAATAAAATACTTTCCCTAGTGGCATTGCTGACGCTCTTCCGTTGCGACTTGCGATCAATGACACCACAGATTAGAAACGATTTTGTGTATGTTGTACACATCACTAAAAGACTCGCGTGACGTCAAAGTGCCTACGCAAAATGTTACACGCTCGGTTCTCATATAAATCGACGAACTCTTTCCTTCTATCTCGATATAGTTCTGTGGTTTCACTGGTGACCAAGTTAAGTTAAACGTAAACAAGTAGTATATGCAAAAAATACGGATGCATCTTTATTTTTTGCAGAGAAACAATACTAGTAGGGTGTTATTAAGGGTTCTGGCTCACTGTTTATTTGCGGTTGGTAAAATGTGTTGTGGTGAGTAAATGTATGGGTGATGTATGGTTGTGGTTAAAAGATAATGTATTTCCAACTGCATAAAAAGCGATATGTTGGTAATTCAAAAGTTGTGAGTAGGTATATTAGCGTACGATTGCTGTTTTTATATGAAAAGTTGAGATGGGTATGGCGAGGGTCGCCGCTGCAGCCGTTGCTTCTTGTTGTTGTTAGGTGGTTGGTTGGTTGGTTGGTTGGTTGGGTTAGGTGCAGGTGTGTCATGTAGGTAGGGGGGTAGGCTTAGCGCGGGTGTGTTAGGTGGTCGGTTTGCGCAGGTGATCGGGGGCGTTAGCGGGGACGTTAGCGGGGACGGGGGGGCGTTATCGAGGACGGGGGTGCTAGCGGGGTCGGGGTGCGTTAGCGGGGATGCAAGCGATGAGGGTAGGTGATGTCATAAAACCATCGAGTGTTTTGTATGATTAGTTTAACATGCCGCCGCCGCCTCCGCCGCCGTCGTTGCTTGTTGTTATGGTATTAAAGCCATGGGGTGTTTTTTTGTATGTATGGTTCTTAAGATAGTGATTCAAGTGTTTATACCTACTAAAATCATCTAAGACGGCACCAATTGACTTTAAATAGAAAATTAGTTGTTGGAAGTTTTGTATGAGCAGTTTGATAAATTATTATATTTATAATTGAATAAAATAAGTGAAGAGGATGTTGTAATCGACGCTTATCAGCGTTGTGGTTTTGCATTCATCCTCTTTATTAGTTATTGTGATTTGTTATTACTACACTCGCTACAGCAGTGCACATACATTGTAACCAACCAATAAAATAATTTGGAGTGAGGTATGACATCAGCGTCGTGATGCGTTGAGGGTTGCAGAAGTAGTGTGATTGGTTGAATGAGCTGTGACGTTGCACTCAACTAGCGTTGTGGTTGGTCAAAGCGCGCGAGCTGTGATGACGTACACGTGGGTTCAACTTATTGTGGTGTTGGTGATACTATCGTGTGAGTGCTCGAATGTCTGTTGCGTGAGGTTTGTATGGAGGTATGATTTTATCGGTTGTAAAGTATAACTTTGTTTTTGCATTGAATGAATGATGATAAGCTTATCAGCGCGCCCCGCGCGCAGTAGTTTCCTCGAGTAGTCCCTAGATGGCGGGGGGGTGAGGTATGACATCAGCGTCGTGATGCGTTGCAGTGTCTCGAATGAGCTGTGACGTTGCACTCAACTAGCGTTGTGATTGGTCAAAGCGTGCAGAGCTGCGATGACGTACACCCAATTGTAGCGTTGGTGACACTATCTTAAGTATATTATCCTTCATATTTTTTTTTCCCTTATAAAAAACCATTTGCTTTGCTAGTTTTTAAGAATATGGTGGGGTGGGAGGAGAAGGAAACAAAAAAAAAACATTCCATTTTTATATAATTTCACCTTTATTAATCCAAGATTTTTCATTCATACCCAACCACTTTACATACACTTTATCCCCCTTACGTTTTAATACTTTTTCCACAAGGTAAATGTCAGGGTTTTGAACCTTTTGTAGTTCCTGCTCATAAAAACATCCCGAGATGAGTTCCCGCTTCATATCTTGAAGTAAGTATGTTGTTGGGTTAGTAATTAACACCTTGACGATTTGAAAAATTTCCGTGGTCCAGTTGCCGGTGTAGCCCTTAGAGAAAGCCGATTTATGCTTGCTGATTCGCACGTAGTCATTTACCTTAAACTTGTTTGGAGGTTTGACTTTAATATAATTATATACCTTATGAAGCAGTTTATTAGAGTTGGTTTTATTCACACTCATCGGTGCCATGCCTATGGTACTATGTTTTTTATTATTATATTGTATAAGTATATCACTTATCAGTTTGGTCCAGTTATATGAACCGTTTAAACTGAAACGCTGCCAGAACCAATGTTTTAAGGTTCTTATTAGTCTTTCTACTATAGAAGCCTTCATCACACTATATGTAGAGTAGTGATTAATGTTGTGACGTTGCATTAATTCTTGAAATTTGCTATTAAAGAACTCTGTGCCATCGTCGGATTGAATATTTTTTGGCTTTCTCCTATTTAAAATATTACTCATAGCCTTTGTGACGTCATCAGCGTTTTTAGTTTTCAACGGTTGCATCCACGCGTACTTTGAAAATGTATCAATACATACTAAAATATATCTGTACCCGTTATTATCTCTAGAGTACTTTTGCATATCAATTAAATCGATTTGCCAAGTATCATCAAATCCCCTCTGTATGAAGCGTCTACGTGGAAAAGTCTTTCTCGCATACCTATGTATCTCCTTCACCACTTGTGCTTTACCCATCAGATATTCTCAATGGAGTTGGAGTAATGCGTTTTATCGGCGGTGGTGGTGGTTGAGGTGGTGTTTGCGAACTTGTTTGAATTCTAGCTGTCAATTTCCCAAGTTGATCTCGCAACACGTTTATATCCTTCGAATATCTCTTAAACTTTCCAAATATTAAATTATGTAACTCATCTAATTGCGCTTTATTTATTGCATCACCTTTGAGAATACCCCTCTGCACTCCCATTAAACGTTTATTTTCAAAGTTAATTGTCTCTTTTTCCACTTTAATATTATTAGCTAGCGCACTGCGGGTTGGAGAGCTAGTATTTAAGTGTTGACCAAACTTGTTAAGAGGCATGACGAAAGTGATTGATGTATAGAACCATCAGCCTCTTTTATTAGGTATAAGGACAGAATTTTAAATTAGAAGCGGTATAATTAACAGCTCGATTCACTTGAACAGCTCCGTTCAACGGTTCGGTTCAATTCAAGAGCTCGGTTCCGTTCAACAGCTCGATTCACTTCAACAACCCTGTTTCGGATCACTTTAAGATTATGCCACTTTCGGTTAGTTCTTCCACAATAGCATTGATTTCGTTGGAATGTGAGGTGTTACCAACAGCTTGAGATGATATTAATAGTCGTAAACGATTCACAAGTTCGTTTGGATCATCCCAATATACATAATCGGTGTTTGGGTAAAAGTTTTTGGTTGTTAATGAGGTTTCACGGTTAAGACAACCACCTCCTTTAATTTTGTTACTTTCTTGCGTGCGTTTAATGTAAAGTTGATACTTTACGCTTTTGTCCCCATTCACTTGACCGTTAGGTAAATACCCCCTACGATGAGCGCTTGTTATATCTAAAATTTTATTATAAACTGTTATATCTTTAGGCTTAATCACACTCTTGTCTGGCGCCTTTTTAAAGATGAGTTCAAGCAGTCCGGGTGTTGTATTGAAGATGGTATCTTTAATATGAACCTTATCATTTATAATTTTAACTCGACTATTACCAATATGCATCTTGCCTTCCTTAAGGTAAACACCAAATGGTATTTTCATAGCTTTGAATAGGTAATTGATGTATTTTTGATGACGATCACTCACATCTACACTACTTTGTTGCACCTCTTCACCAACCTCATCATTATCAACAGCATCGTCATCCTCATCATCATCATTATCATGATCATCACCATCTGTTTCAAGAGCTGATGCCATTGTTTCCTCATCACTATTCTCCTCCTCCTCCTCCTTCAGTTTCCACATCTGTCTATTAAGAGCCTCATTCTTAAATTGATGTTCTTTCTTACTGCTTAAATATGTTGTTGGTGTAGAGGTTTTAATGGGTGTTTCGAATTTAACAGTCGGTTTTACACCATCCTTAGATTTTAATGCTTCAGAAACTAAAACATTAAGCGGTTTTGTAATCGGTTTAAATGTTTCCGCTAGTGAAGTGGTGAGTAATGTCTTATCCGCTCGTAACGCCTTCACTTTTTTCTTCACACTTTCAACGGAATCAATAAGCTTCCGTTTTAACTCTTTATCACCAAAAAGGGTTTGTTTCCCAACAGCTGACATTGTGTTACTAATGCTAGTCTGATGTTACCAACTGAATTTATATTATTTTACAATGATGAAAGCGTCAAAACCTTTACGATAACGACCTTTATCTATCTCTCTCTCTTTATCAATAGTTAAAAAAGTATACTTTTTCTCCCAACATTTGCGACAAATGTTCTTGAACTGCTCCCAAGACATGTCAGTGTTTACATGATCATCGTAAGCATGTTTTAAATTCAAATCATCCTGTTTAAAGAGTAATATTAGATTAGCGTTATCTCGCACCAACTGTTTAGGTATTTTACTATATGTTTGGCATAAGTAGAAGCAATCTAACCACCGATGACGTCCCATAGCAAAATACTGACGTATCGCATCTTGATCCTCCAAAGCCACATCATCGAACACAACAACGCTGTCCTCGGCAGCTTCTTCCGGTGGTAACACCTCACTCTTATCGTTATAGGTATGAAATGGTAAGTCACCTGCCTGCTCTAAAATTTCACCCAGAAACTTATATTTCGGCTGGTTTAAAGATTTGGAATACAGGTAGACATTTTGGAACTTTACACCGTTCGGGTTGAGGAGTAGGGACAACAGCACATTAGTCTTACCGCAGTTGGAAGGACCACAGATTAGACATCTAATGTTGTTTGCCAACAAAGCACCATGCTTCAAATAACTTTGAGGGGTTGTATTATCTAACACACTCCAGTCATTGACTGTAAGAGACGTGTTTTGCTTTTTAAGCTTCATTTTATTGTGAAAGAGTGAGGGGTGCAGTCGTGTATTTTATACAAACATCTATCATGTCTTTCGAACTATTTATTTTACCTTCACAATTAAAATATGAATTAGATTTTAGTATAGAGGAAGATGAGGAAATGAATGTGGAGGGAGATAAAGAAGAGAAAAAGGTGGGAGGAGAGAAGATGAGGGAAGAGAATATTGAGGATGGGGATACAGAGGAAGAGGAAGGTGAGGGGGCGGAGGATGAGAAAGATATGGAGGAGGAGGATGGAAATAATGATAATATTAATACGGTTTCTAATGGTGATAATGATGATGACAGTTGTGATGGTGATTGTGATTGTAATTGCAATTGCAGCTTTAAATTCCCAGATCACAACTTTTCCTTCTTCATTCCCAAAACATACTTAAGATGATTACACGTGCCGCTCATGTTAGTGTTAAACGTAAACCCAAAAGGAAAAGAAGTGGTGGTGGATTTGTAAATAACCTCATTAATAATTTACCCTTCGAACTGCATGTACCTGGATATAACTGTTGAAAGATGGGCAGCCAGCAAGACAGGAACAAAAATGCAGCTCAAGTTCAGAAGTAGATATATTTTTCTTAACAGCACACGATACAAGAGGGAAAAAGCGCCAATTCTACTTAACACTTCTATTTATAGCCTCTCCAATGGTTACAATTTTAATCAACTTGGCTCCTATTTTCCATAACGTTGTGAAAAATAACTTACAAAATGATGTGATAATTATTACAATTAATATACAATTGCATACTACTTTTAGTATTTATAGATCAGATAAAATATAATTCCTACATTAAATATTTTATATAAAATTAAGGAAGTTGCAGTTGTCTAACTGAAAAGAGTTGCCATTTGAAAATACATAATGCATAAGTTGTATCTACATTACTTTCATATTGAGGCAATTGAGATTATTTAATATAAACAAAATATAACATTTCTATAATTATAGTTACGTAATCTTTGATTAGTAAATTAATAAATTATAACTGAAAATGAAACAAGTTAACGTAACTAAATGGAGTTGCCATGTTAAAAAGAAAATTAGCAGCACTAAATTTACGTAGGTATATAAAAGTTAATAACACTTATAAAATCTTAATTATAAAAATGGCTATTCTATTGCGCGTTATGTAACACTCGGCCGTCCTGACTACAGCCGCGGCCCGCGGCGATCTTTAGATGGGTCAGACGCTGTGGTTGAAGCGTTGGCGGCTCCGGCGCCGGCTCCAGCGCCCCCCGCGCGCCAGCCGCCTAGGCTGGATGCCGTCGATGGTATCGCAGTAGCAGGCCGCGCTTCGTGCTTCCCGTGATTAGAGTTCTCCAACTGAAACGCATAAATATACAAGTATACAATCAAGTTCACTTTATGCTAGAGAACTAGACTTAAATACTTTCGATTTGCACACAGCTTAATTATAAAGAAATAAATCAGGAGCGAGACAACAAAGAACTAACTACTCATTTAGGTAGGGGCAGTTCAAATCACACAATGCACTCAGCATGTATTGATTATAAGGTAAATACATGAATAATTGCACTAAGCCATAATGCACATAGCAGAAATTATGGTGAAACACATAGCAAAGGTATGTAGGAGCACATAGCAGAAGCACAGAGCAGAAACATGTAGGAGCACAAAGCAGAAATAAGGTCGGCGCACACAGCTTATTAAATGTTATCATCAATTATACACACAGCCGAAGATCATCGTCTATGATATGACACAGATCTACATAACGTTGGCACATAGCTACAGACTAAAAGTGACATTGGGTATACGAGACGAAACTTTGTATGTAATTGTAGTGATACGTAGCTTCATATAGTAGGTATTGTAAACGCACCAGGCAATTATGGCAATGGCACACAATTAAGTTTTAAGAGAACCAAGGTATAGGTACATTCTTGAAATAATACTATCCACTTTTGTAACAAACCTTTTTATATACTTATTCTATTTAAAAGATCAAAACTGATAGGTAACATCATTAATGTTTTAAAGTTAATTCACATTACAAATCATTTGGATATATTTTCAGCGTAAGATTTAAATCAATTACTAATAGTTATAAGTGGGTGTTACAATAAAAATATGCCTGTAAGGATTATTAACTTTCTAATAAGTCTATGAGATCGTCCCTGTCTATATCTCGTCCCTCGCTGTCTGTAGAATCGTCTAGATCGGACAGAACCGCTTTGTATGGTCGTAGTGTGTCACCTGCCACCGCTGCTGTAAATTTGCGATAACCTCTCATCCCTTTGACAGAAGCTATCGTATATCGGTCAATTGCATGATTAGTCTGTACAATTTTATATGGTCCCGAATATCTATTACCTAACTTTTTGCTTACACCTACCGCCTCTTCGGTAACACCGCCTTTCCATAATACTAACTGCCCTTTACTATATTTAGTACAACTTTTGTGCTTGGCATCGTACCGCTTTTTCATTTGATCCATGTTACGGTCCAGTTTAGCTTTAGCCTGGTCCCGCCTAGTAGCCAAATTCTGTCTCTGGGTTTCGTAACTAATTGGACATGGTTCCGGGGCCGGTAACGAGTTATTTTGATGTGCAAACATCAAATTGAATGGAGCTACTTTTGTTACAGCATGGACAGTGTTATTAATTCCCCAAACAATATGAGGTAACTTGGTATCCCAGCTACATTCCTCTATCACTGAAGTGCTTAGACCATCTAAAATTGTGCGGTTCACGCGTTCTATTTGTCCGTTAGCGCGTGGTACTGATATGGCGTTAAGTACGTGCTTAGCCTGTTGTTCGGACATAAAATCTTTAAAATATCGACTAGTAAAGGTTTTGCCACGATCAGTTATAAGTCTATTAGGCCTACCAAATATTGAAAATACCTCTCTAAGTTTACCTATGGTCTCAGTTGATCGCACGCTCTTCACAGGATACGCAAAAACAAACTTCGTAAAAGAATCTATAAGCATCAAAATGTAGCTATTCCCCCGTCGACTCTTTGGGAACGGCCCCAAGTGATCCGCATGCAACGTGTGCATAGGTATGTCCTTTTTCTCTATAGGGTGGAGCTCCCCTTCTTGCCTACCGTATGTAGACTTGCCATATGCGCAATGAATACAACTCCTAACATATTTTCGAATAAATCGCGTCATGTGTGGAAACCAATAAGAGGATTTTACTAATTTTTCAACCCTCTCAAACCCTGGGTGGCCAATTTGGTCATGGCACTTTTGTAAAATACCGTATTTGGCCAGTTTAGGCACAACGAACCGTTCACCGGCAACGGTTTTGCGATAAAGCACCCCGTCTACTGCGCTGTAATTATTAGTAATATCGCGATTATCGGTACCACCATTTAACTGTGTAATAATTTGCGTAATACTAGCGTCCTGCATTTGAAGGGTAAGTGCCCAATCAGTTTCGCCTATAATGGATACACTAACTACATCATTACCCACGGGATTACGACTTAGCGCGTCGACGTGCCGCATCCTATCGCCCGGTCTGTACTCAATTTCAAGCTCGTAGTCTTGAATAGTCAACCACCATCTTGCGATGCGCGCTACGAGGTCTTTTTTTGTTAGTGTAGTACGAATAGCCGCGCAGTCAGTTATAATCTTTACAGGTATACCTACCAAATAGATGCGAAAACGTTTTAGCGATTCCACCACAGCCAGTGTCTCTAACTCATAGCTGTGATAGAATTGCTCTTCGCGGCTAGTTACACGACTGAAGTATGCTACCGGCCGTAGTGTACTATCGGGTTGGTACTGCATAAGAATACCCGATAATCCGACTTTACTCGCGTCAGTATGCAGTTCAGTTTTAGCTTCGCGATTATATATAGCTAGAACCGGTCTATTAGTCAGTGAACTTTTTAAAGTTTCAAAAGCATCCTGTTGATCACTACCCCAATGCCAAGGAACATCTTTTTTTGTTAATTCTGTTAGAGGTCGCGCTATAATAGCAAAATTCCTAACAAATTTACGGAAATATGACGCGAGGCCAATGAACTGTCGAATCTCGTGGACATTACTTGGAGGTTTGTATCGAAGAACACAATCGATTTTATGCTGCCCCGGTCGAATGGTTCCCGCTGTTATTTCATGCCCCAAATAATCGGTCGTAGTTTTGAGGAACGAGCATTTGCCTAAATTTAACCGCAAGTTAGCTTTGGTCAAAAGATTTAGTACCTTTTCTAACAGATCGAGCCCCTGTCGGATCGTTACTGTGGGCAAAATCATGTCATCGAGATAGACAACAACACTATTATTATGTTCGTCGTTTCTACTACTAGCGCCGTCTGAACTAGTACTCGCATGTACGTCATTATTAGCAATTTTACCTAACGCAAGTCTAAGTGCTCTTGAAAATACGGCAGGAGCATTTGACAGGCCAAACGGCATTTTAACAAACTCGTACTGCCCTGATGGCGTAACAAATGCAGTTTTTGCAATCGACGATGGGGACATTGGTATTTGGTAATAGCCCTGTGCGAGATCCAACGTACTAAAATAGTATTTACCCGACAATAAACTAATCAGATCTTCAATATGAGGTAAAGGGAAACGATCCTTTACCGTGACTGAATTAAGCGCGCGGTAATCCACACAAAGCCTGTATTCTCCATTCTTTTTACGAACTAATACAACGGGACTCGCGTAAGGTGAACTTGATTCCCGTGCTACGCCAGAGTCTAACAATTCTTGAACTTTATCGTCTACTACTTGTCTCTCGCGATAAGATAACCGGTATGGTTTGGAGAATACAGGTTTTTCAGTGATCGTTTCAATCGACATTTCAATTAAATCTGTACAACCTAGATCTGCCGTACTAGATGCAAACATATCTGAATAACGATTTAACAGTTCAATCAATTTTGTCTTATCAGTCAAGTTAATGTTACCTATATCCACGTCATTAGCATTAATTTCAGATCGCTCCTGACCGCAAACTACAATAGATGCGTTACTCTCAGTATTTACCGTCATAACAAAATCGTCATCGCACAAGCTGGCCCTAGTCAACAGGTGACCCACTCTCCACACTAACGGTTCATTTCCAATATTGACAACTGTCATCATGTCACTAGTGGAAGACAGCACAACACCCGGTATAAAATACATGGACTCAGAGTTATACACAGGTAACGTAGTGAGCAATATCGACTGATCAAATTGGGCACCTTCTTCTAAACAAATATGAACTTGAGTAGTACTATACGGAGGTATAACAACATCATTTGAAAGATAAATTTTACATTTACTTTCAACATCTTTCACATCAATTTGCAACAAATCATTACTGCCGTGATAATTTCTAAAAAATGACACACTATTTGCGGTAGTTAAGAGGCTCACATTATCTTTGTTAATAATCGGCTGACCTATAATCAATTCTATACTACCCCCACAATTATAATTTGTGACCTCTGCTTCACTACTTATGCGCAAATTATCGATATGTACAGTAAAATACACTTTTCCCAGGGATTTTACTAAACTACCGCCGAAACCACGCATGACTATGGTAGATGGATAAGTCGGCAGATTTAACTTATTGCTAGCACAATGTGTCAAAATATTAACTTTACTTCCAGTATCTACGTATGCCGTCAGTTCACAATCACCAATAACGACTTTTTTTCTAAAATAGTCAGGTCTTATATCAATATCAAAAGATTTGTAAGTGTACATCACCTTTGTTGGTAGCCAGCACGTCGTGTAGTCGTGGCCCCGTCGCTGGCAGTTGTTGCAGTGCAGCAGGCTCCGGCAGTCCTTCCCCTCGTGTCCTGGTTTTCGGCAGACGTAGCACAGCTTCACGGTGGGAAGTCCCGAAGGCCGGCGCCACGTGCTCTTCGGGGTCTCCTTGTTCTTGGCAGCAGCGCTCTCCACTCTTCTGTAGTTCTCCAGTGAGGATAGGTACCCATAGTACAGTTCCTCTGCAGTGTCGCATCTGAAAGCTTTGGCATTCGCTCTTAGCTCCTGTGGTAGTCCCCTAATTATACATGAGGCAGTTCCTTCTTCGTCTAATCTACATTTTTTTATGAGAGATAATTTGTCATGGAAATATGTCGTCATAGTCTCTTGGTCAGTTTTCTTACGGCTTAACATGTGCTCAAGTTTATCTACAAAATCGGTGGCCATGGGAAAAGCCCGTTCTAAGGAGTTTTTCCAATCTGCCCATGACAATTCGTAATCGTCCAAATTATCATACCACTCACGGGCAGAACCGCGTAATCTCATATGCATTATGTATGATTTATCAACATCTCCCCAATTGTGAATGCGCCCCAGCTGATCTATTTTATTAAGCCATACTTTAACACACAGGGATTTGGAACCTGGATCGAATTTGGGTATCAGCTCCGCATCTAAATGGGTAGTTCTCCGCCTTTTAGCCAAATTTGGATCGAAATTAGAAAAAAAATTCAAAATTTTTTCGTTTACCTCGTTAGATGATTCAACTTCAACGGCTTTTCGCTTACCCAATCCACCGATGTACGGACCCAAACCTTCCATTTTCTGGTTGTGGACGCCACTCATCCCACTTCTGAGGTGTTGAAAGATGGGCAGCCAGCAAGACAGGAACAAAAATGCAGCTCAAGTTCAGAAGTAGATATATTTTTCTTAACAGCACACGATACAAGAGGGAAAAAGCGCCAATTCTACTTAACACTTCTATTTATAGCCTCTCCAATGGTTACAATTTTAATCAACTTGGCTCCTATTTTCCATAACGTTGTGAAAAATAACTTACAAAATGATGTGATAATTATTACAATTAATATACAATTGCATACTACTTTTAGTATTTATAGATCAGATAAAATATAATTCCTACATTAAATATTTTATATAAAATTAAGGAAGTTGCAGTTGTCTAACTGAAAAGAGTTGCCATTTGAAAATACATAATGCATAAGTTGTATCTACATTACTTTCATATTGAGGCAATTGAGATTATTTAATATAAACAAAATATAACATTTCTATAATTATAGTTACGTAATCTTTGATTAGTAAATTAATAAATTATAACTGAAAATGAAACAAGTTAACGTAACTAAATGGAGTTGCCATGTTAAAAAGAAAATTAGCAGCACTAAATTTACGTAGGTATATAAAAGTTAATAACACTTATAAAATCTTAATTATAAAAATGGCTATTCTATTGCGCGTTATGTAACATAACTATTGCGGACCAGGAACAAAATTAAAAAAACGTTTAGCACGTGGTGATAGGGGAGTCAACCCTTTGGATGAATCTTGTAAATTACATGATATAGCTTATTCACGAGACAATACCTTAGAAGGACGACATAACGCTGATTTACAATTAGCGCAAGCAGCGGAGGAGCGTTGGCGTAATTCATCTACTCCATTTGGTGAACGAATAACCGCCTTCGCGGTAGATAAGGTGATGAAGTATAAAACTAAGCGTGGTATGGGTGTTCCCCTATCTCAGGTGATTAAAGCCACTCGTAAAGCGGTTGTACACCACAATAGTAAAATAAAGAAAAAAGGGGGTAAGAAACCATTGTCTACTAATGCACTACTCGAGGTGGGTGTGAAGGCTGCCAAGCGTTACCTTCAAGGAAGAGTTGTAAAACCATCACCACGAGTTATACCAGTACCTAAAAAAGGGGGGTTTTTACCCTTAATACCACTACTCGCTGCGTTGGGTGCAGCAGGTTCACTCGCAGGAGGAGTGACAACGGCTGCTAAAAATATTTATGAAATGGTGAAGAATAAAAATAATAATACAGGCACCAGCAGCAGCGGTGCTAAAGCAATTGGTAAAGGACTGTATTTAGCACCATATAAACGTGGAATGGGACTTTATTTAACACCATATGGGAAAAAAAAAACTAGGATTACCGAAAGGGAAAGCTCTCACAGATAAAGACATTTTGAAATGTGTACGGAAACAGAAAATCCCCTTCTTTCGCGGTGTTTTTATGCGAGATAATCTACCCTCTACACAACCCTACTACTATGAAACTGGTATTATTAACCTAGACAATCAACAAGGAGACGGTACACATTGGTGTGCATACGCTAAAAAGGGAAACTTTTGTTTATATTTCGACAGTTTCGGTGATTTGAGACCACCTCAAGAGTTTCTCAAGTATATGCATGGAATAAGTGTGGAGTATAATTATAATCGTTTACAGAATTTTAACACCGTAAACTGTGGACATTTATGTTTGGATTTCCTATGTAATACTATTAAACATGTTTTGTTTTTTTAATAAATATAACATACACTATGAAATTGGTTTCATTCAAACGATTACCCTTTTACCACAATGACGTTATCAACATTTACGTTAAGCCTAAACGATAACGAGTCTGCTTTGAATGTGGATTTTTTACCACCTCTAGAATTGGATGATGATGCTGAATATGAGTGTGCTCTAGTATATTTTAAAACTTTCAACTCTATTCCTAATGTGGATAAGAGCAATAATCTGTTTCACTATGGGAATAAGACAATTGAGATCCCGGAAGGCTCATATGAGCTCAATGATATAATAAATTACTTAAATCGGGAAATGATAAAGCTGGCGAATGGTGATGGAGACAATTTGATTGATATTATGCTAAACACTAACACCTCCAAATGCATGATGTTCTCACCAAAGCTTGAGATTCACTTTAATCGAGAGAACAGCATCGGATCTCTCTTTGGTTTTTCACCGAATACACTGAATGCAGGGAAGGCGCATTGGTCTGATCAAGCGGTGAATATACTGATAACGAATACTATAAGAATAGAATGCAATATTGTCGAGGGCTCATTCATAAACAATAAGTCATCGCATATAATACATGAATTTTCACCCGACGTCCCTCCGGGTTATCAAATAATCGAGCGCCCCTCCAACATTATTTATTTACCCATCAAGAAGTGTAGCAACATACAACACGTTGAAGTGCGCATTGTAAACGAACACGGTAATTTAGTGAATTTCCGAGGTGAAAACATATCTCTTCGACTTCATATTCGAAAAATAAAATGATTATACATCATAATAAAAACAGAAGTAACCACACCCCAACGATTAGTCAAGGTCTTGATCTCGTAGAGCAAAGTACTCAACGACAGCACCATTCAAAGAAATTGACTAGAGAAAATATTAATTTCTTACAAAGTATTGGCTTTAAAATATGTCCACATCATCTGTCTTAGATATTGGTGAAAAGGTGGTGTTTGATGATAGCATAGAGAGTATAGAAGTCCACCCCTACACCCCATATAATGACTCATTCAAAAACAATGATAGTATCCACATTTGTATTAACCGTCAAGATTTGATTGTATTACCGAGTCAAAGTCATATACTGGTGGAGGGTAATCTAACGAATTGTAGCATAGTTAATAATGGACCAGCATTTTTATTTCAAGACATTCGTTATGAATTGAATGGAGTGGAGATTGATCGAATAAAAAATTGCGGTATTACCTCCACCATGAAGGGCACCGTCTCCTATGGTAAGGAAATGGCCTTTGCTTTGGAGAATGCCGGTTGGAATGTCGGTGTTAAAAAGGAACATGCTGACTTTAGCTACAGCATACCCCTCTCACATTTATTGGGATTCGCGGAGGACTATAAGAAAGTTATAATGAATGCAAAACATGAATTGATACTTAACCGCGCCAGCACTGATATCAATTGTATAGAAGTCAAGGACGCTACAAAAGATGCGGGCGTTGAAGTAACTCGCATCGTGTGGCGTATGCCTGTTTTAAAAGTGTCTGATAAGGAGAAGCTACGTTTGATGACATATGCTGAAAGCAATATACCTATTCCAATATCATTCCGCACATGGGAGCTGTTTGAATATCCACTGTTACCCTCCACTCAACGACATATTTGGAGCATAAAAACTGCAGTACAGCTGGAGAAGCCTCGCTTTATTATTATTGGTTTTCAAACAGCGCGGAGAAATGACAAAGCTAAAGATATGAGCTTATTCGATCATTGCAACCTCACCAATTGTAGGGTGTATTTGAATGCTCAGTATTATCCCTACGATTCCTTTTCAGCAGACTTTGAGACTAACAATTATGCATTGTTGTATGATAATTTTTCAAATTTTCAACGAATATACTACGAACGTGAGCAGGCTAGTCCTCAAGTAAATCACCCTCACTACAAAACTCACACACCCTTAATTGTCATTGATACGTCGAGACAATGCGATAGTTACAACTCGGGAGGTGGCGCTATCGACATTAAAGTTGAATTGGAATTTAAAAAAAATGTACCAGGCAACACCGCTGCATACTGTCTAGTCATTAATGACTCACTATTTGAGTACAACGTCACGACTAGTACTGCACGTAAAATTATTCAGTAAAACCGCATGTGCGCTAATTAGTCTGGTTTCAACTACTTTCAAGATCGAATGTGTTGGATAAATTAAAAAAAAAAAATGCTTTATTTAAATACTTTTTTACCTTCTTACACACCATCGGTGGATTGGGGTGATGATGATGGTGGTAGTAGGAGTGAGTGTATATTGAGTAAAAACGTATACAATCTGGAAATCAACTACTACCCCGCTCTCATTAAGAACATCCATGTGTATTTGAAGTTACAATTAGTTGAAGCAAACATCAAGTTGCATACATATGTAAGTTTTGATGGGAAACATGAACTCACTTGGGAGGAATGGTATACAATGTTTGTAGAGAAGGCTGATGACATTAGAAACTTTTTTCACAACCCATCAAACTCTACGCCCTTGAAGATTGCCTGCGACCGCCTTCATGTGCATATGACTTCAGAACCTTCCTCACAACTACTTCTTCTTCTTCCCCCAACTACCACCACTGCCGCCGTCATTACTACTACCAGGGAAGACCTCGAGAAATATCCCTGTAATATCCTCATGGTGATAAATTATCTTGAATGGAGTAACATAGAATGTATTATGGAGTGTATTAACGCACGCGTCAAGTACTTGAATAAGAAAAAGTCTACCTATGAAAACCGCCTCAACTTTTTCAAGAAATATTTCAAGGTATATCACCCTACCAGCCTGCAGGAGGCTCACCATATTCTCAATAGATTGTGTGATAAGGATGATATAGTAGATAGTGAAATTAAGTGTTATGCTGTTAAATTTTTATGTAATACCTATTTTCTAACATGATAAGTATAATAAATGTAATGATAAAAAATACTTCTATTTTTTTCTTATCTTAAACCTCACCACCACCACCACCACTTCCTCTTTAACATACAATTTGAACTAATAGGTATATAAATGTGTAAATATAAATGAGGTTGTAATTAGTATTTAATCATTCGATTGTAGTGACTATTAAGACATACCTCTCCGCGGTTGGTTTGATAATTATTATGGTTTATTTTTGTTATTTTTGTAAGACACACGTACCTAACAATCGATTAATATCCCACTCGAATACAAAGCGTCATAAGTTATTGTGCGTGCAAGACAAGGATGAAAAATATGCAGTGTATGTAATTGACAGTGCATTTAAATGTCGAATCATCACCTACCGCATCAATGGATCACCGGAAGACTTGAATCCTCAAATGTTCTTATATAAAGTCAGCGTGAGTGTTCTTAAAACAATTCAAACAGAACTAATAGAGCATACCTGTGTGAAGGTGAATTTACAATTATATTGCACGTACATTAAAACCAAGAATGTGGGAAGGGGGGAGGGGGAGGAGGAGGAAGTGATTCGAGACTTGAAGTCTTTTAATACTGTTAATGAGTGTTTAACTAAAGAATCAGATTTATCTGAATATTACAGTAAAAGTACATCAATGATACTGAAAAAAAGTGAAGATTTCCAAGAAAGAGACAGCGGGTGGGCGTTGGAAAGGATTGAATTTTTGGATATTAATATCAATAAATACAACCCGCTAAAGGCATCATCCTACCTCCCCCTCCCAAAAGTGGTGGCTTTAAAAAAGGCATGTGTAAATGTGAAGAATACGGATAACGCATGTTTCTTTTGGGCGGTAACAAGTGCTCTTTATCCTGTGAAGAAAAATAGTGATCGTGTTAGTTCTTATCCCTCATACAAATCAGTGTTAAATATAAAAGACATAGAATGTCCTGTAAGTTTTAAGGATTTGAAAAGGTTTGAAAATTTAAATAATATAAGTATTAATGTGTATAATATACAGTCTAAATCCAAGTGTCTCATCACACCGCTTTATCTATCACAGAAAGTTGAAAAAAGAAAACATGTAAATCTACTTTATTATGAATGCGGAGTGAAGAGTCATTATTGTTGGATTAAAAATTTATCTAGATTAATAAGGAAACAGATAACTAACGATAACCGTAGACATTACTTTTGTGATACATGTTTACATCATTTTATTGGAGAGGATAAGCTTAATATACATAAAAGAATGGGATGTATGAAGAAAGCTATACAGCTACCGAATGAAAATAATAGTATTGTAGAATTTAAAAATTACCATCACATGTTAAGAGTTCCTTTCGTTATCTACGCTGATTTTGAATCAATTTTAAAACCCACCACAAACACTAGTGCTGCTGCTGCTAGTAATACCACTCACTTTACCCATGAACATGTACCATGCAGTTTTGCTTACTATACACATTGTTACTATAATCAGAAATTGTCTCGATATTATTCTTATCGCGGTAAAGATTGTGTTGAGAAATTTTTAGAAGGCATCTATGCTGAAGCGGAGAGAATTAATGAACTTTTATGTGTAAAGATACCAATAAGATGGCAGAGCTTATCAGAAATGCAAAAAGTGTCATCATCTACAGCTTGTCATATTTGTAAAAAGACATTTGAACCTACCGATAATGGTAGGGTAATTGATCATTGTCATTTGACAGGTGATGTGAGAGGTATGGCTCATGTAAAATGTAATATAAATCATAAATTAGCACGCTTTATTCCGATAGTTTTTCATAATCTCAGCGGTTATGATGCACATTTATTTATCAAAAAGCTGGCAGAGTATAGGGGTGAAATCACGTGCATACCTCAAACAAAAGAAAAATACATTTCATTCAGTAAGAAATTATATTTAAAAAACAACATCTTTGAAGGTGTGTCTCCTCCAATAACGCATTTAAGATTTATAGACTCTTATAAATTTATGGCTTCCTCTTTAGATAGCTTAGTCAAAAACCTATCCTGTGAAGATTTAAAAATCACTATGCAATATTTTTCACCGTCCGATATGAAGATGTTATATCGAAAAGGTGTATACCCCTATGAGTATGTTGATTCTTGGGAGAGACTTGATGAAACACGTTTACCTAATAAAGACTCCTTTTACAGCATTTTATGTGACTCACACATCTCAGACAATGATTACAAGTATGCGGAAGCGGTATGGAACTATTTTAATGTGCAAACGATAGGGGAATATTGCGATTTATATGTGAAAACAGATGTCTTATTACTGGCAGATGTTTTTGAAAATTTCCGTCAACTTTGTCAATCCAACTACTCCTTAGACCCTTGTCAATATCTCACAGCACCCTCTCTATCCTGGAACGCGATGTTAATGATGACTGGAGTTAAATTAGAGCTTCTCACCGACTATGAAATGGTGCAGTTTGTAAAGGGAGGAATACGAGGTGGTATCAGCCAAGTAATGTGTAGACACGCTAAAGCTAACAATAAATTTATGGATGATTACAATCCGAATGATGAGTCATCATTTATTACATATCTGGATGTTAACAATTTATATGGTTATGCTATGAGTCAAAAACTGCCTACCGGAAACTTTAAATGGATGTCAGAGAGTGAAATTGAAAACTTTAATATTGATAACCAAAGTACGGATTCAGATATAGGTTACTTCCTAGAGGTGGATTTAGTTTATCCAAAACACCTACACGATAGTCATAATGAATATCCATTTTGTGCTGAGACAAAGCCTCCACCCGGTAGTAAACAGAAAAAACTAATGCTCACGCTTGACGATAAAAATAATTATATTACTCATTTAGTTAATCTAAAGCAATGCTTGCGAAATGGAATGATTTGTAAAAAAATCCATAGAGTACTAACCTTCAACCAATCGGCTTGGCTTAAAAAGTACATTGACTTCAACACTAACAAACGTATGCTTGCTACCAATACATTTGAAAAAGATCTTTATAAACTCAAAAACAATGCTATATTTGGTAAAACAATAGAAAATGTTGATAAGCGAAAAACAGTCAAACTCCTTAATAGATGGGGTGATGGTGTAAATAGTCGAACCAAGCATCACTTTGGAGCTGAACGTTACATTAGCAGACTCAACTTTCACAGCACTACCGTTTTCTCAGAAGATTTCATCGCTATCCAAATGCTTCCCACTGTAGTGATGTATGATAAACCTATTTACATAGGCTTTGCCGTCTTAGAACTATCCAAACATGTCATGTACGATTTTCACTACTCCTACATGAAACCAAAGTATCAATCTAATGCTAAATTACTATACACCGATACGGATTCATTTATTTATCAAATCAAAACTGATAATTTTTACGAAGATATCAGACATGATTTACCCTCGAAATTTGATACCTCAGATTTACCCTCCAACAATATTTACAATTTACCCAAGGTCAATAAAAAGGTGGTGGGTTTAATGAAAGATGAATGTAATGGAAAAATAATTAAGGAATTTATAGGTTTACGTTCAAAAATGTATGCATATTTAATACAAAATGATGATGATAATGATGTTAACAAAGAGGGTGTGCATGATGTTAAATGCATTAAAAAAAATAAGGGCACCTCAGCGGCTGTTGTAAGACGGTTACACTTTGAAAACTATAAGAATGCCCTTAATCTCGGTAACATTCTATATGACAACATGTACACTTTTAAATCATCAAAACACTCTGTTTATACTATGGCTACTAAGAAAAAAGTTTTATGTGGAAATGATGATAAAAGATTTATCTCTAATGATAATGTAAACACCCTATCGTGGGGTCATTACAGGCTAGAAAAATATTTTTTTTTTTTTTTTTTAATATTTGTTTTATTGTTTTTTACACATGTTAAGAAAAATATAGACGTACCACATCATTAAAGATGACCATACATATAGGACATTTTTTTACCGATAGCGCGCATATAACGCATGCAACTACATGACTGCATGGTACAAACACCGCGTCACACGTCCTATCATAACATATCTTACACATCAATACTATATCACTATTCACGTGTTCCTTAGGGAGGGAGAGGGAAGAGGAGGAGGAAGGTGGGGTGGGTTGCTGTAAGATAGAATCTGATATCACGTTCTGCACGTATATTATTATCTTTTTCATTACATACCACGCACACGTCCTGTATAGATAATAATAATTGATAACTTAACGTTCCCCGTCTCCTTTGTTAAACTAATCATGCAAAACACTCGATGGTTTTATAGCAAAAGTCGGTTCTAATTCAAAATTGTGGTGCTTCTGTGGTGTCATCCCAAGCCAATCCTACGCACCATGTGTGATGTCATCGTTATAAACGTTCTCCGTCTCCTTTAATGGTTTTATGACATCACCTACCCTCATCGCTTGCATCCCCGCTAACGCACCCCGACCCCGCTAGCACCCCCGTCCCCGCTAACGTCCCCGTCCTCGATAACGCCCCCCCGTCCCCGCTAACGTCCCCGCTAACGCCCCCGATCACCTGCGCAAACCGACCACCTAACACACCCGCGCTAAGCCTACCCCCCTACCTACATGACACACCTGCACCTAACCCAACCAACCAACCAACCACCTAACAACAACAAGAAGCAACGGCTGCAGCGGCGACCCTCGCCATACCCATCTCAACTTTTCATATAAAAACAGCAATCGTACGCTAATATACCTACTCACAACTTTTGAATTACCAACATATCGCTTTTTATGCAGTTGGAAATACATTATCTTTTAACCACAACCATACATCACCCATACATTTACTCACCACAACACATTTTACCAACCGCAAATAAACAGTGAGCCAGAACCCTTAATAACACCCTACTAATACTTACAACTAGAATATACGTTTGCCCTTTTTTGTGAGCGAGTGAGTGTTTATAGTGTGTGTTTGGGTGTGTGTACGCGTGTATATGTGAGTAAGTATGTGTGTATGTGCAAGTACTTATGTCATTGTGTGAATGTGAGGGTATGTGTGACTGTACGATGTGTGACTGTTTGCGTGTGTGTGCATGCGTGTATGTGTTAAGCAATTTATTTCAGAAGTTTTTCAGTATCTTCGTAGCTAAGCGAATTCAGAAAGGTTACTAAAGCTTTTCTACATTGATATATAAGAATATAACGTTTATAACGTTTATATATATGTTTATATAATGACACATTCGCAGACTTTGTAGACATACAAATATTTGTTAACTTTTTTATTCTCAAGTCGCTTTCATTAAGGCGTTTAGCTAAATTACAGTTTTCGGATAGCAAAGTCTCTATTTCCATTTCAGCTGAGTCTAGTTTCGTAGTTAAGGCGATAATTTTTTCTTTCAGTTCGTCAACTACAAAACTATTGTTTAACCGTAGCTCAGTCCAACTTCTGTTTAGATCACATTTAGATGTTGATTTCGGTGACAGACTAGAGTCTGAACCATCATCGTCCTCAGACAATCCCTCAAATGAATTTTCTGTCGATATATTAACAATAGTTGCCTTTTTTCGGACTGTAATGTTGTCTTTAGAGTAATGTGGAGAAGGACTTCTAGGCCGTGTAACTGGTGTATAATGATACGCACCAGATTCTAATTTAGTTCGACATAATTGGCACCTGAAGCTTGCTTTAGTCTCGGAGGACATTAAGTAATATCTATTCGATGATACGCTGGTGCAATTTAAATGGAAATGATATTCGCAGAGTACACATATCAAAAATTCTCTATTCAATATTGCATTTTTACATCTTTTGCATTTAGGCGCCATCTGTGCGTTTCGTTCAAAAGGGTTTGGTATGCAAAAATATCAGATCGAATTGAGTATGGAAATAATTCAGGTAACATCCAGCAGATGGCACTGACGACTGCAGCGGTAAACGTTAATTCTAAACGCAGTATTGTGCAGGCAACACTAATATTCAGCTTATAATGTTGGCAACAAGACAGAATTGTCAATCAACTGTCACTTAGTGACATCCAATCAGCTGTACGGAGTTTACCGTTATCCCGTTATTATTTACAATGTAACGGGTTAATTTGAGTTTGATTTAAATTCTTGATGAAATTTAAATATAAACGGTTAAAATCTTCTTACCAAAGTCTTTGCTTTCTCAGTGAGTCCGTGTAACTGATGTTTGTTTTACAATGATAGTCACAACGTAAGTTTCTTTTTATAACCTCTCAGCACACTGACACTATTTTTAAGCTGTTTTTGTTTATATTTTCAATTTAAAATGTAAGAACTCTTTAGGTACGTGTTTCTTTGGCTAGGGTTGCCAGCTGTGTTGTTATTTAACTTGGTTTTGTAAGTCCTCTTTTTTTTTTTTTTTTTATGTTAAGGAGAAGGCACACGAGCACTCAGGCCACCTGATGGTAAGTGGAATCTGAGACCCATAGACATTTGAGTTCTCAAGACCATAATCCTAACACCTCAAATGCGTTGCCAACCCTGAGGACTAAGATGGAATGCCTCTATGCTAGTAATTTCACCGGTTATCTTATCCCCACACCGGAACACAACAATGCGAACACTGTTGCTTGGCGGGTGGTTAATGGATAAGATGGTGGTAGCGATCCGGACAGAAAACTTAGCGTGGATCAATACATTCGCGCACTGTCAGAAAACTGACCGGTGTATTTCCGTACACAAATACTCTATTTTCCGTTGGCGGGACCGGCTGCCGTTGCTATGAAGCAGCAAGTCGACCCGCATTTTGGAATTTGAAGAAAGCAACCGATACCGCCATGAATGCGACACGTAAAAACAAGGATGGGGCCATTACCGCTGAGGAGCCTGAAATGTCATCTAAACCCAGGAATGGCATTGGCATTCGCTTCGTACAGCGGAAGTTTGCCCAGGGCGTGCCCATCCCGCCCACCCAACAGGTCACAGCTCCTCCGCCGACACCAGAGTGGAAGCCGGAACCACCGAGGGAGGACCAGAGAATGGTTTACCACAGCCGCATGTCTGCAATGAACCTTCTCGACGTGATCGCTTTACAGAAGGTCCATCCCCATCAGCAGCCAAAGGTGCTGCTAGAGAGGCTTCGGGAGAATGAAATACCTGGGCCGGCCGCCCCCCCTTCCCCTGCAACCCCTACCGCCCCTGCCGCGTCCTCCGCGCCCTCCGCGCCCTCCGCGCCCGCCGAACCAGCCGCGTCCGGCCCCACATTGCGAAGACACGACACGAAACGCGTCACAAGGAACATTAAATTTAAGAAGAAAATGTACTTGCGCCCTCGTGTTCGGCCGACCACATACACTCAGCGGCCAACCCCTAGCACGACCTGACATGGTCCGCGACGACCCGTCCGTTACTGAGGACGACCTACCGCTGCTGTACTTGAGAAAAGAACCAGCATCTGAAGACGTGGATATGACTGATTCGGATTCATTATTTGAATTCGATTTTAAACGCCCGGCGTTTCCGGGCACGTACATGACAATTAAGATCCGTCGTCGAACAAGGGAGGTGACGCCAAAGCCGTGGCTACTGAAGGCTTTGGACCCGGGCTCACATTGGTAGTATTAGTCAGATAGTATCATGACTAGGAAGTTTTCTATAGTTAACCTATTAGGAATTATTAATTTTACATTTAATAGGCTAGGTTTTCGTATGGTCTTTTATTGGGGTATCACTTCTAATTATTAAAGATATTAAAAGATTTTCTTATTAAATTTTATTAAATTATATTTTCTGTTGGTTCAGATAATTATTTATCATAGAATGAATATTTCAGATAAAACATCTGTTTGGTATTACTTAATCTCTAAATTGAGAAATAGAGATAATTTCTTAATTATAAGGACTTTGATCCAAGAGTTGCTTCAACGTTTCTTCCTTTGGAGATCCTTTCGGAAATGATGGTGACTTCAATTATAATATAGATTTATTTGGTTTTTAAATAACACTTGATTTTGCTGTTATATCAGAAATAGATTCAACGAAGAACTATTTCTAGAATACTTAAAATACTTAACTTTCTAGAATACTGAAATAAGAGTTAAATATATAAAATTAGTATTTTGGTAGGATATTAGTGGGGGAACTTCATAGTAATGGCCGGAAGTACCGGTTGGGCGGGGAGGTGCCCACCCTTTACCACTAATATGTAGGGATTCACAAAAACTATTAAATTTATAGAATACTCAAATAGAAGTCGTACAAATAAAATTAGTATTTAGTAGAATATCGGTGTAGGGTCTACATAGCTATGACCGGAAGTACTAGAACAGTTGGAGAGGTACCTACCTTTACCACTGACATATATTTTTACAAATAAATGAATATATAAATATCCTTAATTTAGTCCAGTGTTAATCTTAATTCATTTAATTTATATTTAGCCTTTTATTAGTAATCACATTTATCTAGTAGTCTTAAAGGTTTCTTAGTCATTAGAATAAATGTTATATCAGGTTTAATTTGTAACATAATAATAGGTGTATAATAAATTAGGTAGACTCTCATCTCACTTCTCTTAATTAAAAAAATAGGTTGTGTTGTAGAAGTTGTTATTAATCTAGAGTAGGGAAATATGTTATTTTAGGACTGGTTATATCATTCTCTTATTTCATTAAAGTACTTAGGTTACTAAAATAGGTTCACAACTTAGGTTCCTAGACATTAGACGATCACGTGGCCATTTCAACAATTTAGATTATAATATAAGTTATTAATTTAGTTATTAGGCTAAACACCACCAACGCAGTTAATTTACCTTTTAGTCCAACAATCTAAAGAGTTTAAAAGTTATTAAGAGTCTTCAGTAAGTTTGATACATTATATATAAGAGGAGTAGAGGAGATGAAGAAAGAAAGATAGGGGGGTGGGTACAGTTTGGCGTGCCTAGACCAGGATTGAGAATTTGGGTTAATTTAAGTGCTTTACTGTTTAAAGTGGCGGCCTTCTGCCACAATTTGCTGTCCGTGTAATAGGAGTGAGTAGGAGAATGATATAACTTTAGTAAGTTTTGAGTTCGTTTCAATGGATAAATAACTTAACAACACAAATTGGATATCATTATTTTTAATTCTTTGTATTACAATGGGTTAGGTTAGAACTATACTTAGTCGAAATATTTAGCTTATCTATAGGTGAAGTTTACAAAATTATCCGGTTTAGTTGTTTCAATTTGTCCTAATATAAGCGCGCTTTCACAATTCACTAAAAGTACGTCCGCTATAAATGTATTATAGACTACCGAAATTGCTGAGATCTAGATACATGGCTAGGCTAACTAAAACTTAAAAAAACGTCGCGTTTGCACCGAATCATTGTTTATAACGCACTTTTCACTTATAATCACTGGTTGTATTAATACTGGAAACTCACTGAAGTTACATCTGTCAAAATGTATACGGACTGGTAGACTAGACGCGAAGGTGACGCGTTGTAGCCGGTGGTTATTTATTTTTACATGATTGGTTTGGATTGGCGGAGTCGTCTATTTATCTCATTTCTGATTGGTCGAATTCAGGAAATTGATCATAGATAGCGCAACAAGTGGGTGCGATGCGATTTTCTAGGAATTTATTCGATAGGTCGAATTATGTTATCATTGTCATTTTTAATTTATACTAGCATAACAAACGCATTGATAGCATGTTAAAATTGATAACTATCTTATTTTAATTATTTAGCTACCAATTTAAAATTTATCCGTTAGTTATGAGGGTTTTATAATATTCATTCGATAAATCATAGAACATTATTGATAGTGAGTATCGATTATAATTATTTCAAAACAAACATCTGTTGGGGTAAATGTACCAGTGGTCGGTTTGTTAACGAGTTTTCAAAGCATGATCTCCTGTCTCTTAAGTGGAGTAGATTGCTTCAATGGAATGGATTTTATACGGGATACATTTCATTTGCTTAACTAACTACGTTAAAATAATAAATCTATTTATAAATAAACGTTTTAACTTTAAACATTAATAATGGTATTTTCATCAGTTCTGTCTCAAAAATTTAGTTAACAGTTTCGGTGTATAATTATTACCTGTAATGAAACTAAAATCAAGTTATTATGAATCATTCATACTCGGTTTGTTTGACATTGTTCCGTGATAAAGTGTTAAAATAATAATAGTTGACATATAATCTGATAACGGTTGTGTGTAATGTGCCGGGGAACTTGTTCTAATGTTCTACTAGCCTCTTTAATTAAAGAAATTTTGATTTTCATTTACTCTAGAGGATTTGAGTGTATGTATTCATGACATGTGTGTATGAATTATAGAGTTAAGTATTGAATATTGTAAAGCACTATGAGTATAATCTAATTATAGATGCAATACGATAAAATTTGATATTTTGATGTTTTAATGCATATTAAATATTATAATTTTGAGCGACCGAGTACTGATGCCTTTACCCTATAGCGATGTCATGTCAGTGATAAGTTCAAGGAAACGCGTTTGGAATTTAAGTTTGAGAGTATTTTAAGAAAAACTAGAAAAGTTTTAGTAGAAAATAAAAGAAAAGGATAGATGAAAGTTTCACTTTTCTGTATTTAAATGGTGGTATGAAAATGTAGTAGATAGTTCTTTGTGCATATAAATAATTAATTGAGAGAAATTCGGTCATTGTTGCAAGTTTTAATTCAACACCTTTTCCAAGCCGAGTCAGAGCTATGGAAATATTAGTAATAAACTTACCCATCTGCGACTATATAAAGTTATCATGAAATATATTTACTAGATAAATATAAATCACAAGCATGATTCCACTTCTCATCTGGAATTTATTAGGAGTCTCATCTAGAATTAATTAGGAGTATAAGTTTAGACTGAAAACGAGGTAGAAGGAATAGGGATCTATAGACTGCCCTGATTTAAAAGTAAAATGCGGCCATAACAAGTGTTAATCATTTAAGGACAAGAAACAATAGTTAGCTATAATGATCAAAGCAGTGATCTTATGAAAAAATAGTGAACACATTCTTAGTGGGATATTTTGTTTGAAGTCTAAACCTAGGTAGTTACTAGTTACCATGTCACTAGTAGGTACTTTAATTTTTTTTTAGTTTTAGTAGTAACATGAAACTTATGGTATAATTAGATGTATTAATTTAAGATAAAATTGGATGTTATGTAAGAATAATTATTAGTACACCAGTTTTCTATTGGTATGCGGAATAAAAATTTGTTTAGATACATCCGCACAAATTTATTAAACATTAAAACTTTTGTAAGTAAAGAGTTGGTAAATTGTTCATCATAAAAGAATTTATGATTTTACAATAACTCAATCATAATATCATAAATAAGTTATGATGTTGGATAACAAGGGTTGATTACTATTTATTGTAATAGGTAAAACCGCTTTCAAAAATTAAAACTTCTTACATATTGTACAGACAGGGGGGTGGTTAGGACATTATGTTTAACAAGGCTAGATAACACTTAGCGCTTACACAAAAGAAAACGCAGGAATACAGATTCTATAAATTGAAATTTGAAAGGCAGTGCACTAAGGAAACAAACCATGCTTGGTTAGGTATTTGAAAATAAAAACAAACTTATATGTAACAACTGTATAATTTATGAATAGTACATAACAAAGGGAAAGAAAGTATTGCAGAAAGATAAGATAACATGATTGTTAGTATTCAAATGCAACAAAACCCACATATCACATCACTTTGCTTAGTAGCTAAAACACAAGTAGGTAACCAAATCTTTTAGCTCGCACTGGGTTCACGGAGGTTTACGTGCAGCAATTATTATTTCCTCTAGTTTGGTTATATCTTTTAAACAGTTTAACCATCATTGGTGTCATCAAGTAAGCCAAGTAATTTTCTTATATCAGCGAAGGTATCAAGTTAATACGATACAAAGGCTGAAACAAAAGCAAAGGATTCCATTAGTTACTGAAAATACCATAACAACTATTTAGGTATTACTACGTTATTATTACTTTAAAAGTCATAAGTCATAAGTCATTTATTCGTAAAGCCAATTTACACGTTATTATACAGACCATATTTACAACCAAAATAAATATGTCGTTAACTTAAATTATTAAATATTTAAAATAATAATTAATGCAACATAAATAAAAATTACCAAATATCCTTAGTGTGTATATTTAAAAACTCTTTATAGTTATAAAACGGGTGCTCAACAAGCCAGCGTTTTAGGCGATTTTTAAAACTGCCCAAGGTTTGGGCGCTGGTGATGCTGTCGGGTAGGTTGTTGTAGACGGCAGGCCCCATGACATGTGTGAGCTTGGCCGACTTGACCAACCTGCGGCCCACGCCGACGAGCTTATGGGCTTTAAGTTCAAGTTGAAGAATAAGTAGCACTATATAAAACGGAGCGCTCAACAACATGTTTTAGGTTAATGCTGTAAGTTCAACTGACAAAATAGTAAAATAAGTCCATCATTATACTTACATTTTACAAGTGGCCAGGTTGTCGATAAGCGGGACCACATTCTACGTATTTTGTCACATCATTTGACTAGCTTAAATATGATTTGTACAGTAATTCATGTTAAACTTGGTAAATATAACATAAAGGGACCTTCCTTTTGTCCTATCAATCTTATCAGATCTAGATTATAAAAATACCTGTCAAGTCAGTGCCCACAATGGCGACCGTTCGTTCAAAAACTCAAATATGTTTAAGGAGGCTAGAAGTAACGCTAAGTCATGAAACTGGTATTATTAAATAAGCGGTATAAATAAACGTATTCAAATTTAACAGGAACGACAACCTGGCCAAGGTTGTCGATAAGCGGGACCACATTCTACGTATTTTGTCACATCATTTGACTAGCTTAAATATGATTTGTACAGTAATTCATGTTAAACTTGGTAAATATAACATAAAGGGACCTTCCTTTTGTCCTATCAATCTTATCAGATCTAGATTATAAAAATACCTGTCAAGTCAGTGCCCACAATGGCGACCGTTCGTTCAAAAACTCAAATATGTTTAAGGAGGCTAGAAGTAACGCTAAGTCATGAAACTGGTATTATTAAATAAGCGGTATAAATAAACGTATTCAAATTTAACAGGAATTAGTATTATAGTATCATTTGTAACTATGAGTTTTCATCGAAGGGAACGAGGTTTTGAAATATTGAGTGGAAAAATAATTCAATAAATAATTTTGCTATAGTTGCTATAAATTACTAGGTGAGCTTATCTTTAATTTTACGGTAAATAAAGGTTACGGAGATATTTTAAAGGCAAAGGTTGATAGCGATTTATATTCAAAGTATAGATTGGTTTTCATAGACCAAAGATTTTAGACAAACTATGATAATGTATTAGGAAAATAAATAATAATATAGGTAAAACTGTTTGGTTATTTAATGGGTATAAGCAAACAAATGATAATAGATAGTAAATAGTTGAGTAAGGAAAATAAAAAAAAAATTGCATAAGAGGTTTTAGAATTAAATGTTCTAACATAATGGGGGGTGAAACTAAATATGGTTGGATTGTTTGCCAATAAGATTGACATGGAGTTCAGGAAAGTTTGTTTATGGTTAATTTAATATGTATAAATATTTTTAAATTAGAACATGAATAAGGTAGAAGGGAAATTTCTTGTAAAGAAATTTGGTTATAAATTTATAGGAGCGGCTATCCGAATTTGGTCATATTATTATGTGTGGAAATTGCAGGAAAACTACTTCCTTAGAGTATAAAACGATAGACGATGTATGAAATGTGTTTTCATGGTTTGAGTTGAATTTGGGGTATAAAGTGAGATAGTTTGATGAATGAGTAAAAGTGGACCAATTTGGGATGGACGTTGTTGGATTATAGCCAGGCTGGATTTGTCGATGTCTGAAGCTCTTGGTGGGGATTTATACACAATTAATTGTCAAGAATTTATGTGTCAGGTTAAAATCGTAACTACGATTCGATCCATTGGAAAGGGTAGTTTTTGACAATTAATACTACACAGGTACTGGAGTTTATAAAATTTACACACTTGCTTTCAGTGATGGAAAGTTCAATGTTAAAGGTTAAATAAAAGGAAGTTTTAGAGAGTAAGTGTATTGGCGGACTTGATAGTCACAGTATTGAGTATGTAAATATAGCTGAAGTTGGACTATTTTAATTATTGAAAGTAATACATGCACCAAATAGGAGAGGACAGAGAACTGATCTTGTGGGGGTGTGGATTGGATTTTGAATTTGACTTTTGAAGATATTAGTACTTGTTAACATTATGTCAGTATTGCGGGTAGAATTTCCCGGAGGAATCCCTTATTCCGAGCATGAGGAAAAGAAATTTGAGTTCGGGCGATGTGAACGTACAGATTTCGATTGATTCCCAGGAGATTTATTACTAGAATACACTTATCTCACAAATAAGTGCTACTTTTGCGAACTGATAAAATTAGAGGAACATATCATCATTAGTTAATGTTAAGATTCGTGAAGTCCTATCCTCTGCCGGAAAGGTTGTCGGTTTACTTTGTGTTTGGTTAAATACACACCACATTAAAGCATAGTGGGCGGAACAGATATCGACGGGTTTGGTTTCCCATATAAGATTAGTGTAGAAAGAGGTATTATTGAATATATTGAAAATAAGTAATTGAAAAGAAATAATAAGGTAAAATTATTAAAAGGTTAATGAATTCTGACCGAAATAACATTCTGAATCATGGACTTTATGGTATACACAAAGGAAAGGTATTATCAATTTGCGTCGGAGGACTCGACTTTTTCTTTACCCAAAGCAATGTTGGAACAGAACGCCAGTCGAGCAATGAGACTACAGTTCTCACTGAAATAGTGGAGTCTGAGGGGTTATTCTATCTCCTTTTACCAGAGCGATGTTGGAATAATAGGAACGCCAGTAGAGCAATGCGACTATAATTCCTGCAGCAATGGTGAAGTTTGAGGTTATTATTGCAACTTATTAACACATCTGAACAGGTTATTAAAAATGAGGAAAGGACATGATTCATGGTGTCAAGTTTAAGATAAAATTATAATAGTAATAATTATATACCTATTTCTAACAGGTTAGTCTATCAGAGAATTAGAAAATTCAAGTCTGATATGGGAGTATTTTTAAGGTTTCTTTTTCCAATGTCTCTTACGGATAACATCAAAGATGTTGTCTTGCATAGACATTGTGGGGGTGGCTGTACTGGAACACAGGTTCAGAATGAGCTTAGTTCCAGTGTAGTGTTGTTTTTAGTGGCAAATAATCTACTGATAGTAAAAGTTATAGGAATAGCTTCAATTGACACCATCGTTTAGGGATACAATTATAATTAGACGAAGCTGCTGGCATTTTACTGTATGTTTTATAAATAAACAAACTTAATTAAGTTATATACGTAAGGATAAATTACAAGGATCGGAATGAGTTTGTGACATTCAGCGCGAGTATCGCATGACGTTTCAGTACATTTGCGGAAAGAATATCAAGGTGACGGCTTTGATTATAATTGACATAGACTCTGAGAATTGGAAATGGTTGTGACTATTCAGCCAAATTAAAAAAAACAAACAATTTTGCGAAGTAAATCAATGTCACATAGTGAATATTTAAACATCAAAAACAATAAATATTTATATTTGGGTTAGTAATAAATATTTGTTGTACGAAAAATAGTGGACGCTTTAAATATCCCATTAACCAGGCGTTTTTCTAAAGTTTTAAAATACTCTACTCTGTGAAAACAAAGGTGGACATGCACTCTGTTTTATTGAAGGTCTGAAAGGTATCACTTTAGAGTAACAATATTTAAAATTAAAATTACGAGGTGGAAAAATTACACAATTTTTGGTAGTAATAAACAAATTTTCAACCAAGTATGCATCGGATGTTAAAACGAATTTGAATCCCAAATTACAACAGTACAGATATCGTATTAGGGGCAAACATTGTAAACAGTGACCTCTTTGATTGACGTTGTGAACTATCTAAGATAACTAGTTAAGATAAATAATCAATCGATACAATAAATTCTAGTCGTGGTGTTGAGATGGCGTTGTTCTACATAATAAAGATATTCCAGGGCCAAAGGTTGTATGTACGTGTAACGGGGCTGCTATCAGAATATACCATTAATTTATGCATTATTGTTTATGAATAGAAATAAAAAAAAAAAAATAGAAGTTTTTTGTCTATCAGATAATTGCACAGATAACAACTATTTCACTTTTGTTTTTGCACCAAAGTGAAGTTTCGGGGAGTCACCTAGATTCGTTCGTATTCTAATGGCTTTATATTGAATTTCAAACTTTATTACCATGGAGTAATATTCATAATAAATGGTTGGATTTGGGTTGTAAGATAGCTCAGGAAATTGCCTTATAAGGAGCGATAACTGCACAGCAGACTGTGTGAAAACATAAGATTTGCGAAATATACTCTGTATGAGGTGTGTAAGGATCAAAATGGTTTGCACGTTTTTGGATAGAATAAAATGGGGAAAGTACTGAAAAATGAAAAAGAACATGCGGGGGGGGGGGGGGGGGCTTTCTTGGCGTCGGGTCCCGGAGGCTATAAATACAGGTCAGATGGGGAAGAGCGTCCTCTTTTGCCTTCACATTTTCCTGGGTGCTGTACTGAGTAAGTCGAAGCCGCGATTCGAGGGTCGGAGACCATGTGCATTTGTTTTGTGTTTTTTTTTGTTTATTTATGTTTGCTGCTCTTATCGAGTTTATTATTTTAATTTGAGTGGGTTTAGGTAACCATCGGATACACTTCGTATTTGCGATAAACGTGAAAAGTTGGGGTTAGGAATGGGGAGAGTGTTTAGTGTTGCTGAGTTTACAATTATTAGATCTTTGGGATTAGCTATAACAGTTCGTTCAGGTTGTGTTTGTTTGTGTGTTAGATAGTTGCGGTTTGTTTATTCCAAATATTAATATTGTGTGTTGATTTCCAGATCTCAGTTCCGACACCCTAGTGGTAGTTAGTAAAGCTGAGACCCGGGCAGACGTTGATGACATTCATAAAACTACGCTTACATTTTGGTTACGGGAAAGAACTAGAAAGATTCTACTATCAGGAATCTGACGGTTTTATCTCACTAACCAAGTAAGTTGGGGTTTTCGCGTTCAAAAGGCTCTGACACCTTTTAAATCGGTATGTCAGCTGACGTTGGCTATAAGCTGTAAGTTTGCTCTATAGGGTCCCACGTAGAGGATCCGAGCCTAGGCAGTAGAGACGACTTATAGTGTATGGTTTGACGTCTGTCCCCTTAACTATATATTTATATATCGACCACCTTAGGTATCTATCCGACTTGGAAGCCAACTTGAGGCTAGCTTGCACTATCTAGCCGGTGGAAAAGTCTTAGGACCACACACAGGAGACCTAGTTTCCGAAATCGTTGTTATGTTAGGTCTAGTTGGTCTAGCAGGGTATCTTTACACCGAGATATTCTGACATCACACATCCACATTTAACTGTAAATGTAAGAGCTATGCAATAGTCTCTTAGTTTTGATTTAAAACAGTAGCTGAATAGGGTTTTTAGGATTCATTAGGTAGTTAGTAGTTCTCTCCTTAAACCGGGAGAGGCTTATAAACACGTAATGTGCTTAGCTAGGTATAAAAAGTGTCATGGGTTAATTTTCAATTGTCACTTCCGTTATTCAGTACCTATGGTTTAATTTATAGGCATTTTAATAAACAAAGGTTAGCGAATAAAATATAATCTAAAACTATTAGGAAGCAAAAATTTATTTATCTTGCGGGTAAAACTAAAAATATTCCAATAAGTAAAACTATTTTAAATCTTTTGTTTTGCTAGGAAGGCTCATAGTTATAAAATTATAATATAAGAGAGTTGACGAATTACGAATCTGTGGTATAGGAAATATTTATAAACTTCAAAAGTAACTAGGAAGGGAAACGGTTTATTAAGATTTAGGATAAGAGTGTATGATCATTTGCGGTACCAAGCATATTCATTTATAGGCTTACTTAAGATATGACGATAAGGTTCTAAGTTGTAGGGTTAATATTAAGTTTATAAGTTAAGTGAGTGGTTACAATTATCATGCGTATTAATTTATAAGTTTACTTAAGATATGACGATAAGGTTCTTAGTTGTAGGGTTAATATTAAGTCTATAAGTTAAGTGAGTGGTCACAATTATCATGTGTATTAATTTATAGGTTTACTTACTATATTAAGATAAGGATTTAAGTTGTAGGGTGTATATTAAATCTATAAGTTAAGTTAGAGTGGTTACAATTATAAAACAAATAACTAAACAGTTAACTAATAGGTTTTCATCTAGGTAGGTTAATTGATGCCAGAGCGTATCATAATTATCCTCTAAACTTCTCTGCGTTGACTTATACACATGGTCGTTGAGGAATGAGCAAAGTAGGTAAAGTTAAATATAAACTAAATACTTTTTACTTAAGTATACATAAATACTCTGATTGAGTTTAGCCTAAAGTGACTGGATTGATCACTGACTAAAGGCGCCTATGTGACTGGATTGATCACTGACTGAGGCATTTGAGGCTAGACACACCTCAAGGATATTAGATATCCCTATACAAAGATAGACTTTCATATTGATAAAGTTTAGGGCAATACTTACAAGTTGAACGGTCCTTCTGTCTTTCACAATCTACGGCTAATGATTGCAGTACAAACCGAGTTACGACTCTGCCGTCTAAGTCTAAGGACCACGGTTGGTTTCTGATGCTGTCAACTCATTAAGCCATTCCCAAGGGAATACATATGAACAGCTGTTCTAGATTGACCAAGGACATTTCTTCTACCGAAGTTACATTGGTAGTATTAGTCAGATAGTATCATGACTAGGAAGTTTTCTATAGTTAACCTATTAGGAATTATTAATTTTACATTTAATAGGCTAGGTTTTCGTATGGTCTTTTATTGGGGTATCACTTCTAATTATTAAAGATATTAAAAGATTTTCTTATTAAATTTTATTAAATTATATTTTCTGTTGGTTCAGATAATTATTTATCATAGAATGAATATTTCAGATAAAACATCTGTTTGGTATTACTTAATCTCTAAATTGAGAAATAGAGATAATTTCTTAATTATAAGGACTTTGATCCAAGAGTTGCTTCAACGTTTCTTCCTTTGGAGATCCTTTCGGAAATGATGGTGACTTCAATTATAATATAGATTTATTTGGTTTTTAAATAACACTTGATTTTGCTGTTATATCAGAAATAGATTCAACGAAGAACTATTTCTAGAATACTTAAAATACTTAACTTTCTAGAATACTGAAATAAGAGTTAAATATATAAAATTAGTATTTTGGTAGGATATTAGTGGGGGAACTTCATAGTAATGGCCGGAAGTACCGGTTGGGCGGGGAGGTGCCCACCCTTTACCACTAATATGTAGGGATTCACAAAAACTATTAAATTTATAGAATACTCAAATAGAAGTCGTACAAATAAAATTAGTATTTAGTAGAATATCGGTGTAGGGTCTACATAGCTATGACCGGAAGTACTAGAACAGTTGGAGAGGTACCTACCTTTACCACTGACATATATTTTTACAAATAAATGAATTTATAAATATCCTTAATTTAGTCCAGTGTTAATCTTAATTCATTTAATTTATATTTAGCCTTTTATTAGTAATCACATTTATCTAGTAGTCTTAAAGGTTTCTTAGTCATTAGAATAAATGTTATATCAGGTTTAATTTGTAACATAATAATAGGTGTATAATAAATTAGGTAGACTCTCATCTCACTTCTCTTAATTAAAAAAATAGGTTGTGTTGTAGAAGTTGTTATTAATCTAGAGTAGGGAAATATGTTATTTTAGGACTGGTTATATCATTCTCTTATTTCATTAAAGTACTTAGGTTACTAAAATAGGTTCACAACTTAGGTTCCTAGACATTAGACGATCACGTGGCCATTTCAACAATTTAGATTATAATATAAGTTATTAATTTAGTTATTAGGCTAAACACCACCAACGCAGTTAATTTACCTTTTAGTCCAACAATCTAAAAAGTTTAAAAGTTATTAAGAGTCTTCAGTAAGTTTGATACATTATATATAAGAGGAGTAGAGGAGATGAAGAAAGAAAGATAGGGGGGTGGGTACATCTTCATGACATTTACAAGGAACACAAAACTACTACTGGAGATCGCTACTTAGCGATAAGACCGACTTAGTAAGTTTTTATTTGTATTTTATTTTTCATGCTGTATTTGTATGTGGTGTTCACATACAAATACAATAAAGAATATTTTTATTGTATTGTACTGGACATATGTACACAATTTTTTACCCCCTAACTCTGACCCTCTTAAGACAAGTATAACTGAGGAGCGTTTCTGTGCTGAATCTATCACCACAATTACAGTCGAAGAATTGTCTAAAGCCTTGTCCACAATAAAATTTGACAGAAGCCCTGGGCTCGATGGAATAAGTACAGAAGCACTCATATTTGGCAAACAAAATTTGTTTAGCTAAATTATTTACCAATATGATGAAAACATGCCGAACCCCCCAAAAATTACTCCATTCAAATATCACTCTAATACACAAGAAAGGCGATAAAAGCAACGTTAGCAATTATCGACCAATTAGCCTAGTGTCTCATATCTACAAGGTATTCATTAAAGTTATCGAGTGTCGCATTGCTGCGGGCCGATTATGGTGCCACTTATCCACGCGATAAAACGTTTTTATCACGAGATCATCGACATATTATCATTGTCGACGTAAGCTAACACGGTGGCATCGGTTACATTGCTTTATCCATTTTTGACAACGATATAACGACAAAAGTCATTGTTATCGATTTTGGTTAACATGGGTCGCCACATTTATCTATTTTTGACAGACAGTGTGTTTGGTAAATAGTGGATAACCCGAATACGGCTGATAGAGCAGCTCATAAGCTATCGATTTAACCCCCATGTATGTTCAGCAATTGTTAATAGTTTCCGAGATATTGGTCATTTTAATCGGATTTTTTGTCATTTTTCCTTATGTCCGTGTTACGAAAAACCCTTAAGTTCATGTATTAATTCAATTTTTTTTTCGTTGTTTCTTGCATGGTTAGAATCACTATGAACTAAGGAAATTTTTAAAGCTACATGCCCAGTTTTTTTTCATGACAACTTTTTGAGTAAACGCACAAAGTTTGTTTTTCCATACTACGTGAAAAACAAACGCGGGGATTTCTTAGTATGGAAAAAGTAACTTAGTGAGTTTACTCAAAAAGTTGTCATGAAAAAAACTTGGCAATGTAGCTTTAAAAACTTCCTTAGTTCATAGTGATTCTAACCATGCAAGAAAAAAGTGAAAAAAATATGAATTAATACATGAAATTAAGGGTTTTTCGTAACATGGACATAAGGAAAAATGTCAAAAATCCGATTAAAAGTCCAAATATCTCGAAAACCGTGCGACTTTTACTAGACTTATTTTAGCTTTTTCATAACGTCCTAAGTGCCCTCTATCCGTAGTTCAAGGATTATCCCCTCATTACCTAACACCCTGTATATAATCGCTTAATTAATGCAAGTGCCGTGTTGGTGATGACAAGTAATATAAATTGGAAAATACTTAAATTCATACAAAATTTAAGCGTAAGTATTGGTTTTATAACATATTTACTTATTAAAAACGACTTAGTTACTTATACGTAGTGTGTTTTACATTGTTATTGGTTCAATTGGTTTTTTTTTTGTAGAATGTCAAGATTCTATTACTATCGTCTCACGCTGCAAACGGAGAAAGAAACAAGAAAAATACAGTGAAGGACGATCAGGGATGCGTCGAACCACTTTGAGCTTCCCGAGGAAGAATTTCGGCGCGTGTTTAGAGTGTGTAAGGAGATGGCACACAATTTATGTGCCGAATTAGAAGTGGACCTACAGCCGCACAATAATGAAGGATTACCCGTTTATATTAAGGTAAAATTTATTATTTATCATACATATAGGTACCTACCCTCATGCATCATGTTACTTTAGGCACGCCTATGAGGTAAGTATGTTGGAGTATGAGGGTTAAAGCAACTCATAAAAATGTGCCTTTCACAGGTTCTAACTTCATTGCATTTTTTGGCGGATGGTAATTACCAACGCGGAACAGGGCGGGATCATTGCATTGCACAATCCACCGTAAGCGGCTATCTGGCTCAATTTACGGACGCAAAACAGAAGGTATGAAATATGAAAAACAATAATGTGCTACTTGCCTTAAATATCCTCCTCCGGGTAATAAACTATGTCTGTCCATACCTACCAAATTTCACATAGATAGTTTATGGCTTTGAACAGTATAGACCAAACAATCACATTTACACATCTATGTATAGGTAAAATTTGACTTCATCAGTGTTATCAACACCGCAAAGACCATCTCATGGGAAAAGTTCTTTTAATTCAATTTATTTATTGTTGTCACATTATGGCACATACCTGAATTTTAAATGGGTGTCTTAAATTAATAAGCTCCACATAGACACTGCAAGGGCAACACAATAGTTACCTATATTATACTGAACTCTAAAATACAAAAGTACCTACCAATATAATTTGATTACTACAATAAGTGGGAATTTGTATATAAGATAAAACAGAAATAGATTAATTTATGAAATTAATGTTTTTTTATTATTTTATAACATTTTATTCAAAACCTTACAAGTGATAACTGTTTACAGGCTCATGGGAAGATGTATTAAGTTCCCTGGAACTGAACAGAGCAGACATGCTATTTCTGTTGGCTTCAGAGCTGCTTATGAAGTGCCCAATGTTTTAGGCACAATTGACTGCACTCATGTAAAGATTTTTCCTCCACCATTACCTTATGGTATCAACTATTTAAATAGAAAGGGGTCACATTCTATGAATGTGCAGTTAGTAAGTAAAAATTAAAAACCCCATGTAATTGCAACTTCATCATTTGAAGCTGATAACTCTTGAATGACCCCCTATAAATTTTTATCAAACTAGGTTTCCGCATTGAAGTAAATTAAATTTTAAATGTTAAATTCATTTGAATGGTAACTGATTCTAAGAGGTTACACTGTTGTCGATTTCTTTTTATTAATTTGTACGTAGTTTATGTTATTGGACGTATTTTAGTCTATTTATTTATATTAATTAAAACTTTGAAAGTTCTTAGAACTTCCAAGGCGGGGAGTATGGTTGCGCAGCAATTAAACCTTTAACACAATAACATAATACAACGCCATCTGTCGCATTAACGACACACATAGATCCACTTAGGGGTTAAGTGGACTCGTGAAACGTCATCAGCACAAATTTTGTTTCCTACTACCAAGAGAGGGCGCTGGCAAGCACTTTTTCAACATTAAAGCGCTACTGCTATTGGTTGAAGTTTCGACGCCATGCTGTCTAGAACGCGGCTTGGAGCGCGCGCGCCTACTTTTCGCCCAACTCATATTACCTACCTACCTATAAGTTTGTGTGAACTACTGGGAACATTATTTAGTGCAGTGCAAGAAGACTACAATCCTGAAGATTCTGGGTAAGTGGCTCTGTGTTATATTGGTGTTGTATTGGGTTATGTGTTGGGTTTTGTCACCAGCCGTGCGACCATGCCGTCTCTGCTGCGTTCGCGTAGTTTCGTTATACACTTACAAGTTTTAAACATAATTTAATAAAAATAATCACCTCCTGGGCTGGAGCTATTTACACGCTTCACCACACCTGTTGTGTGTATACAACATGATGATTCACTACAGGTTCTTATAATTTTAAGTACCTTAACTAAGTATAACCTGTTAAGTCAATTTCTAATTTAAATGTTACTTTTCAGAACACTTGACATGGATCTGGCACTTGATACTGCCACGTACAGCGATGAAGCCATTACCACCCAGCAGCTCCCAGCAAATGGGCTTTTATTAAGAGTGGCCCAAGAAAAAAGGGCCACCATAGTAAATAATTATTTTACTTACTATTGTGTTTTATTTCCATACTAGAAGTGAACAGATTGTAGTGTTTTTTTTCTATAGTATTACTAGATAAAGCAGTATACTGTTTTTTTACTAGATAAAAAACAGGCTCAAGCTACCTCCATACCAAACTTAATCTCAAATTAGGATTAAGTTATGGTTTAGCTATGAAAAACGTAAATGACAGAATGAGTTACTTTCGCATTTACAGTATTTATGCAAACACTTTAGTGTACAAAACAAAAACCAAAACAATACAATGAATATTTAAAAACAGATGTACAGATGCGAACTTATCCCTTAAAAGATGTCTTCTAGCTAACCCTTGAGAGATTATAGTTGATGTACGTTATTAATTTTATTATGTTTGAGTACATATTTTTATCTGATATTATTCAAACTTACTGGTTTCTTCCTAAAATTCGGTTTTGCTCTCGCAGAATTTCGTTCTGCTCCCGCTTGATATTTCATATTTCCGCTGGTTTAATATTTCAAGCTCTCCTTTTATATTCTGTAAAATTAAATACAATTGCATTACTTTTATTTTAATGAAGCGATTATGAAACAAAGGGCATTTGGTAACCTTGTATGAAAAATATTGCCTTTTTTTCAGTATCAACAATAGATTTTCTTATAATAGTTGAGAGAACCTAAAGGAGGATCTAAAAAATAATGCACTCCATAATTTTGGAGCCAAGATATTAAAGATTTAAGTGCTAAATGTACCTACACCAATATATCAATTTTTAAATATCTGTGCTCTGACGCACTTAAGTTGAGAGTAATACTTTATTTAACAAAGTAAGTTTATGTAGAATAGATCTATCAATATTCACAACTTTTAAGAATGCCCGCTCACCTAAAGAAAATCACGACTTTATAAATGCCAACAATTTCACCCAAACCCCTTTAAGAACAATGTTTTTTTTATTAAATTTTATCAATTTTGTACTCAGTTAAAAATAATTACTAATAATTTTCTGTACCACATTATTGAAAATATATGAAGTTAATTACTTTGAGCTGTTGATTGTTCTCCACATGCAATTCTTCAAACCGGATTGAAGAGCGGGTAGGCCGGGAACGGTTCCTTACCCGGGATTGAATAGTTGGGCGGATGTTGGTTGGAGGGAAACGTGCAGGGGCCGGAAAGGGGCTTGAATGTGATGCTTATGGCGGGGTAAAAACTGCTTGCAAAAGCGGAATTACCACATCATCAATCTGGATCTAAAGGTGCAAGTTTAGAAAGTTTTCAAGGAAAGGTAACATACTGCAAAAAATAAGTATATAACCATAAAAAGTACTTGTACTTACATCACCAACTGTTGATTCCGGTGGGCCCACCCCTATTGATGAATCCGGGCCAATGACTGATAGCACCATTAACTCAGATTCACCAACAGGGGGAATCTCTGAGTTGTTACCCGTAGCGACAACGGCTCGCCTAAAGGCCGCATTATCGCCACGGGCTTCTCTTTTGAGATTTCTCCAAGTCTGAAAATAATATTAAAAGATAATTACGTGATGTAGGTAACGTTAAAGAATACACCTTAGGGCATCGATCTTTGTGCAGTTTTTGTTTTTTTTAATAAATTCAAGAATTAGCGCATACGCGTTCTATGTAATGTGTTGACATAGGGCAAGTTAGGGCAAAAATCATTGTGTACACATGTGCACATTGGGCCCCGAGCATTAACACTTACCCGATGTAAATGTATGTGAAATAAATAAAATACTTACGACTTTCCAGGCTGCGACCGATTTGTCCGGCCCAAACTCTCGCAAAACTGTTGCAAGATTTTGCCACTCGGACTCGTGCCTCTGAGACCCGAGTGGCCCACTGAATTCCCCCTGAGCGAAAAGGGGGTGGCTGTCCATATACTCAATCAGTTTCCTTTTTTGAACAGCTGTACAACGACTGGAACACAACAAGATTGTTTTAAAAGAAACCCATAAAGAAATTGACTATGCACGTAAAACTCATATTACTTAGTTCACAATGTTACACTCACACTTTTCTGATTGGGTCCATTGTTACTTTCTTTTATAAACTTTCGAATGCGAACAGACACAGACAGTCGGAAAAATTTCTAGCATATATAAAAACAAAACTTTAAATTCTCGTCATTTTCGTTCTAACCATAAAGTTTCAATCATAGATCATAGAACAACCAAATCAAGTTGTGAAGATAACCCATATTTTAAAAAGTACTCCGTCCGCTTCTTTCCATGACCAATTTGATAACAACTCATTTCAGAAGCATTATATAAAGTACGCCACTCAACATCAAGCATGTGCAGAAATTGATGGATTTCACTTCACTGGCAACATTTTTGTAAAATGGTAGTAATGTCGCGTAGTTCTTGCTACACTGGGCTTATAAACATTCGTCGTCGTTATATCGCCGCGATAAGTTTATCAACATTGTCAACCATGTGACAACAGTGTTCGCATTGTTGTGTTCCGGTGTGGGGATAAGACAACCGGTGAAATTACTAGCATAGAGGCATTCCATCTTAGTCCTAAGGGTTGGCAACGCATTTGAGGTCTTGGGATTATAGTCTTGAGAATTCAAATATCTATGGGTCTCAGATTCCACTTACCATCAGGTGGCCTGAGTGCTCGTGTGCCTTATCCTTAACATAAAAAAATAAAAATGTTAGGGTTTTCGATAAAATAGACGACTTTGTTAAAAACTTAAACATATCCACTTGATAAAATAGTGTCACGCATATTAGGCCCGCTGGGCAACTTGACCGGGCTGGCTTTCGCCCTGGATTCTCCACCACTGATCACCTCCACACGCTTAATCAAATAATAGAGAAGTTTACCGAATTTAACATTCCGTTATACCTAGCATTTGTCGATTACACCAAGGCCTTCGACAGCATCACCCATTCAGCCATATTAAAAGTACTTAAAAATCAAGATGTAAATCCCATTTACATCAATTTAATTACAACCATATACAACAACAGTACCGCAGACGTTAAATTTCAGTCTTCCGTCCAGTCGTTTCAAATACAGCGAGGCGTTAAACAACAACAACCCGCTATCTCCGAAACTATTCACCAGCACACTTGAAGAAGTTTTTAAGAGCCTGGCGGTTTCCTCGGAGACGAGATGAATACTTGTCGGCTATAGAAGGTTATCAAACCTTCGCTTCGCCGATGATATTGTTCTCTTTACCTCTTCAGCAGCAGAGCTCCAGTCATTGCTTAAAGATTTGAGCTTGGCGAGCCTTCAAGTTGGGCTAAAATAAACCGCGCAAAGACTCAAGTGATGACTAACAGCACTAAACATAGGGCCGAGGTAGACGGGCAGACTATACACTATGTTGACGAGTACATATACTTGGGCCAGCTGGTCTATTTTAGTAACAGGCAAGAAAAAGAAGTCGAGCGCCGTGTCGAAAACGCCTGGAAGAGCTACTGGTCCATGAAAGAACTTATGAAGGGCAACCTGCCATTATCACTTAAGCAGAAACTCGTTAACATGTGTATTCTGCCTGTCCTAACCTATGGTGCCCAGACATGGTCACTCACTGAGAGTCAAAAGTCCAAATTGAAGGTTCGCCAACGAGCATGATCGCATCCGGAACACCACACTGCGCTCCAAAATACGTATAGCTGACGTAGGTGAAAATACCGCCAAGCTTTAGTGGGATTGGGCCGGTCACGTCTGTCGCATACATCCGGACCGGTGGGCTTACGTAGCCACTAAATGGGTGCCGCAAAATGGGCAACGTAAACGGGGCAGGCCGAGACGGAAATAGCGGGATGACTTGGACGCATTCCTCAGCAACTGGCCGGAAGAGGAACCGAATAGGAATTCGTGGAGATCAAGGGGAGAGGCCTTTGCCCAGCAGTGGGACACTCAAATAGGGTAGCAAAAAAATAATACTTCGCAACTGATTTATCAACACGAAATTATAACGTCACTATTATAACATATAACAAAACAGTAAAATTCTAGTTAAAAATTGCTTTAAAGATATTTCTAACAAACATGTTTACTTCGGATGATGATGATATTCTGCATTTCTACGCTTTAACAATGCTATCTGACCATTATAATTAGTGATTAAACGAACTTACCTTACGTGAAGTTCTATCATAATTATCTGAGTTGCTTCGTCGAATAGATTAGAATTTAATACACTTGTAGTAACACGTACGGTGTTGCCAATCCACACTGAATTTTGAGAGATTTTTACTATAAAAAATAAAAATAAAATTAAAAGAGGGTATTTTGATCACTCGGTCAGCTCCCACCCGCAGATCGTCATTTAGTTTAGAGATAGCTCCTTTTTTATAGATACGAGTATTTCACACCACGGGTACTAAAAGGGAGGGTGGGATTCTAATCTATTCGACGAAGCAACTCAGATAATTATGATAGAACTTCACGTAAGGTAAGTTCGTTTAATCACTAATTATCTTCATTGCTTCGTCTTCTAGATTAGAATTTAATACACTTGTAGATATTGAGAGATCGTGAAATATCGAGTAAAATGCAACATTTTGAATAAACAGCGAAGTTTAATCACATGAGGCCATAAAACATTAACAATAAACCAAAATGTTAAACTATGATATTAACCAAAGTAATTAATAATCAATAAGTATTTTGTTAGTTATAGTCTAGGAAATATGAATTGAACATTTACTTTTTCCACTTAAATCTTTTTGTAAATATCAAACAAAAGCTAGTTGTAAAAGTGCCCCCGTTCTTCAAACAACACAGCGGACCGAAAAGTCTTGATATTTGCGGCACGATTTTGTATCACAATTTTATTTGAAAAAGAAAAGTAAAAAATAAAATGTCCAATAGGTTATGATATTTTTTTATTAGTAAAAATGTATAGGATACTTTTACATTATTTCATTCATCCGAGTCACTAGTACTTGAACTTGTGGAACCATCATCATTTTGCCCAACTTCGATTATTAAGCGTGGGTGAATTCGTGGCTCTGCCCACTTGTCTTCTATTGTTTCCCACGGACGAAACATTTTTTCAATTTACATCAATCACTCTCAGCACATATTCTCTGCATTACTAATCAAAATTGACTCGATAGATGCTAAACTACCCACATAATATCACAGAAAAAAAACTTTAATGTTTTATAATACACCCCCAAAAGCAAAATTATTTTATTTATATTACTATCTGCACCCAAGTGAAGAAGAAAAAACAAATAGTATCAATACTTTTCAATCCATGAGTAGTAGCCATTTCTGCACCCTGAGTGTCGAAGCGACTCATAATTAAGCGTTTGTTTTCACTAATCAAGGCTATACGTCGTTGACAATAAGTAGTATAATCGCGTGTAAAAAAATGCACTTTAGTCGCTCCGGCTCCCAAGTGAGGATTAGTGCTGTTATGAACAATAGATACGGGTGCTCGACTTCTCATTGTCCGGTAAGTGTTTACGCCGAACAAAAGATCGCAAACTAGATAAGAAGTTTCCAATTTATATTTCTCAAACTATACTTAACTTAATTCGCCTGGCAAAACATGAATCATCAGTATCTTTAATATCTTTTTTATAAAACTTGCCAAATGTCTGTGAAGAGCCACTCCATCCAGCGGTCTTTCTGATAAGGTCTATGTTAACTCCCAGGTTGTGTGCCTTGGAGGTTGACGCATGACGCGTACTGTGAGCGGTGAATACGGTTATGTCTATACCGCATTCTCCTAACGTCAATTTAATCCAGCGGCTTATCGTCTGAGAAGTCACCGATTTATGAGGTTTCTTTAGGCCTATGAACAGTGGTTCGTAATTGCCACGCAACAACTTAGTCTTTTCTAGGTACGCGGACAGTGTTTTAACTGGGCAAATTTCAGGTCTTTCTTGAAAGTATGGCAAGTTAAGCAAGGGTTGCGTGGCACCTGCCCTGGAAGTCTTAACAAGGTCAGGAATTTTAATAAGTACTTTATCAGATAGAAATTCAATATTGTTAACAAGAATTTTTGACAAAGTTTGAGCCCTGTGGGCAGTAACAAGAGCAAATAACGTAACTAGTTTCCTAGCTATTTTATCTAAATTAAGGTTTTCGTTAGGATACCAGGAGGCTAAAGCATCTAACACTATTGAGGTGTCCCAGGTATGATTATATTTTGGTAACGGGGGCCTCAATCTAAAAATCCCTTTAAAAAAACGCTTAATACGTTCATCGTGACCTATGTGCGATTCAAAAATGAGCGACAAGGCTGATTTGCAGCTATTAAGAGTATTGTACTGTGCGCCCCCTTCAAAAAGCTGGGTTAGAAAATATATTATACGGGAAATACTAGATTCAAAGATATTAACATTTTTTGAAAGACAAAAATGGTACCACTTTTTTAAGTATGTGTCATACTGCTTGATAGAACTATCTGATAGAGAAGCTAGCATTATTTTGATTGATTCTGGAGGAACATTTTGTCGCAGTAGTGACTCCCGGATAAGACTCCTGCAGCCAGGGTAAGCCGACGGTGAACACTGCGGTTGCTGGAAGAAGACAAAATCAAATTGTCTGTTGGGTCCAAGATCAATAGATTGGATATTAGTAATTTCTTAAACAAAGGGTACCACGGTTGAGTTGGCCATAGAGGAACTACGACTATACCAGTGGCTTTGTCTCTTATGATTTTTCTCAATGCTTTCAGAATCATTGTAAATGGAGGAAATGCATAGAAGTAAAACTTAACCCAAGGTAAGGTAAAAGCATTTATGGCGATTGCGTTAGGATCTCTGTACCATGACACGTAGTTATTACATTTTTTATTAAGTTGGCTTGCAAAAAGATCAACTTCAGGCATACCAAAAGCGCTCGTGATCTTAAAGAATGCAAAAACGTTTATTTCCCATTCAATATCCGGGTGTGAACGTCGCGATTCGGCATCAGCTATGCTATTGTCAATCGACTTAATATATTATGCATATACTATAATGCTCCTAGATTCACACCATTGCCATAAATCCTTTGCAATTTGTGTAAGGTGAGGAAAGTGCACGCCACCCATTCGATTAATATAAGAGATCGCTGTTGTATTATCAACACGGAGTAGAATCTGACAGTTTGACATTGTTTTGGCAAATGCCTTTAAGCTGAAAAAGGCTGCCAATATTTCCAGGTAATTAATATGTCTACAGCTATCTTCCACTGTCCATGGGCCGCTTGCAGTCTCCTCTCCACACGCTGCCCCCCACCCAGTAGTCGAAGCATCGCTAAAAATTTCCAAGCAGTAGTCGTATTTGATTTTATTTACAGGTTTATCAAGGGCACTGCACCACCACTCGAATTCGGAGGACAACGATGGAGGTAAGTTCATGATTTTATCGTATTTATCGGGATCATCTTTTAAGATAAGATATTTCTCTCTTTCGAACGCCTTCGTGTAAAGCCAGCCATACTCTATGGCTGGGCAAGCTGAGTTAAGGAGTCCGAGTAATCGTGCAAAATCTCTTATTTTGCAACGACTTAATTTTTTGAAAAATTTCAGTTCCTTTTTAATCTTGTTAATTTTTTCTGGGGGTAAGCTGACTTGGAACTTTTTAGTGTCTATTAAATATCCCAAAAACTTGCATCTGGTGCTTGGTGCCAAATTACTTTTCTCATAGTTAATGATGAAGCCTAAAGCAGTCAATAATTCCTTTGTGTCATTTATATTACTTAAACATGAGTCAATGGATGTAGCTATTAAAAAAATATCGTCTAAATAGACAGTAGATAGATAACCACATGACCTGAGCAATTTTACGACGGGTTTCATTATTTTCGTGAATACGAAAGGTGCGGTAATGAGGCCAAATGGTAAAACATTAAATTCATACAGTATGTTATTAAACTCGAAACGAAGATATTTACGTGAATTTTTATGAATATTAACAAGGAAATAGGCATCTTTTAGGTCCATTGTGCCCATGAAGCAGCCCTCAGAAACTAACTTTAGAGCTGTACGCAAGTCTTCGAGCTTAAAGTGTTCGGTGTCAATAAACTTATTGAAATGTTTTAAATTTAGTATAAACCTGTGATTACCGTTCGGTTTCGTTACTAAGAAAATACTTGAAAGAAACTGATCGATGCAAGGCTCACACTCAGATATAACTCCAGAACTTAACATATCCCTAATGCAATTTGCGATAAGCATTTTGTCTGTATTTGAATGATTTTTGTTAGGAATGTGAGCCTGCACAATAGGACGAGACACGTGAATTTCGTAACCAGTTATCCATGACAAAACCATAGGATCGCTGGTTAATAACGACCATTGGTCATAAAAGTGACAAAGTCTGCCTGCATATCTCACCGAGTCGACATCTAGCGGCGGCTGTTGTATTGCCGCTGCGGCGCTCGATACGATGTCCGCGAGCTGCCGGCGTGATGAAACCTCGGAGCAGACCCCCTGGGCCTCGGGTTCCCCTGAGGCCTGCGGTTCAGGGGAGGGGCCTTCCAGTTTAAATTGTTCCGATGAGGCTGGGGAGGTGCAGTCTGCGGCGGCGGTCCAGACTTGGGCCTGGAGGTTGTCGGCTTGTTAGTAGATGTCGCTGCTTTGAGATCAGCCCCTGACTTTGAAATCGTTTTTGCAGTTTTGAGCGTGTCAGCAAGGTCCTCGCCAAAAAGAAGTTTATCAACCTTTGTCTTCTGCATCTGATCCTTCATGTCTTTTTTAAGATTGAAGAGAACGAAGTTCCGACGCGTTATTGAGTCAAGATTTTGATTGTCGCAAAGCAGGCGACTGGCGTCCATAAGGAGTTTTATTACTGCCGTGTCTTTATCACCTTTAGACATTAAGGTAGTGATGGCCTCGCCGATACATGTAATCGCTCGTCCTAGCTGTTTTTGTTTGAGCTCAATGGCTTTATCCCGCTTTATAACAGCTTCCGAAACCGCCGCTTTTATTTCCGGGTTGAGCTCCGGGGCGTCGATGAGAGTACAATTGCTAGGTGGTAAGTATTTTTCGTATAGCTCTTTACGAAGGTCTTTAGGTAGCCCAGTAGTAGCAATATGTTGGAGCCTCACCGCGACATCATTTTGAATTTCATTTCCGTATTGTTTTGGTAGTGAAGGATCGTCTCCCAATATTTCTAAAATATCGCTATCTTTTTCCGGAACTACTGTTACATCACTAGCGATCTCAAACTCTATAGGCGGCGGCGGCGGAGGCAGTGGAGGCGGCGGTGGCGGTGTTACCAAAGGTGACCTACAGGGGGCGATCGGCTCGGCGGTGCTTGTAGACGGGCCCGGTATGTTGACAACTGAGCGTATTGTGTATTCGTCTAACAAATCGTCCTCTGCCGCCGAAGGGTTACATTTCAAATATTCCAATGCAGGCCCGCCCTCTGCAAGTGACGTAATAATTTGAACATATAACCTAGCTTGGCTATGTGTAGCAGTGAGTGATAGTCCCAAAAACTATCCGCAACACTATTATTAGTCAGTTTGCAATATTCAATTATGTACCTTTTTAGTAATAGTAATGTAACCAAATAAAGTGACAACCCGTTGTGGTTGCCCGCAGCACTTAACATAAAACTTATATCTGATAATTATAGTTCATAAATATCATGCCCGTTTGTATTACAGAAAGAGGTCACAAGGTCATGGTCACGGTGAAGTGGCAACTCCAAAGGTGGCCCGCAGCACTCGTATGAGTTCACGCTAGCAAGTAAAGTGACAGTCCCAAAAACTGCCCGCATTACTTACCTTCTACGTGGTAACACCAAATAAGTTTAAACACATATTCGTGGCACTTATCGTCCTAAAAGTTTACGGAATGCTATGTACCTGTTTGTAAACTGGTACGCATATAAAACGACATTAAACTAACTTTCCGAGTCTATCAGAGAATCACCCCTCGATGATATCGAAGACTCCGAATCGTCATAATGTCGGCGTCTGCGTCGTCCATGCCTTAACTTCCTTTCCAGTTTCTTCAATTTATGAACGATATAATCGTAATCTTCACAATCTTCTTTTTCACGCTTTCTTTTACCCATAATACACTAACTAACACTTATTATACTAAAACTGATAACTTTTGTCGCAAGTAAAGGTTATTCGTGCGAACTGGCAGAGCACTGTAACTGTGAATGACGATCTGCGGGTGGGAGCTGACCGAGTGATCAAAGTACCCTCTTTTAATTTTATTTTTATTTTTTATAGTAAAAATCTCTCAAAATTCAGTGTGGATTGGCAACACCGTACGTGTTACTACAAGTGTATTAAATTCTAATCTAGAAGACGAAGCAATGAAGATAATCCGAAATATATTCAATATGCCGCCTTACCGGTGAAAGCAAATTTTTTCGAGTTGATTTTTCTTGTGGTATATATGAGATCTGCATTCAAACACAACATACGCCATATTGCTGTTTATTGTTCTTCACGTTTATATAAAACACCACATACATAATTGTTGTTAAAATAAATTCAGTTAAGAAGTCGCAACGGCAGCTTGGGAATGATAAAAAATACACACGACTAAAAAAACATGACATCTGTTCGACACCTAGCTTATGCCTAGCTCATAGGTGTCTAGGATATTACTAAAGGCATAGAAGTAGCCTTAAAACGAAAGCGCAAGATCTAAACCTGTTTCGAAAATTTCAATATTAATGTTCAATAAGTTAAAAAAGGAAAGATTATAGTGTCCAGTTCTTGCTAAAATTAGCCGTTATCACCTTTACTATCCGCAAAACTATCTGGCCGGTAGGGCAATAAACGTCGACTACCGTTAGGGGTGTAACATGTCGATAACTTATAATGTAAACGTCGATATAATCATTATATTTTGTAAATGTTATTGATATTGTTTTTAAAGTTATCTAATGAATAATACTAAATGTTTAAGATAATTACTAAAATGTTCGGAATCATCAATGAGAACTATTATTATACGCTTAGGGTATAAATTCAAGAAAACAATGGACGGAAGAAAGACGTAAATGGAGCGAAAAGATATAGTTGCTGCCAGGGTGGTTTTTTTTACAAAAAATGGATCAGTTACGAGTCTCTGGGGACAATAGACCGCGTTTTTATTTAGACGAGACTTGGGTGAATCAAAATCATTCACGTAAACGAATGTGGTTGGACAGTGAAGATAACGGAGGGTTTAAAACCCCAGTTGGAAAAGGTGCCAGGCTAATTATTTGTCACGGTGGCTCAGCCAAAACAGGATTTGTTCCAGAGGCAAAATTAATATTCAGAGCCGTTAAATCGGCGAATGCCGTTATATGAAGTGGTTTGAACAATTTTTAATATCATTAGAAGAACCATCACTAATAGCGCTGCAGGTGCCTAGCACCTCAGCATTATGCTGAACCAGTGTCCGGTTCACTGCCACGAAGACACACCAACCACTATGTTTTTCTTTCTCTGTTTACTGTTTTTACTTTTATGTGTCTCGTTGTGTTCAGTGAATAAATGTATTTTTTTTTCTTTTTTTTTCTTTTAATAATTATAGATAATGCTAGTTATCACACTAAGGTATTAAATCCGATTCCTAATACAAATTGGTTAAAAAAAGATATTCAAGGGTGGCTGACTAAAAATAACATACCATACCTGCCAATGGATATAATAGAGAAATTATTAATGAGAGTGAAAGGAAGTCATCCAAAAAATATATACGCAGTGGACCAACTTGCAAATGAACACGGTCACGAAGTAGGTAATTCGGCTTCCACCTTATCACTGTCAGTATAACCCGATTGAGTTGATATGGGCTCAAGTTAAAGGAGAAGTTGCGACGAAAAATACCACATTTAAAATGGCAGATGTTGAGAAATTGTTAAATGAAGCGATCAATCATGTTACAATTGACGACTGGGTCAAATGTGTTCGCCACGCTGAAAATCTCCAGAACGAAGACCTAACTAAAGCACTTTTTACTGATACCAACCGTCTTGTTATTAATTAACCTACAAGACGATAGTGACACTGAAGACGAAGATGAATAGTGTTACTATTTATAGTAATATTTAGTAATATTAGTACTAGTATTTTTTGTTTAGTTTTTTTTTTGTTATACCTCCTTATTATTTTATTGTAATACTTTATGTCAATAGTTCAATATACCTATTTATATTTCGATAGTAACTATACAACACTATTATATAAAACACCACGTAATTTATATTCTTTGTTTCATTACTTTATCGACATTCCTTTTTATGCGTAACGCTACCTGCCCTATTGCTGCTCGGCCCGCTCCATAAGCCGTGCAGGTGTGAAAGAGATAGCATAATTCCGATGATTTATGACCTGACCGTGTAACGCAGCATTTCTTGCGTGAAACAGAACCTAAAGACTGGGGAAATATTTTTTGGTGATATTGGCATTACCGTTGTTTGTTTGGATTTATACTATAAATGACACACCTTTGTTTTATTATGTTGGTATTGCTGCGTTACCTTTGAATTAGGGCGATACTAGATAACAGAAATTATTCAACAAAATTAGGAAATAGTAGATAGCAAGTTAATAAATAAACAAAACAATTTAAAGATTTCTTTTAATAATAAATACACAAACCAACATTAAACAAACACATTTGAGCCAAAAGTAAATTTAATATAAGTAATCTATTAATTAGATAATTATCTATACCTACTAATTTTGTCTAGCATTTTGGTTCTATGCATTTTAGCTGCATTCTGTTTTGTCTGGGATTGATCAGGATCATGGCTCATTACGAAATCAGATTTTAACCAGATAACATTGAGAGAGTCAGCCTCAATAATATAACCAAGCACCTGCTGTGGAGATATAGCACATATTTTCAGTCATATTTCGGAGAAAGAAACTTTGTTTGTTCTCACACGTCGAGAGGAGGGAATGTCACAGCGTCGAGATTACTAGGGCTTTTCCTGGAAGTTCTCCGCTGGACTGGGTTTCTTGTTTTTGTTGTTTTTGTCTTCTTGAACTTGTTCTTCTTTTAGTTGTTGTTTAATTTCAGTATTCTTTAAGTAGCTATTTCCAAATTTTGTAGGTTCCGAACTTTAGATATTTTCAGTAGAAGTTAGCTTCCGATTCGCCAATATAGTTGGACAATTTATTTTGAAATACATTTTGTTTATTCCGATTCTAAGTCCAACCACATTTAGGTACTGGAAGCTATGAAGTAGTTGCTTAAGTGATTAGTGTTTGGCAGGTACTCTCTTTAAATCTGTAAGCAATAAATCTTTGATTAAGACCATTCAGTAAAGTCATACAAGTAGGGAAGTAGGATTTAACTGGTTAAACCCACCTTTGGGGTAGGCGTGCCATAGGCACGAAGATTCTGTTAGACCTTGACAAGCTGCTGTGAGCTGACTGAGGATCCTGTGGCTTGCGACGCAGTGTCTTGGGACCGCTCCGCCAGTCTGTCAACCGCGGACCACATTAAGTTGATCGTCCAGGAAGGAAGGTTTTCTTCAGATCAAGGTCTGTAGACAATATTTATATATTAGGGAATTAGGATATCAATAATAATTATTTGAACTCGTAGATTGGAATTGATGGCAACTCTATAACTAGGGACTAACAACTTACCACCTAAGAATTGTGAATTCATAACATAAGAACCTTTACTTCGTGTAACACGACCAGCCTTCCGCTGAGCTAAATCTATTCTTGTAGGGTAGGAATTATGTGCAAAGTTATGTTCACAATTTCATAACATCATGTATAGAGCTGCAAAGGAATAAAGACTGTGATAATTACTAACCTGTTTCATTAAGCTCCTGATTGTATGGTCCCAGTAAACTCCATTGGTACTCCAGTATCTTACTCTGCAAACTTTCTGTCACTTATTTCGTTTATTTTGTTTTGTCACCTGTTGTACCCCTCCGGGCAGGACACCATGTGACAACCGGCCAGATAGTTTTGCGAATAGTATAGTCACCAACTGGTCAACCAACTGGCGACCATCGTGTCACCATGGGCGTAAATTATCCCGCCAAATCAAAAATCTCTTAAATATAGTCTATGTTATCATAAGCTAGGTGTCAAACGGATGTCATGTTTTTTTAGTCTTGTGTATTGTTTATCATTCGCAGGCTGCCGTTGCGACTTCATAATTGTTAGATTTTTTTTTAACAATAATATACAATACATGGTGTTTTATATAAACATGAAAAAAAAAACAGTAATATGGCAAGTGTTGTGTTTGAATGCAGATCTCTTCTAGCGGGATATATATCTCGCAAAAAAAACATATCGAAAAAAATTGCTTTTACCAGTAAGGCGGCATATTGAATATATTTCGGATTGTAATCGTTAGATAGCATAGAAATGTAAAATATCATTATCCGAAGTAAACATGTGTATTCGAAATATCTTTAAAGCAATATTAAAATATAATTTTATTGTTTTGTTATGTTATAGTAGTGACGTTGTAATTTCGTATCAATAAATCAGTTGCGAAGTTTAATTTGAAATATTTTATTTATTTTAGATTCCTTGACGACGATTATATGAAGCAAAGTTCATATTGTTAAAACCTTCCAAGCCACAGGATCCAGGAGATTTAAAATAACACCAACTGAGCAATACTTTAAATATAAATATATTTCAGTATAGAAAACAAAACCTTCCACATTAACACAGAACTTAATCTTCTAAGATGTTTACCAGTATAAATCCTTAACCAGAATGCTGTTTGAAATCGTTACAGATATAAATTTAACTTAATTCATCGTTGTGGTAAATTGTATGTTCTCGTGGTGTAGAACCTCAAACTGTCAAAAATGCTGATCTATGGTGGCACGGACCCGCCTGGCTAACTCAACCGGAAGCGGCATGGCCAACTAGATTGGTCAAGGTCATTGATCTTCCCGAATTAAAGGCATTGCCCGCTTTGGTAGCGGAGCCTGCAGCTATGGCAGCATGTCCAGACGTGGCAAGATTTTCTAAATTAATTAGGGCTCAACGTGTCTTTGCCACAGTACATAGATTTATTTACAACATTCGAAATCCCCAAAATAAACAAACAGGTATATTCACAGTCGAAGAGCTTAATCGTGCTTTAAGTTCACTCGTTAAATTTGCCCAACAAGACTCGTTTCCCTATGAGGTCCAATGTTTAATCGATAAAAAACCCTTGCCCCACAAATCCAACTTAGTTTCATTAGACCCCTTCATCGATGATGAGGGTGTGGTTCGCGTCGGTGGCAGGTTAACCGATTCAAATTATCCTTCAATAAAAAACATCCCATTATTTTAAAGGCTAAGCACCATTTAACTAAATTGATATTTCAACAGGAACACAGGCGACTATTGCACGCCCCGCCTCAACTATTATTAGCCGGAATACGTGACCAGTACTGGCCCATAGGTGGCCGCAAACTAGCCCGTGACACTTATGACGGTTGTTTTAAGTGTCGTCGATTTAAGGGCGAAGGCATGGTCAATATTATGAGCCTTATTACAACTTCACATGACACATAGTTGCATTGTATCGAGTCGCATCCAATCAAACCGCTGAAATATAGCGTGATATTTGTAATCAGCCAATCACAGCTTATCTCGCGTTCGCGTCATACTCTGCAGCCTTCCGCTCACTCACTTGCATTCATAACGCCAACCCGACACCTTACCTAAATTTGTTTTAATAACTGTATTAAACAGTCAGTTCGAAAATCTTTGGTTTTCATTTCAATTCCTTGTTCCATCTGGAACACCTATGATTTAAATGTACTGTTCCATGTTCTGTTTTTTTTTTTTTTTTTTTTAATTTTTGGTGTTCAATAAAGAGTATTTGTATTGTATTGTAATTGTATATTCGCCTGGTAACTTACCTAGACCATGGAATAGGTCTTCATAGTGATCGATTTTTACCTAATACGCTTTGACAGCTGTGTTCAGAAATAACAAAACGTAATGGATACAATGCCTGTTTATATTCCCAATTAATAACACAAGATCCGATAACAGGTATAAAATTACCGCAAAATGACTGGGCCTTAATACTTTCGGGATTTAAATTCGAAGTATTAAGACCCAACCTTTTAAAACGGTTTACAGACAAAACGTTCAAATCTGAGACTGTATCGAGTTTAAAGGTCTCTCTGTTGCCATTAGAACTAAGGAATAAAGTTTCATACCATTTTTTAGAGTCCTTACTGCCACTATATCCGCTTAACACATCCACGAAGTACAATTCCGCGTCACTGTAGTCCTCTTCAATGTGATACACTTTCTTCGGTCCATTTTTTCCACTACAAAACAAACACTTGGCACTTTTCGCTAGGCAACGATTTCCACCATCACAATAAATACTGGCGCAGGCGGCGCAGGATCGTACGGGCGCGCTGGGGCGGGGCCCGTCGCCGCGCGTAGGCGCGGAGTCGGGCCGCGGCCGCGCCAGCGCTGTCCGCGCCAGCGCTGTCCGCGCCGGCCTCGTCCACCTCCAAGGCGCTGCGCCTGCGTTCCGTAAACAATATCGACTGCCGCAGCTGAAAACGACGCTGTTTCGCTATTTACATTGGTCTCCTCGATCTGTCGTTTCTCCTCATTTGACATTTCATTTGCCTGGCATATTTTAACAGCTTTTTCAAGTGTGAGGTCCTCAGCCCTTAACAAACGATCTCGCACTGTGCCGTTTGCCCTCTTAAGGAGGGAGAACTAATTAAGGTTCACCACCCACTACAATTGTCATTTATCAGCACTACCCCAAACTAGGTCATGACGTCAATGCTAACTGCCCACTATTTTATAATAAATACCAAATACCAAACTAGAATAATTAAATATTGTATTAGTACTTATCTTAGACGCTACTCTGTTCAATTAAATAAATTATTTTTAATAAAAAACCCAGTCTTCCAATCTTAATTCATAAGTAGTTCATAAGTTTCATAAAGTTATTATAACGTTATAAATAATATCGTTGTCATAACGTTATATTTCGTTGATGTTCAAAATTTCGTTTAAATATATCGATATTTTTCATAACGTTATACTACACCGTAACAAAATCGTAATAACGTTATACTTAAATAACCTATTTCATTAGGTCCTATTCCATGGTCTAGGTACGTTACCAGGCGAATATACAATTACAATACAATACAATACAATACAAATACTCTTTATTGAACACCAAAAATTAAAAAAAAAAACAGAACATGGAACAGTACATTTAAATCATAGGTGTTCCAGATGGAACAAGGAATTAACCATCCGCCAAGCAACAGTGTTCGCATTGTTGTGTTCCGGTGTGGGGATAAGACAACCGGTGAAATTACTAGCATAGAGGCATTCCATCTTAGTCCTCAGGGTTGGCAGCGCATTTGAGGTCTTATGATTATAATCTTGAGAATTCAAATGTCTATGGGTCTCAGATTTCACTTACCATCAGGTGGCCTGAGTGCTCGTGTGCCTTCTCCTTAACATAAAAAAAAAAAAAAAAAATTAAAATGAAAACCAAAGATTTTCGAACTGACTGTTTAATACAGTTATTAAAACAAATTTAGGTAAGGTGTCGGGTTGGCGTTATGAATGCAAGTGAGTGAGCGGAAGGCTGCAGAGTATGACGCGAACGCGAGATAAGCGGTGATTGGCTGATTACAAATATCACGCTATATTTCAGCGGTTTGATTGGATGCGACTCGATACAATGCACCTATGTGTCATGTGAAGTTGTAATAAGGCTTAAAATACTAAACTATAACTATGAACAATATGACGAACGCAGCAGCGTGAACATCCTCCCGGCCCTTGAAAACTTTCGCAAGCTTTCAAGATCCTCAGGGCTCGGAGGGCAGCAGGCACAGACGATTGAGTGCTCGGCGAATTGTCCCGTGAGCAGTCTTGATGTCAGCGACTCGTGGTACTCCATCGGCCCCGGAAACAGCTTGCTGACTCGTCCTAGGCGCCACACATAGAGGTATTTGCACGATCTACGCGGCCAAAAGTCCCAAAATCATAATAATAATAATACCGATTAAAAAGAGTTCCTCAAACAAAGGAGGAACCCGGGCACAATACCCCTACCCTTTCTACCTGCTAGCGTGCACCCCGCGCCTCTAGCGTCAGTCGGAATTTAACCGTTTCACCTAGTGTACGTTTGTTCTCGGCGCGCTTTTCTAAACGTTGAACTTCCTTAGTGATTTTTTATGTTATCAAGTTCTTCTTACAAATTGAAAGTGATGGATTCTGAAGGACAAGGTAAGAAACTTATATTCTTTGTTAATAAAGTTATAGTAACTTAAAAAAGGAATACTTTTTTTTTTATAAAAAAAAAACTTATTTTCGTACTGTGATTTCCTTCAATATTTTTACTTTACTAGTGTTTTTGTTTGTAGATCGGGCTATGTTTACTATTACAGGTTATTATTTGATCTTTCTTCTTATAACTACTAGCAAAAACACCTCCGGAAACATCCGGATAGATACAGTTTTGGGCGATTAAAGATAGTTAGTGAAATTTCGTATAAAACACGAAATGTTTGTCTGCGATTTTAAAATCGTGTTCGTTTGTTTTAGGTTCGGAGGGTACTTCGGGAGTAAGAATTGTGACTCGGCAATACTTGTTCGACCGTATGAAGAAGGAAAATTTGCCTAATTTAGATGCCAAACTGAACTATCTAAGAGATCAACTTTATTCATGTGAAAATTACAATGAAGACCAAATTAGTCACTTGAAGCGTGGTTTTGCCCATTTCAAATCTGAATTCAAAAAAAGATGGAGCAAAGCTCACTATAAAGAAGATTATTTTATTAAATACAACCAGTCTTGGCTGGAAGGTACTTTTGAAATACCTGTTGTTGAGACATCACAAAATCGGCCAGGTCGCCCATCGAAGTCGTTCGAAGACTCAAGTGAGAGGAGCAAAAGGCGGAAGACTGAAGAACTTCGTTCTAATTTTGGGAAAGAGATTATAATACATGCTGCGAAAGTGGAACTGGAAAAATCTGGTAAAAAAGATGCATCAAATGTACTAAAAGATATCTCCAGCTCTCCAACACGAGCAACTAAATATAAAAAGGCATTTTACCGTACGAAATCAAGTGAAGACCAATTCTCCTCCTTAACACCAATGCAAGCTTTGCAAATGTTTGTAGATGCTGATTTGACCCAAGGACAGTATGAGATTATAAGAAAAACCAATAAGAAGTTTTTTCCATGCTATAGTGCATTACAAAAAGCCGAGAAGAAAATTTACCCACCTAAAGAATCAGTTACGGTAACGAGTACCAGTGCCGAAGCTCAGTTACAGCCTCTAATGGATGTTACCGCTAAGCGTTTATCGGAGTACCTAGAAGAGGTATTGCTAACTTTAAAGGAGCAAGAGCGTGAATGCCTAACTCTTATTAGTAAATGGGGCTGTGATGGGTCCCAACAATCACAATTTAAGCAAAAACTACAAACTGATACCGATTCTGATTCAAACATATTTCAAAGCTGCTTCGTGCCTATTCAATTAGTTTGTGGGGATAAAAATAAAAAAGTTTTATGGAACAATCCAGTACCCTCTTCACCGCGATTTTGCCGACCAATTAGATTCCGTTTTATCAAGGAAACCGCAGATGTTACTGAAGAGGAAATAAGGCACGTTAAAAGCTCTATTAGCTCCTTAGTCCCAACAGAGATCGAAATAGCAGGGATAAAGTTCCTAATTAAGCATATATTTATAATGACCATGGTAGATGGAAAGGTCTGCAATGCAGCCACAGGCACAAGGTCTACAAGTAGGTGCTACATATGTGGAGCAACATCGAAAAATTTTAATGAATTGGACTATTTCAGAGACGTGAATTTTGAAGCCCTTGAATTCGGCATATCGGTCTTACACGCCAGAATTCGCATATTTGAATCGATCCTACATTTTAGCCTACAAACTCCAAGTAAAAAAGTACAGGGTACGAAAAACAAAAGAGGAGAAAGACCAAGAAGAACAAACTAAAAAAGAGATTCAAAGAAGGTTTCGCACTGAAACAGGGCTAATAATAGATATGCCTAAATCCAATTTTGGCAATACAAATGACGGGAATACCAGCAGAAGGTTCTTTGAGGACCCCAGTTTAGCTGCAGAAATAACTGGCATCAGTTATGAGCTAATTTATAGACTAAAAGTCATTTTGGAAGTTATTTCAAGCGGATTCAAAATTGACCCTGTAAAATATGAAAGATATGCTTCAGAAACTGCTCGTGTTTACAAGGAACTTTATGATTGGCATCCTATGACGCCAACAATGCACAAGATTTTAGCCCATGGCGCAGTCGTCATCGAAAACGCATTATTGCCAATTGGACAACTTTCCGAGGAAGCAGCTGAGGCTCGCAACAAACATTTTAGATGTTACCGCCAAGATTTCGCGAGGAAATTTTCAAGGGAAAGTTGTAACCAGGATGTTTTTAATCGCCTTCTGCTTAGTTCAGATCCTTTACTAAGTAGCCTGCGAACTGTAAAAAAAAGGAAAGCGAAAACGTTTTTACCAGAAACTTTGGCAATGTTTGTACCTGCAGAGCCAGAAAATTCATCAGAGAGCGACGATGAAAGTTAAAACCATTTTTTAAATAAAAAAATGTATTTTTAATAAAAAAAAATTAATAAACAAAATGTATTTTTTAATTAAAAAAAGTACTTTTTAATAAAAATATACCTACTAGTATAATATATTTGTATGTGTGTTTTTTTGTAAATATTATAAAATATAATACTTACAAAAACGCAAAGATCCTAAAATATATTATATTTTTAAAAATATATTTCTTTTTTATTAAAAAAAAAAGTTTATTCAACAATACATTTTTTATTAATAAAAAAAACATTTTTGTATTATTTTTTTTGTAAAAATATTTTTTTCTTGTAAAAATACATTTATTTTGGTAGAATATTTTTTTATTTATTTATTCACATTGTTTTGAGACCTATTAAGCATAAAAATAATTTTGGCCGCGTAGATCGTTCAAATACCTCTATGTGCGCCAGTACAAGGGCGGTGTCTCGTCTTTGACAAGAACGAGGTCGTCTAGTTTCAAATCTTTGCTTCTGACTCGCCATTTCGTGCGTTGCTGCAATTCAGCTACATACTCTCTCGACCATCGCTTCCAGAAGTGTTGACGGACTTGTTCTAGGCGCTGGAATCGCTTTAGGCGCGAAGTCTCGTCCTCGGTGAGGTTCGGTGACGGCAGTGACGTCAGGGGCCTGCCAATTATAAAGTGTCCCGGGGTAAGCGGCTGGAAGTCGTTGGGTGATGGACTGAGGAGAGAGAGGGGTCGGCTATTAAGGATAGCTTCGATTTGGGCAAATAGAGAAGCCAGTTCCTCGAAAGTTAAATGGGTTTGCCCTTACATCCGACGAATGTGGAATTTGGCTGAACGGATTCCGGCCTCGGCTAGACCGTTAAAGTGAGGAGCGTATGCAGGCGAAAATTTAAATTCTATTTGTCGCTGAGCTGCAAAATCGCTAATAGAGATTTTATTTGATTTAAGTAGGTTATTTATTTCTTTGGCGGCAGCTACGAAATTACGACCATTGTCGCAGTAAATAACATTAGGCATTCCCCTACGGGCAATGAACCTTGTGAGCGTTAAAATGAATGCATCTTTGCTTAGATCGCTGACCGCCTCTAAATGGATACACCTATATCTAAAACATATAAATATACATAAATAACATTTTGTTATTTTGCACCCTCGGCCCTTTCTGTCAGTAATTAAGAACGGGCCCCCAAAATCCGTGGCTACAGTACTAAAGGGGAAGTCAGGGTCAACACGGTCTGGCGGCAGGTTGCTCATAATATTGACCATGCCTTCGCCCTTAAATCGACGACACTTAAAACAACCGTCATAAGTGTCACGGGCTAGTTTGCGGCCACCTATGGGCCAGTACTGGTCACGTATTCCGGCTAATAATAGTTGAGGCGGGGCGTGCAATAGTCGCCTGTGTTCCTGTTGAAATATCAATTTAGTTAAATGGTGCTTAGCCTTTAAAATAATGGGATGTTTTTTATTGTAAGGATAATTTGAATCGGTTAACCTGCCACCACCACTAACGAAATATAACGTTATGACAACGATATTATTTATAACGTTATAAAGGTCTGCCCTTAAAGGCATTCCCCTTACTGCCCGTGATACACACAATGTTTTTCATCACATTTGCAAGGAAATGAAAAAAATAGACTTAAAGAAAACAACATTAAAAAATTAATGGCTCGACTCGCTGAATGAGGTTGTCAACATGTCAACTCAACTTTTTTCAATATAGTCTTCCACACATAGATTGTACCAATTGTCAATATAAAATTTTATGAAAATAATTGCAAATGTCTCTAAAGTAATCGAAAAATACAAATATAATGCAGTTAAATGTACAGTATAAGTTATTAGCAATCAAATTTATCTAGTAGTCTTAAAGGTTTCTTAGTCATTGGGATAAATGTTATATCAGGTTTAATTTGTAACATAATTATAGGTGTATGATAAATTAGGTAGACCCTCATTTCATTACTCTTAATTAAGGAAATAGTTTGTGTTGTAGTTGTTATTAATCTAGAGTAGGGAAATATGTTATTTTAGGACTGGTTATATCATTCTCTTATTTCATTAAAGTACTTAGGTTACTAAAATAGGTTCACAACTTAGGTTCCTAGACATTAGACGATCACGTGGCCATTTCAACAATTTAGATTATAAGTTATTAATTTAGTTTTTAGGCTAAACACCATCAACGCAGTTAATTTATCTTTTAGTCCAACAATCTAAAGAGTTTAAAAGTTATAAAGAGTCTTCAGTAATTTTTATAGATAATATATATAAGAGGATAGGAGAGTAGATGAAGAAAGAATGATAGGGGGGGTGGGTACAGTTTGGCGTGCCTAGACCAGGATTGGGAATTTGGGTTAATTTAAGTGCTTTACTGTTTAAAGTGGCGGCCTTCTGCCACAATTTGCTGTCCGTGTGTGGAGGAGTGAGTAGGAGAATGATATAACTTTAGTAAGTTTTGAGTTCGTTTTAATGGATAAATAACTTAACAACCACATTGGATATCATTATTTTTAATTCTTTGTATTACAATGGGTTAGGTTAGAACTATACTTAGTCGAAATATTTAGCTTATCTATAGGTGAAGTCTCCACAAAACTATCCGGTTTAGTTTTTTCAATTTGTCCTAATATAAACACGCTTTCACAGTTCACTAAAAGTACGTCCGCGATAAATCTTTTATAGATTACCGAAATTGCTGAGATCTAGATACATGGCTAGGCTAACTAAAACTTAAAAAACGTCGCGTTTGCACCGAATCATTGTTTATAACGCACTTTTCACTTATAATCACTGGTTGTATTAATACTGGAAACTCACTGAAGTTACATCTGTCAAAATGTATACGGACTGGTAGACTAGACGCGAAGGTGACGCGTTGTAGTCAGTGGTTATTTATTTTTACATGACTGGTTTGGATTGGCGGAGTCGTCTATTTATCTCATTTCTGATTGGACGAATTCAGGAAATTGATCATAGATAGCGCAACAAGTGGGTGCGATGCGATTTTCTAGGAATTTATTCGATAGGTCGAATTATGTTATCATGTCATTTTTAATTTATACTAGCATAACAAACACATCGATAACTATCTTATTTTAATTATTTAGCTACCAATTTAAAAACTATCCGTTAGTTATCAGGATTTTATAACATTCATTCGATAAATCATAGAACATTTATTGATAGTGAGTATCGATTATAATTATTTCAAAACAAACATCTGTTGGGGTAAATGTACCAGTGGTCGGCTTGTTAACGAGTTTTCAAAGCATGATCTCTTTGTCTCTTAAGCGGAGTAGATTACTTCAATGGAATGGATTTTATACGGGATACATTTCATTTGCTTAACTAACTACGTTAAAATAATAAATCTATATTTAATAAATAAATAAATTTAATAAATAAATTTATATTTCATGAGTTCTGTCTCAAAAATTTAGTTAACAGTTTCGGTGTATAATTATTACCTATAATGAAACTAAAATCAAGTTATTATGAAAAATAACTATCAATCAAATCAATCAATATGTTATTATGAATCGTTCATACTTGGTTTGTGTGACATTGTTCGATGATATAGTGTTAAAATAATATTTTTTTTGTTGGCATATAATCTGATAACGGTTGTGTGTAATGTGCCGGGGAACTTCAAATGTTCTGCTAGCCTCTTTAATTCATTTACTCTAGAGGATTTGAGTGTATGTATTCATATGTGTATGAATTCTAGAGTTGTATAATCTAATTATAGATGTAATACGATAAAATTTGACATTTTGATGTTTTGAAGCATATTAAATATTATAACTTTGAGCAACCGAGTACTGATGCCTTTACCCTATAGAGATATGTCAGTGATAAGTTTGAGGAAACGCGTTTGGAACTTAAGTTTGAGGGTATATTTAAGTCCAGAAACTGGAAAGGTTTTAGTAGAAAATAAAAGAAAAAGGATAGTAGATGAAATTGTTTTACTATTCTGTATTTAAATGGTAGTATGAAAATGTAGTAGATAGTAAAGTTCTTTGTGCATATAAATAATTAATTGAGAGAAATTCGGTCCTTGTTGCAAGTTTTAATTCAACACCTTTTCTAAGCCGAGTCAGAGCTATGGAAATATTAGTAATAAACTTACCCATCTGCGACTATATAAAGTTATCATGAAATATATTTACTAGACACATAAATATAAATCACAAGCATGATTCCACTTCTCATCTGGAATTTATTAGGAGTCTCATCTAGAATAAATTAGGAGTATAAGTTTAGACTGAAAACGAGGTAGAAAGAATAGGGATCTATAGACTGCCCTGATTTAAAAGTAAAATGCGCCCATAACAAGTATTAAGCATTTAAGGACAAGAAACAATATAGTTAGCTATAATGATCAAAGCAGTGATCTTATGAAATGATAGTGAACACATTCTTAGTGGAATTTTGTTTGAAGTCTAAGCCTAAGTAGTTACCATGTCACTAGTGCTTTTTTTTTTTTAGTTTAGTAGGAACATGAAACTTATAGTATAATTAGATGTCTTAATTTAAGATAAAATTGGATCTTATGTAAGAATAATGATTAGTACACCAGTTTTCTATTGGTATGCGGAATAAAAATTTGTTTAGATACATCCGCACAAATTTATTAAACATTGAAACTCTTTTGAGTAAAGAGTTGGTAAATTGTTCATCATAAGAGAACTTATGATCTTACAATAACTCATAATCATACTATCATAAATAAGTTATGATGTTGGATAAGAGGGTTGAGAATTATTATAATGGGTAAAACCGCTTTCAAAAATTAAAACTTCTTATATATTGTAAAGACAGGGGGGTGGTTAGGACATTATGTTTAACAAGGCTAGATAACACTAGGCGCTTACACAAAAGAAAACGCAGGAATACAGATTCTATAAATTGAAATTTGAAAGGCAGTGCATTAAGGAAACAAACCATGCTTAGTTAGGTATTTGAAAATAAAAGAAACTTATATGTAAGAACTGTATAATTTATGAATAGTACATAACAAAGGGAAAGAAAGTATTGCAGAAAGATAAGATAACATGATTGTTAGTATTCAAATGCAAAACCCACATATCACATCACTTTGCTTAGTAGCTAAAAAACAAGTAGGTAACCAAATCTTTTAGCTTGCACTGGGTTCACAGAGGTTATTATTTCCTGCAGCAATTATTATTTCCTCTAGTTTGGTTAAATCTTTTAAACAGTTTAAGCCAAGTAATTTTCTTATATCAGCGAAGGTATCAAGTTAATACGATACAAAGGCTGAAACAAAAGCAAAGGATTCCATTAGTTACTGAAAATACCATAACAACTATTTAGGTATTACTACGTTATTATAACTTTAAGTTCAAGTTAAAGAATAGCACTATTTAAAACGGAGCGCTCAACAACATGTTTTAGATTAATGCAAGTTGACTGACAAAATAGTAAAAGAAGTCCATCATTATACTTACGTTTTACAAGTGGCCAGGTTGTCGATAGGCGGGACCACATTCTACGCATTTTGTCACATCATTTGACTAGCTTAGATATGATTTGTAAGTACAGTAATTCATGTTAAACTTGGTAAATATAACATAAGGGACCTTCCTTTTCTCGTATCAACCTTATCAGATCTAGATTATAAAATACCTGTCAAGTCAGTGCCCACAATGGCGACCGTTCGTTCAAAAACTCAAATATGTTTAAGGAGGCTAGAGGTAACGCTAAGTCAGGAAACTGGTATTATTAAATAAGCGGTATAAATAAACGTATTAAAATTTAACAGGAATTAGTATTATAGTATCATTTGTAACTATGAGTTTTCTTCGAAGGGAACGTGGTTTTGAAATATTGAGTGGAAAAATAATTCAATAAATTATTTTGCTATAGTTGCTATAAATCACTAGGTGAGATTATCTTTAATTTTACGGTAAATAAAGGTTGCGGAGATATTTTAAAGGCAAAGGTTGATAGCGATTTATATTTAAAGTATAGATTGGTTTTCATAGACCAAAGATTTTAGACAAACTATGATAATGTATTAGGAAAAGAAATAAATTTAATGTAGGTAAAACTGGTTGGTTATTTAATGGGTATAAGCAAACAAATGATAATAGATAGTAAATAGTTGAGTAAGGAAAATAATTTTTTTGCATAAGAGGTTTTAGAATTAAATGTTTTAACATAATGGGGGGTGAAACTACATATGGTTGGATTGTTTGCCAATAAGATTGACATGGAGTTCAGGAAAGTTTGTTTATGGTTAATTTAATATGTATAAATATTTTTAAATTAGAACATGAATAAGGTAGAAGGGAAATTTCTTGTAAAGAAATTTGGTTATAAATTTATAGGAGCGGCTATCCGAATTTGGTCATATTATTATGTGTGGAAATTGCAGGAAAACTACTTCCTTAGAGTATAAAAACGATAGATGATGGATGAAATGTGTTTTCATGGTTTGAATTGAATTTGGGGGATAAAGTGAGATAGTTTGATGAATGAGTAAAAGTGGACCAATTTGGGATGGACGTTGTTGGATTATAGCCAGGCTGGATTTGTCGATGTCTGAACCTCTTGGTGGGGATTTATACACAATTAATTGTCAAGAATTTATGTGTCAGGTTAAAATCGTAACTACGATTCGACCCATTGGAAAGGGTAGTTTTTGACAATTAATACTACACAGGTACTGGAGTTTACAAACTTTACACACTTGCTTTCAGTGATGGAAAGTTCAATGTTAAAGGTTAAATGAAAGGAAGTTTTAGAAAGTAAGTGTATTGGCAGACTTGATAGTCACAGTATTGAGTATGTCAATATAGCTGAAGTTGGACTATTTTAATTATTGAAAGTAATACATGCACCAAATAGGAGAGGACAGAGAACTGATCTTGTGGGGGTGTGGATTGGATTTTGAATTTGACTTTTGAAGATATTAGTACTTGTTTAACACTATGTCAGTATTGCGGGTAGAATTTCCCGGAGGAGGAGATCCCTTATTCCGAGCATGAGGAAATGAAATTTGAGTTCGGGCGATGTGAACGTACAGATTTCGATTGATTCCTAGGAGATTTATTACTAGAATACACTTATCTCACAAATAAGTGCTACTTTTGCGAACTGATAAAATTAGAGGAAGATATCATCATTAGTTAATGTTAAGATTCATAAAGTCCTATCCTCTGCCGGAAAGGTTGTCAGTTTACTTTGTGTTTGGTTAAATACACACCACATTAAAGCATAGTGGGCGGAACAGATATCAACAAATTTGGTTTCCCATATAGGATTAGTGTAGAAAGAGGTATTTTTGAATATATTGAAAATAAGGAATTGGAAAGAAATAATAAGGTAAAATTATTAAAAGGTTAATGAATTCTGACCGAAATAACATTCTGAATCATGGACTTTATCGTATACACAAAGGAAAGTTATTATCAATTTGCGTCGGAGGACTCGACTTTTTCTTTACCCAAAGCAATGTTGGAACAGAACGCCAGTCGAGCAATGAGACTACAGTTCTTACTGAAATAGTGGAGTCTGAGGGGTTATTCTATCTCCTTTTACCAGTGCGATGTTGGAATAATAGGAACGCCAGTAGAGCAATGTGACTATAATTCCTGCAGCAATGGTGAAGTTTGAGGTTATTATTGCAACTTATTAACACATATGAACAGGTTATTAAAAATGAGGAAAGGACATGATTCATGGTGTCAAGTTTAAGATAAAATAATGATAGTAATAATCATATACCTATTGCTAACAGGTTAGTCTATCAGAGAATTAGAAAATTTAAGTCTGATATGGGAGTATTTTTAAGGTTTCTTTTTCCAATGTCTCTTACAGATAACATCAAAGATGTTGTCTTGCATAGACATTGTGGGGGTGGCTGTACTGGAACACAGGTTCAAAATGAGCTCAGTTCCAGTGTAATGTTGTTCTTAGTGGCGAATAATCTACTGATAGTAAAAGTTATAGGAATAGCTTCAATTGACACCATCGTTTAGGGATACAATTATAACTAGACGAAGCTGCTGGCATTTTACTGTATGTTTTATAAATAAACAAACTTAATCCATTTATATACGTAAGGATAAATTAGAAGGATCGGAATGAGTTTGTGACATTCAGCGCGAGCATCGCATGACGTTTCAGTACATTTGCGGAAAGAATATCAAGGAGACGGCTTTGATTATAATTGACATAGACTCTGAGAATTGGAAATGGCTGTGACTATTCAGCCAAATTAAAAACAAACAATTTTGCGAAGTAAATCAATGTCACATAGTGAATAAATTTAAACATCAAAAACATTAAATATTTATATTTGGGTTAGTAATAAATATTTGTTGTACGAAAAATAGTGAACGCTTTAAATATCCCATTAACCAGGCGTTTTTCTAAAGTTTTAAAATACTCTACTCTGTGAACACATAAAGGTGGACATGCACTCTGTTTTATTGAAGGTCTGAAAGGTATCACTTTAGAGTAACAATATTTAAAATTAAAAATTACAAGGTGGAAATATTACACATTTTTTTAGTAGTAATAAACAAATTTTCAACTAAACATGCATCGGATGTTAAAACGAATTTGAATCCCAAATTACAACAGTACAGATATCGTATTAGGGGCAAACATTGTAAACAGTGACCTCTTTGATTGACGTTGTGAACTATCTAAGATAACTAGTTAAGATAAATAATCAATCGATACAATAAATTCTAGTCGTGGTGTTGAGATGGCGTTGTTCTACATAATAAAGATATTCCCGGGCCAAAAGTTGTATGTACGTGTAACGGGTCTGCTATCAGAATATATCATTAATTTATGCATTATTGTTTATGAATAGAAATTAACTAAAAAAAAATAGAAGTTTTTTGTCTATCAGATAGTTGCACAGATAACGACTATTTCACTTTTGCTTCTGTTACCAAAGTGAAGTTTCGGGGAGTCACCTAGATTCAACCGTATTTTAATGGCTTTATATTGAATTACAAACTTTATTACCATGGAGTAATATACATAATAAATGGTTAGATTTGGGTTGTAAGATAGTTCAGGAAATTGCCTTATAAGGAGCGATAACTGCACAGCAGACTGTGTGAAAACATAAGATTTGCGAAATATACTCTGTATGAGGTGTGTAAGGATCAAAATGGTTTGTACGTTTTTGGATAGAACAAAATGGGGAAAGTACTGGGAAATGAAAAAGAACACGCGGGGGGGGGGGGGGGGGCTTTCTTGGCGTCGGGCCCCGGAGTCTATAAATACAGGTCAGATGGGGAAGAGCGCACCTTTTTCCTTCACATTTCCTGGGTGCTGTACTGAGTAAGTCGAAGCCGCTATTCGAGGGTCGGAGACTATGTGCATTTGTTTTGTGTTTTTGTTTATTTATGTTTGCTGCTCTTATCGAGTTTATTATTTTAATAATCGTGTTAATATAATTTGAGTGGTTTTAGGTAACCATTGGATACGCTTCGTGATAACGATAAACGTGAAAAGTGGGGTTGGGGATGGAGTGTTTAGTGTTGCCGAGTTTACAATTGTTAGATCTTTGGGATTAGCTACAACAGTTCGTGCAGGTTGTGTTTGTTTGTGTGTTAGATAGTTGCGATTTGTTTATTCCAAATATTAATATTGTGTTTGATTTCCAGATCTCAGTTCCGATACCCTAGTGGTAGTTAGTAAAGCTGAGACCCAGGCAGACGTTGATAACTTTCATAAAACTACACTTACATTTTGGTTACGGGAAAGAACTAGAAAGATTCTACTATCAGGAATCTGACTGTTTTATCTCACTAACCAAGTAAGTTGGGGTTTTCGCGTTCAAAAGGCTCTGACACCTTTAAATCGGTATGTCAGCTGACGTTGGCTATAATCTGTAAGTTTGCTCTATAGGGCCCCACGTAGAGGATCCGAGCCTAGGCAGTAGAGACGACTTATAGTGTATGGTTTGACGTTTGTCCCCTTATCTATATATTTATATATCGACCACCTTAGGTATCTATCCGACTTGGAAGCCAACTTGAGGCTAGCTTGCACTATCTAGCCGGTGGAAAAGTCTTAGGACCACACACAGGAGACCTAGTTTCCGAAATCGTTGTTATGTTAGGTCTAGTTGGTCTAGCAGGGTATCTTTACACCGAGATATTCTGACATCACACGCCCACTCAATTAACTGTAAATGTAAGAGCTATGCAATAGTCTCTTAGTTTTGATTTAAAACAGTAGCTGAATAGGGTTTTTAGGATTCATTAGGTAGTTAGTAGTTCTCTCATTAAACCGGGAGAGGCTTATTAATAAAACACGTTGGATACTCAGTGCAGAGTGGAAGTTTAATTTAGGATCATACATCATATGTCCACTAGGTAGCAGCACTAGTGACTGACATCACAGATAAGCACACAGTATGCATTTTAATATTATTACAAGACCACCACTTATTAAAATAATTATTACAACTAAATTTTACTCATCTAATAAAGTAATACCTAACACACTCATGAATTTATAGTGTTTAGGGCCACATAGTCCCTTTGTTAATATATCAGCAGGCATTTCACTGGTAGACAAGTAAACAATTTGTACAATTTTATTAGCAATATATTCACAAACAAAATGGTACCTAACATCTATATGTTTGGACCTCTGATGAGAATAAGGATTTGATGACAATTTTAAAGCACTCTGATTGTCACAATGTAATGTTATTGTCAATACATCACCAGCTATTTCAGCCTTAAGTCTTTGCAAATAAACTGCCTCTCTACATGCCTCTGAGAGTGCCATATATTCGGCCTCAGTGCTGGATAAGGCAACTGTTCTTTGTTTTTTACTTTGCCATGAAACAGCACAACCAGACATTGTAAAGCAAAAACCGGTGTAAGATCTCCTATCAATTTGGTCACTGGCCCAATCTGCATCTACAAAGCCTTCCAGGTTGAAATTACTTTTATAATATTTTAAACAATATTTCTTTGTTTTCTTAAGATATTTTACAATTCGTTTAGCATAATTACAGTGAACATCTGTGTAACTATTATTAAACTGGCTTAAGTAGCTTACTGCAAAAGCTATGTCTGGCCTAGTCATTACTGCCAGATACATAAGACTTCCCAATAATTTTTGGTAAGGAAAATCTGTATTACAATTACTTGTTTTGTCTACTGTAAGTTTATATTCTATGGGAGTGTCTACTGTTTTACAATCTACCATGTCAAACTTAGTTAGCAACTCTGCTATGTAATGCTCTTGATCAACTGTTATTACATCATTTTTTCTTTTAATTCTCATTCCTAAATACTGTTTGACTGGTCCCATATCTTTAATATGAAAATTTGACCTCAATATACTTTTTACATTTTCAGTTTCCCTAGTGTCATTAGAGAATATTAAAAAATCATCGACATAGATGGTTATAATTGTTTTCTGACTATTTACAGTATTTTCAAACAAACATGGTTCAAGTTTACTTTTGTTATAACCCTGAGTTAACAAGCAATCACTTACCCTTTGATACCAGGCATTAGAGGACTGCTTCAAGCCATATATGGCCTTTTTCAATAGCAATAACTTATTTTCACACGACACATCAGAAACATAGCCTTCAGGAATGGCCATATATATGCTTTCTTTAAGAAATCCATTAAGAAAAGCAGTCTTAACGTCTAAATTCGTGATTTCTAAACCTAACTGCACACTCAAGGCAAAAAGCATTCGTAATGTGGAGTGCCTCACCACAGGCGAAAATGTTTCATCATAGTCAATGCCAGGGCGTTGAGAAAAACCTTTTGCCACTAACCTTGCTCTGTAGCGCACTTTGTTCTCACTATCACATTTCTTTTTGAAGACCCACTTACTTTGAACCACTACACACTCACTATGGACATCTGCAAGCTCCCAAGCTTCATTGTCTTCAAACGATTGAAGTTCTTCTTTCATTGCCTGCTTCCACTGTATGCTCTCTGGTCCATGCAAAGCATCTTGAAGGGTTACTTCTCCAAAACTGGTGCTCTGGTCATCTGTCATACATGTCCACCCATATCTGTCTGGTTTCTTTCTTAACCTTTTTGTATGCAGATTGTCCTGACTAATTGCTGTCTGTTCACAATTGGACTCAACAGTAACTGAGTTCTCAGATTCTTTAATGCACCCTGAATCTTCTTTTTCATCAGCAATCACTTCAATTTCCACCACTGAATCTGAACTCTGTATCTGACTTGGTTCAATTTCAATATCTACTTGCTGGTTATTCCCCTCCTCAATCACCACAATATCTCTGCTGTTCACAATAGTATTGGTGTTGGGATTGTATAGTCGGTAACCTTTGACATTTTCTGAATAGCCGACCAGAATACATGGTTTTGCTTTCTTGTCCCATTTCAAGCGTCGTTCCTTTGGGATGTGTACCATGACCTTGCTGCCAAAGATACGTAAGTTACTGACATCGGGCTTCTTTCCAGTCCAGACTTCAAATGGTGTTTTGCTGTTCAAACCAGATGCTATAGATCTGTTTCGCAGATAAACTGCAGTGTGCACTGCTTCTGCCCAAAACTTTTTATCCATACCAGCATCAAACAACAAGCTCCTAGCCCTTTCAACTATTGTTCTGTTAAGGCGCTCACACATACCATTCTGTTCAGGTGTGTACGGATTGGTTTTCTGGTGAACAATACCCGCATTATGTAAATGTTTGTCAAACTGCTTGTTACAGAATTCTAAACCATTGTCCGTTCTGAATACCTTGACTTTTTTATCAGTTTGATTCTCCACCAACAGTTGAAACTGTTTGAACTTATCAATTGCTTCATCTTTTGTTTTTAAAAAATAAACAAATGCCATTCTACTAAAATCATCAACGAAGAGCATAAAGTATCTAGAGCCCCCTATGGACTTCTCCTCCATGGGCCCACACAGGTCTGCATGCACTCTTTCAAGTATTTCTGTGTACCTTGCACCAACATGTGTAAATGGTAATCTGGCTTGCTTAGCCTCGCAGCACACCACACAACTTTCCTTGCTTACATGCAATTTGTCCTTGAATGACATGCCAATGACTGCACCTTCATTCATTTTTTTTAGGTCTTCACCATTTATATGACCCAACCTACGGTGCCACACATTTCCTGACACTGACGCCAACAAACAACCAATTTCCACAGTATTCAGTTTGTAGACTCCCTCAATCAAATCAGCTGTAGCCACTAGTTCATTCCGTTTGTTATATATCATGCACAAATTATTTTTGAATGAAATTGTATTGCCCTTGCTTATCAATTCGCTGACTGACAGTAAATTAGTAGCCAAGCTCGGTATATACAGCACATCCGTAACTGGAATGTCGTATTGAATACCGACCGCTTCCGTGGTAATACACACGTCACCACTACATTCAACCGAAATCTTGTTTTTGTTTGCCACTATAACTTCTTGTACATAAGGTTTATCAGACACATTTGTCAACCATCCTCTGTTCGGAGTCATATGTGTACTCGCCCCCGAGTCGACGTACCAATCCAAGCTACTAAATTTCGCACTTAAAAACACTGCATTAAATGCGTTTGACTGTTTACGTTTGTCCGTTTTTTCTAGCATAGTACACTGGTTCTTGTAGTGTCCCGGTTGTTTGCATTTATAACAGGTTATATTTTTCGTCGTTTTGACATTCGATCTATCCATAGACCCACTCTTACTAGTGTTGCCAGATCTGTTTTTCTGCCAACCTTTAGTTGCAAACGCACCACTACTCTCAGTTAAACTCGATCCTGGCAATTCCATGTCAAGCAATTTTGTTTTAATGACATCCGAATTAATATGGATTCCAGAATGTTCGATTGCCATAATCATAGGCGAATATTTTTCCGGCAATCCCGCTAAAAGTAATGAACCGATCCATTCCTCGTTTATACAAAATCCCGTTCCACTTAATCGCTGCGATGTTTCAACAACTTTAGTCACATAGGAAGTCATTGAATCACAATTCTCCAGCCTGATAGATATTAGATGCCGAAGCAGGGTTATTTTTCTGGAAAAGCCGCTATCATCAAACATTGATTTTAACTTGTTCCATAACTCTTCAGTGGTCTTCGTGTTTTTAATGTGGACGTATAAAGAGGGATCAATTGTTAAAACTAGCTTCGCTTTTGCTTTTGCATCATCCGCGGCTGCTGTTGTACTTGTTTTACTCGTTGTACCTGTATCAGTGGACTCTTTATCCTTCTTAATTACTTGAGTAAATCCTTCCAAGATAAGCAAATTCTCCGCCGCAAAAGCCCACTCGTCATAATTTTCACGGCCTTTCAATTTTGGCACGTTAGCTATGAAGTTCGAAGCCATTTTTCACACGATTCAATGCACAACACAACGTAATACCGTTTACTAGTCCTTTCATGCAATAAATTAACTTTATTTCTATGAAATATACGTACTGGGAACATAACCTAATAAAACACGTTGGATACTCAGTGCAGAGTGGAAGTTTAATTTAGGATCATACATCATATGTCCACTAGGTAGCAGCACTAGTGACTGACATCACAGATAAGCACACAGTATGCATTTTAATATTATTACAAGACTTATAAACACGTAATGTGCTTAGCTAGGTATATAAAGTGTCATGGGTTAATTTTCAATTGTCACTTTCGTTGCTCAGTAGCTATGGTTTAATTTATAGGCATTTTAATAAACAAAGGTTAGCGAATAAAATATAATCTAAAACTATTAGGAAGCAAAAATTTATTTAGCTTGCGGATAAAACTAAAAATATTCCAATACTTAAGTAAAAATATTTTAAAACTTTTGTTTTGCTGGGAAGGCTCATAGTTATAAACTTATAATATAAGAGAGTTGACGAATTACGAATCTGTGGTATAGGAAATATTTATAAACGTCCAAAGTAACTAGGAAGGGAAACAGTTTACTAGGATTTAGGATAAGAGTGTATGATCGTTTGCGGTACCAAGCATATTAATTTATAGGCTTACTTAAGATATGACGATAAGGTTCTAAGTTGTAGGGTTAATATTAAGTCTATAAGTTAAGTGAGTGGTTACAACTATCATGCGTATTAATTTATAAGTTTACTTACGATATTACGATAAAGTTCTAAGTTGTAGGGTTTATATTAAGTCTATAAGTTAAGTGAGTGGTCTCAATTATCATGCGTATTAATTTATAAGTTTATTTACGATATTACGATAAAGTTCTAAGTTGTAGGGTTAATATTAAGTCTATAAGTTAAGTGAGTGGTCACAATTATCATGTGTATTAATTTATAGGTTTACTTACTATATTAAGATAAGGATTTAAGTTGTAGGGTGTATATTAAATCTATAAGTTAAGTTAGAGTGGTTACAATTATAAAACAAATAACTAAACAGTTAACTAATAGGTTTCATCTAGGTAGGTTAATTGATGCCAGTGCGTATCATAATTATCCTCTAAACTTCTCTGCGTTGACTTATACACATGGTCGTTGAGGAATGAGCAAAGTAAGTAAAGTTAAATATATTAAACTAAATACTTTTTACTTAAGTATACATAAATACTCTGATTGAGTTTAGCCTAAAGTGACTGGATTGATCACTGACTAAAGGCGCCTATGTGACTGGATTGATCACTGACTGAGGCATTTGAGGCTAGACACACCTCAAGGATATTAGATATCCCTATACAAAGTTAGACTTTCATATTGATAAAGTTTAGGGCAATACTTACAAGTTGAACGGTCCTTCTGTCTTTCACAATCTACGGCTAATGATTGCAGTACAAACCGAGTTACGACTCTGCCGTCTAAGTCCAAGGACCACGGTTGGTTTCTGATGCTGTCAACTCATTAAGCCATTCCCAAGGGAATACATATGAACAGTTGTTCTAGATTGACCAAGGACATTTCTTCTAGTGAAGTTACATTGGTAGTATTAGTCAGATAGTATCATGACTAGGAAGTTTTCTATAGTTAACCTATTAGGAATTATTAATTTTACATTTAATAGGCTAGGTTTTTCGTATGGTCTCTTATTGGGGTATCACTTCCAATTATTAAAGATATTAAAAGGTTTTCTTATTAAATTTCATTAAATTATATTTTCTGTTGGTTCAGATTTGAATTGGCCCAGAAAATTATTTATCATAGAATGATTATTTCAGGTAAAACATCTGTTTTGTATTACCTCATTTCTAAATTGAGAAATAAAGATAATTTCTTAATTATAAGGAGTTTGATCCAAGAGTTTGCTTCAACGTTTCTTCTTTTGGAGATCCTTTCGGAAATGTTGGTAACTTCAATTATAATATAGACTTATTTAGTTTTAAATAACACTTGATTTTGGTGTTATATCAGAAATAGATTGAACAAAGTACTATTTCTAGAATACTTAATATAAGTATTTAACTTTCTAGAATACTGAAATAAGAGTTAAATATATAAAATTAGTATTTTGGTAGGATATTAGTGGGGGAACTTCATAGTAATGGCCGGAAGTACCGGTTGGGCGGAGAGGTGCCCACCCTTTACCACTAATATGTAGGGTTTCACAAAGAACTATTAGATTTATAGAATACTCAAATAGAAGTCATACAAATAAAATTAGTATTTAGTAGAATATCGGTGGAGGGTCTACATAGCTATGACCGGAAGTACTGGAACAGTCAGAGAGGTACCTACCTTTACAACTGACATATATTTTTACAAATCTTAATTCATTTCATTTATATTTAGCCTTTTATTAGCAATCAAATTTATCTAGTAGTCTTAAAGGTTTCTTAGTCATTGGGATAAATGTTATATCAGGTTTAATTTGTAACATAATTATAGGTGTATGATAAATTAGGTAGACCCTCATTTCATTACTCTTAATTAAGGAAATAGTTTGTGTTGTAGAAGTTGTTATTAATCTAGAGTAGGGAAATATGTTATTTTAGGACTGGTTATATCATTCTCTTATTTCATTAAAGTACTTAGGTTACTAAAATAGGTTCACAACTTAGGTTCCTAGACATTAGACGATCACGTGGCCATTTCAACAATTTAGATTATAAGTTATTAATTTAGTTTTTAGGCTAAACACCATCAACGCAGTTAATTTATCTTTTAGTCCAACAATCTAAAGAGTTTAAAAGTTATAAAGAGTCTTCAGTAATTTTGATAGATAATATTTATAAGAGGATAGGAGAGTAGATGAAGAAAGAATGATAGGGGGGGTGGGTACATACCCATAGTACAAGCCTCGAGCTCAGTTTGGGACTAGGTCAATTGGTGTAACATTTGTCCCTTGATATTCATATTTATTATTTTACTTAAATCTGTTAGGTATATGTATATTTTAAATAGAATATATTTATATCATTTCATGGGTTAAGTAGTTTAATATACTCTTGGAATCATCAAATTATGCATGTTATCTATTCGAAAGCAGCTGTAAATTATAAATACCTAATAGATCTGCTATTCATCATTTAATAATAATAGATTGTCTTGTTAATTACTGCATACTTATCACTTTCAAACAGAATGTACATCTATTCATGACATTTGTATTGCAATATTAATACTATTTATTTTATCCTGTAAAGTCATCTATTCGAAAATATCACATAATTAGAATGCAAGTACTTTTTATTCATGTCTCTATTTTTTTTTAAATATAGCTTAACAATATTTTATTAGATGTTATTTTGAACACAATTACAGGTTTTGGTATTTTTTATACACCTATTTATTCGTGTATATTTTTTTCTATTTCAGGTCTCTAGCCCAAGATTTATTCTTTTCTGACGACGAGCGTGAAACAGAGCTCAAGACAAAAAAACAAAAAACACAGCAAGCGTCCTCGGTGCGAGAGTACTGAGCGTTCTATGCCATCGGCTTCGACTTCGAGTAAGAAGAGCAACGAGTCCACTGCTTCAAAGAAAAAGAAGACGTTATCAACCCTATCACTGCTCCCATGAAGCCAACGATGTCAGATTTGTTCGGCAGTGACAGTGACGAGGACAGTGTCAAGGTTCCATCTGAGCCAAAGAAGGGTACGCCGATTTATTCTTATTTAACCAGAAGGCTAGCTAACGGTATTTCACGGCAAATGAGTGAAAGTAAAACTGGATCTCATTACATAGAGTTAAAAGTGTACTCATGTAATGATATCGAGCATATACAGCCTATGAATCGGTGGCGGCATAGTGTCCTAACTATAAAAAATAGAACAGATACCGACACTGAGGCTTGGTCCCGCCTCACGGAATTTGTTGCTACCACTCGAAAAGAGTTCAAACATAGTCCCGCAACTTTTAACAATACTTATTATTAGAAAGTTAAATTGATGTGTAATTAAACAATATACTTACTTATATTACTATACCTACTTCATTTATTCAATTATGTTTAAAATAATAAAGTCTTTAAAATTGAAATTGTATCTTTACAGCTAAACTATCATCCCCTGAGTCGAGACGAAATCTATTTATGAAATGTGATAAATGTAATGTCGCAATTTCGAAAGATAAATATAAATATCATATGTGTAGTATATTTTAGAGGATTCAACTGAATAAAACACCAAGTTAATTGTACGATGCTATAATCTCACTACCCAGATCCAATCTACCCTCACAATCCTACCTTTCCGTCTACCCACGTACACCACAAGTTCCCAACCCAAAATACCTTCCACACAGTACCGTAACTAGTACAAACAAAAATAAAAATAAAAATAGTACAGTGTTATTTAATAATAACTTAACGATTAATACGAGGTCTTAACACTACATAAATTAGATCGAGCCGGCGACCGTTCCGATGGCTCGTAGAAAGAAGAATCTTCATCTCCCTCACTGGGAACGTACTCTGAACATTCTGAACACTCACTGACTTCTGGTGTGATTTGCTCCTGCGATTGCCTTAAATCGATTGCTGTAGCTGTGGACGCGTTGTCATCTGCCACTGTCACAAACGCATAATCAGAGTCCCTGTCCACCCGGAAATCATTCGTTCCGTCCTCTTTACCTCTATAACACCAGATTTGGTCTGCATGTTTCCTCGTTGTTATATCTAGTCTAGGTACATATATCCTAAACATTCGATTACCAATTTTTCCTTGATTAAACCGACTTCCCATAAATATTTATTGCCATTTTGGTAATATGTTTTTATCAAAACTTTATCACCTTCCTTAAAAATAAGTTTTCTTTTCCCCCCGTAATATTTACTCTGGGAGACCTGATGGTTTGAAATATTTTGTTTAGCAATGTCATGTATCACAGACTTGAAAGCGTTATCTTTTGAATGACAAAGTAAATCAAGTCGAGCTCGAATTGACCGGCCGAGCATCAACTGTGTGGGTGGGAAACCTGTGCTGCAATGAGTTGTATTTCTGTAGTCTAATAAGAACTTATTTAGCCTTAATGATAACAAAAACCGTGTTGAACATTCTTTTTCCAATGTTTTTAAAGCCTTTTTAATAGTTTTTACCGAGTTTTCGGCCTGCCCATTAGACGCGGGGTGGTACGGAGCGATAGTTAAATGTTGTATGCCGTTTCCGGCGCAAAATTTTGTAAACAATTCAGATGTGAAAACAGACGCATTGTCAGACACTATTGTTTTCATTAATACGAAACGAGCAACTACCTCAGCTATTTTCTTTAAAATATCCTCAGTTCCCGCCGAATGAAATAAACAGAAACATTCTAACCATTTCGAGTAAGCATCGACAATAACTATGTAGTTATAGCCGTTACTAGATAACATATCTATGTGCACACGCTCCCAGGCCTTCGCCGGGCGGGGCCATGAAACAAGCGGCGCGCGCGGCGGATCCGGTTTTAATTCAAAACATATTTTGCAACTCCCAACTTTTTGTTCAATATCTTTATCAATTGCTGGCCACCAAAATCTAGCCCGGGCCTCTGCTTTTGATTTTGACTACACCAAAATGAGACGAATGTAGCTCTTCTAACACTTTCTCCCTCAGTGTTAAAGGAATGATAACCTTATGACCGCGCATGACGCATTCATTTTCGCAATTTAGTTGCAACCTACAATTAAAATATGGTAACAAATTTAAATCGTTAACTTTTCGTGGCCACCCTTTGTTTACAAAATGCATCACTTGCCTCAAGGTGTCGTCTCGCTGAGTGTGTTCCTTAACTACATCTACCGATATAGGCAAAATATTTTCGCCGGCCATAATAAAATTCATATAACTGTTTAACTCGCAGCCGTGACCGTCGGTGATCACGTCACTATTACGTACCGCGTCGCCGTCGACTCGAGTGTCGACCGAGCGCGAGAGGTAATCCGCCGTGTTGTCCGCACTGCGCACATATTCAATGTTATAATTATAGGCGGACAAAAACAATGCATATCGTTGCAGCCGATTTGCCGCCATTTCGGGAATACCTTTTTTATTACCAAATCTTGATAATAACGGCTTATGGTCGGTTCGTAAAATAAATGGTACCGATCGCCCGTACAAGAATTGGTGGAACTTCTTAACGCCGAAAATAATAGCTGTAGCTTCTTTATGGATTTGCGAATAAATTTGCTCACTTTTAGTTAATCCGCGTGAAGCGTAAGATATCACCTTTTCGTACCCGTCCTCTTGTACTTGTGAAAGAATAGCCCTTAACCCCGGCCCCGCATCTACGGTTAAAATTGTTTGATAGTCAGGGTTATAATGCGCTAGAACCCTGTCTGACGCCAACTCTTTTTTGACTAGCTCAAAAGCTGATTGTTGCGGCTGACCCCAACTCCACTTTACTCCATCTTTAAGTAAATTAAGGAATGTATTTAACACGCTAGACATGTTAGGCACGAATGTTCGGTAATAATTAACCATCCCCAAGAATGATTTGAGTTCGGACACACTTGACGGGGGTTTTGCGGCTATTATTGACCGAATTTTATTTGGAGAAGTGTGTAATCCCTCTTTGTCTATTGTATAGCCCAAATATTCAATGGATTTTTGAAAGAATACACATTTCTCCTTCTTGATCGTTAAACCGGCGTCTTGTAACTTCTCAAGGACTCTCTCTAACCTTGATAAGTGAGACGCTCGATCTGGAGCAGTTATCAGTAAGTCGTCTAAAAATATACAAACGCCTTCTATACCCGCCAGCAACCTTTCCATAGTTTTTTGAAAAATGGCGGGTGCTGACGTCAGACCCAACACCAGACGGGTGAATTTAAATAACCCGCGGTGCGTATTTATGCACGTAAGATCTTGCGACTCATCAGTCAGCTGTACTTGCCAGTACGCCATTGATAAGTCTAACTTACTGAATTCAATTCCTCCGTGAAGAGTAGCAAACAACTCTTGAATTCTTGGCAGCGGATACTGATCACAAACCAATACTTTATTTAAGGTAACCGAATAATCCCCACAAATTCGTACCGACCCATCTGGCTTTAACACAGGCATTATTGGAGTTGCGAACTCCGCATGATTCACAGGTTTCAGAATACCCATTGTTACCAACTTGTCCAGGGCTTCGTCTACCTTTGGTTTTAAAGCGAGAGGAACCGGCCGTGGTTTAAAATAAATGGGCTTTGACCCCGATTTTAAATTTAAATCAACCTTAAATTTGTTAAACTTACCCAATGCGTCTGAAAACACCTCTGAAAATTTAAGTTTTAGTTCACTAATTTGCCTGTCCTCTTCTGCAATTTTTATAGAATGTAAATTACAGAAGGACAAATTAAATTTCGTTATAAAGTCTCTGCCCAGTATAGGTATGGGTGGGTTACGGCCTTTAAATTTAATAACGTAAAAATTAATCAACTCAGTTTTAGTTCCAAAAGTAACTAATAATGGGAAATAACCCAGCGGGTTAATTACACTCCCGTCATACGTGCGCAATGAATTTTTTGTAGCGGTTAAATTGATATTAAAAAATTATTTGTGATAAAAACTTTCAGCCATTGCAGAAATACAACTCCCAGTATCTATTTCACAGATGACACTCTTCTTGCCTAAATGCAACGTTTCTACTCATGGTGAGAAATTGTTATTTTTTATATTAAAACACACAAGGTTACCTTCCAAGTCGCATGATACATCCGATGCTAAAAAGTTGTTTTGTTTCCATGGAGCACTTTTCTTCGGGTACATTTTATTTAAATGACCTCGTTCACCACACTTTTTACACTTGTACCTAACGAACCGACAATTGTCCTTAACATGATTATTATAGCCACACACTTCACATACTGGTTTCTTCTCGATGCTCGCACTCTGCTTGGGTGTTGCGCTATTACTGCTACTAGCCACCGCTGCCAACACAGAACTATATCGAGATAGAAGGAAAGAGTTCGTCGATTTATATGAGAACCGAGCGTGTAACATTTTGCGTAGGCACTTTGACGTCACGCGAGTCTTTTAGTGATGTGTACAACATACACAAAATCGTTTCTAATCTGTGGTGTCATCGATCGCAAGTCGCAACGGAAGAGCGTCAGCGAGCCAACAGACTTCGACGGAAGAGGACGCGCGCGCTGGTCTTACGACGCGCCCGCTCGCCATTTTACCGTGTACCGAGTAGGTAAGTTCATAATGAATATGTATATTTTAAAAGAATATCTATTCGTTTTAGCGCGTATTTCATGTAATATAAAATAAAATAATAATAGCTGTGTACTTTGTTGGTGTGTCTAATAAATAAATAAATATGGAGTAGGTATTCTGTCTTAACCATCGTTACATCGAAACTAAGTAGGTAGTTATAACATTTCATAGAATCGAATTGGGAATCGATTTTGACACTTGACAGAAGAATGAGAATAAAAATGTATGTGAATATTTAAGCTATACTTCATTTAATTTAGAATTAGAAACCACAATAACATTATATTGCGTCTGATCAACAATTTATTACCTAGTAAATAGTACAGTACAATAGCCTGGGAGCCGCAAAATAAAATTGTTTTAATGTCACTTTATTTGCGTGTCATCAATTGTTACTCTAGTACAAATTGTAAAGAGATTACAGTTCACGAGCCGCAATATAATGTTGTTGTGGTTTCTAATTCTAAATTAAATGAAGTATAATTTCTGTTAGTCCGTGGCATAGGTATAGTCCAATATGCTTTATAATAATATCTACTTTCATGATATTCTACATTCACTGATTCACGCCCGTCGGTTAAGGGTACTCTTGACCCATACATACATACCTACATACTTACATACGCATATACATACATTGCAAGTAAAATAAACGCTTGTAAAAATAATTATCATTTTTTCTGTTTTCCAAATTGATTTTAATCGACTAAGAAATCGGCATTGAAAATCGCCGGGTACAACACTATATCTTACTTTTGACAGAAAAATGAGAAATCAACCTTGAACGCGTCTCGACAAGTGCTCGACAGTTTGGATTGGTTTATTTTCTTTGCTGGTTTTCAATGCATGCCAAGTCTGGCGCGTCAAATTAAAGCCGCAATGGAAAAGTAGCAGAAGACACGGACTCGCCCGTTACTGTTTATATGAAATTAATACTATGCAACAAAATAAATTGTTTTTTAAATAATAACGGATATTTTAGGGAAAAGAGTACTTACCTATGAAAAGAAATATCTTGATTCACAGCTCCTACTTTTTTGGTGGTGTTTAAACAGTTCGTTATCGAGCAACAGGGCATTTTGTTTTTAAATTCGAACGTCACACACGGAAAGCGGTCGAGAGCGGACTGAGCATCGCGCCGAGCAATGCAGTCCTTATAACCTCTTTTCGGCACGCGAGGTACATACACTCTTTCCTTCTATCTCGATATAGTTCTGTGGCTGCCACATTACTTGACCTAATTACAAACAAATCGTTTGTCGCCAAGCCGCCGCCGGCCGCTGCTGCACCTGGCCTGCTGCGCTTCGCCGCCGACCGGGCGCAACGTACTGACTGAGCCAGTTCCAAAGCCTTGTTGAACGATAACTTGGACTCATCCTCTGCAAATAAACGTTCACGTTCTTTTTCGTTCTCTAACCCAAGAACGAATCGATCCCGCAATACCTTTTCTAACTCTGCATTAAAGTTACAATGTTGCGCCAACTTATGGACGCGTGATGCCCAATCCGCGAGGCTCTCGCCCGTTTGCTGTTCGGCTTTATAAAAATGCCAACGCTCTGCGAACACACACCTTTTTGCCACAAAATGGCCATCTAACTGTTTTAATAAATCTTTGTATGGCACAGAGTCTACAGTTTCCGGGGACACTAAATTTTTCACAATTACAAATTTTAATGTATCTTCAGCTAACGAAGTCAGCAGGATGGCTCGACGTTTAATTCCAGTCTTGTCTTCTTCTTCTGATATGCCATTAGCGATGCAGTATTGCGTCAGACGAACTTTGAACATGTCCCAATCATTGCACCGATGGTCGAAACTCAACGGACCGCCGAACAATCCATGTGCCATTCTTGCTGTGGTTATTTAAGCTGCTGATTTTTGGGTTTCTGTACTCGTCGCCACTATGTAGTATATTTTAGAGGATTTAACTGAATAAAACACCAAGTTAATTGTACGATGCTATAATCTCACTACCCAGATCCAATCTACCCTCACAATCCTACCTTTCCGTCTACCCACGTACACCACAATATGAGAACGAATATACACAAGAAAAATTGTTTGATAAAGCCCGAGTTCAGAAATATCGACATTATTGCTAGCGCATTTAAAAACAGAATCTTAACATATCGCATCAATTCCGCAAATGAAGTCGAGTACCTCACCCCCGAGGCGTTCCTGTGCGGCCGTCAAAATGATGTATTAAAAGTTATAAATTTATCACTGCTTAAACACACATGCATTAAGTTAAATTTTGAACTGTTTGCTATCTTCGAGTTACCTCACTCGGGCACGAAACAGTTGAAATCGTTTATTACAAAATATGATTGTGTATTTAATAAAAGTGATACTAATAAGTTGTATTTGAATGCTTTAGAAATATTTAAAGAGAAGGTTACAGAATTTGAGCATTGCGAATCTGGTTGGTCTCTTGTTTCAGTGAGTCATTTAGAATTAAACGTTAATAAATACTGTCCAATGCGAGGCGGTACATTTATAGAGTTGCCTGCAGTTGTAAAAAATAATAAAAGTTGTTTGAATATACAGAACAAAGATGAACACTGTTTCTTATGGAGCATTGTCGCTGCATTGTATCCCGCCAAGAGTAATGTATGCAAAACAAGTTCATATCCACATTATTCAACTGTTCTTAAAACAGACGGAATGTCTTTCCCTCCATCGTGTAAAGATGTGAAATTATTTGAAGACATTAACGATATCAGTATTAATATTTATGGATTAAATAAAAATAACTCAGTAACTGAGCCTCTATATTTAAGTATAAACCGAAAAAAAACATGTTAATTTATTATATTTTGAACAAGGAACCAAAGGTCACTACTCCCTTATTAAAGATCTTATAAAATTAGTACGACGACAGTTTAGTAAATATAAAGGTAAAATATATATGTGTGAAGCATGTTTACGGTTTTTCTGTTCTGAAAATAGATATATATCACATAATTGTTCACAAGTTTTAACTGAATTACCTAGAAATAATAGTACACTCCAATTCAAAAAATTTGATAGACAGCAAAAAATCAATTTTGTTATATGTGCCGATTTCGAAAGCTTATTAGTTAATTGTAAAGATCATAATACTGGAAATACCCGAAATTTTAAAATTCATCAACCTTCATGTTTTGCATATTATATTTGTTGTTCGCATGATCCACACTTAAACAAATTCGTAACATACAGGGGGTCGGATTGCGTGGAGGTATTTATTGAAAGATTGATCGAAGATGTTAGACGCTTATATAAAAATTTAAATGTTAAAAATCCCATGTTACAATTATCGGAAGAACAAGAAAAAAAATATCGGAACGCTACAATATGTCACATTTGTAATAATTTATTATTCGATGCTAAGGTTCGCGACCATGATCATGTTACAGGTGAATATAGAGGCCCAGCTCATTCAAATTGCAATTTAATGCTTAAAGTGTGTTCATTTATACCAGTAGTCTTTCATAATTTAAGTAACTATGACTCACACTTGTTTATCAGGGAATTAGCTAAACACAATGGAGCAATTACAATTATACCAAAAACGAAAGAAAAATACTTGTCAATTACTAAATACATTGAATGTAAGGACTATAGTCGTTCAATACAAATTAAATTTATAGATTCATTTCATTTTCTGAGTTCAAGTTTAGACACCCTAAGTAAAAGTTTGTCCGACAAGGATTATATTTATTTAACAATGATGATTGATATTAAAAATCTACATTTACTTAAAAATAAAGGTATTTATCCATACAATTATATGGATTCCTGGCAAAAATATAACGAGACATCACTTCCAGCAAAGAATAATTTTTATAACACTTTGAATTTGAAGCATATAAGTGACTTAGAATATACTCATGCACAAGCGGTGTGGAAAGAGTTTAAAATTAATTCTCTTGGTGAATATATCGACTTATACCTTAAATGTGATGTTCTATTGCTATGCGATATATTTGAAAATTTTAGAAACATAAGTTTAAAATACTATAAGTTAGATCCAGCCTATTATGTAACATCACCTAGCCTGAGTTGGGACGCCATGCTACTTTCAACGGGCATTCAACTTGACCTAATCGATGACGTTGAAATGTATCAAATGCTAGAAAGAGGAATACGTGGAGGATTAGTTCAGTGTTCCTTAAGAAATGCTAAAGCTAATAATAAATACTTACCAGGATTTAATGATTTCGATCCGTCTTCTTATTTGATATATCTAGATTGCAACAATCTATACGGACATGCAATGACTAAAAGTATGCCCGTTTCAGACTTCAAATTTTTAAACGATGATGAAATTAAAGAATTTAGTATTTTCAAAGTACCGGAAAATAGTGATATTGGCTATATACTGGAAGTGGATCTAGAATATCCTGAAAATTTTCATGATTTACACAGTGAATTACCATTCGCTCCAGAGAAATTTATTTCTCCAGGAGGAAAATCTCCAAAGTTGATTGCGAATTTATATGACAAATATAACTACATCATTCATTACAATCATTTAAAAGAATGTTTGAAAAATGGTTTAATTTTGAAAAAAATTCATCGTATATTAAGTTTTAGGCAAACCAACTTTCTAAAAATATACATTGATTTGAATACCAAACTGAGACAAGGGTCTTTAACTGATTTTGAAAAAGAGTTTTTCAAACTGATGATAAATGCAATCTTTGGGAAAACTATTGAAAATAGACGCAAACAGGTAAATGTGAAATTGGTAACAAAGTGGAGTTATACTGATAACATTACAAATAAACGAAACGGAGCCGAAAAGCTTATTTTTCAACCTAATCTAAAGAACATTTCAGTGTTCTCTGAAGACTTTGTAGCACTTCAATTTCGCCTAGAAAAAATTAAGCTAGACAGGCCAATCTATATTGGATTTTCGGTCTTAGAATACGCAAAGCAACATCTATACAAGTTCCACTATGATTTTATTAAAAAAAATACAAACAAAATGCAAAACTCTGTTACACAGATACTGACAGTCTTCTTTACTTGGTTTTTACAGACGATATTTATCGAGACATAAAGAGTCACCAATCAAAATTTGATACCAGCAATTTCGAATTAAATAATCCTTACTTCAAACAAAGACTGAATGCTAAAATTCCAGGTTTATTTAAAGACGAACTTGGAGGAGATGTCATGTAGTTTACTCGCAGGAAGTAAATAAAACTATAATAAATAATAATGATGATAAAAGGCAGATACTTTCAAATAGGATTGATACAATACCTTGGGGCCATTGTAAAGCTATGCTTTAGTTTACAATTACGTAATTAGGTATTTGACTTTGTTTATTTATCTTTGTAGATATTGATTGATAAAATCTATAAATAATGTATTAGATGATAATAAGTTAATAATTTATTTCCTATTTGCAATGTGTGTTCATTATATTTTCAAACTTGTAATAGATTCATTAGAAATGTGATTGTTGTGGAGTTATTATTGTCAATAATAAAACAGTTACCTACACTTATAAATGTTTATTCTTTACTTCAACTAACATACACTGAATAGGAAATAATTATATTGATATGATACACAGAAAGAGGACCAGGCGGGGCATAGGCGTCGTTAACTAACGCGTTTTGTTAAGAGTGAGGTCCGATAGCTACTACTGTAGCTCGACTGCGACTTGCCTGTGCCGCGTCTGATTTGCTGCATAAGCGAATTGTACTAGGGGTGTCGGCACAATACTCCCCTCTTAAATTTTTTTTTTTTTGAAAACGAAAGTAAAATAATAAAAAAATATAAAACATAACCCTTATTTCTTAAAGATCGGTTGTTACACAAACTCTATATAAAACATAGTGAACCTTGCTTCCGCTGATTCTACTGCTTAGATTGCAGAATGTATTGCGACACATTACATTATGTTGTTATTACAAAGTATAGGTTTCAACTTACATTCAGAGACTGTTGCGTATGCAACATTTTTATTGTATACATTTTAATTTATTTTATTTTATTCTTTTTTCCTACTTAAATTGTTTTCCAATTACATTATTGTACCTACCAAAATCATTAAACCTAAATTATCTTAAGCTCTTCAAGCAATATCAAAACGTTTATCCCCACTAAAATAGTCAGTTAATCTTTTAGAACTGTTCAAAATTTGCAACTCACTTGCCTTCTAATTGTCCACTTAGCTGCGCATAATTTTGGCACTATTTTGTACTTACACCAGCTACCTACAATAAACCGATTAAATCGAAGTTTTTATTACAAAAGCAACGCCTTCAAAACCTCCTCTTCAGCGGTCTGGTTTCGGCGGCTTCATAATGGTCCTTCGCTCCATAAAGAAGAAATAGACTTTGCCATCTTCATATTCGACGCAGCAGTGGACTTTGCTCCCAAGACGAAGATAAAGAAATATCACTTGGGAGTCTTCACATTTCATCGTCTTGTCAGCCTTTGCGTTTAAGGCAATATTTGGAAGACTCCAAACATTTAAGAAGAGGTTCCCCAGCGTTTGCCGACGTCAGGTGAACGTTCGTCGGAGATCCGCAGAACATCATAAAGCTTCCAGAATCATCGGAGTGTCATTAATAGACAGAGTGAGTCCGTTCCAAATTCCTTCTTGCATCTTAATTTACCCATTTCCCACTAAATTAAGAATACCCCTATACGAACTAGGCATAGTCATCATCATCATTCATACGAATTTATTTTAACTTTCTACTTACAATTTAAATCTTATAACATAAAACCCTTTCAATCCTTTAATTAATTATTTGTAAATTTTTCCATACTTTCTGTGCCTACATAATCAAGCCGTCTCCAACTAGCCTTAGCATCGAACTTGTTTACTCGCTTATCTATTATAAACCGCATTCCTGCACATCTAGTCTTTTGTTCGAGCCCTTAGCAACAAAAAACTGCATTCAGTCGCTCACCGGCCGGCCACCCGTGCATAAGTATAATCGTAAATCTCATAGTCAATCAAAACAACAAGATGGCGGATGCAAAAATTAAAGAGTTAGTTAGGAGGCGTGGCGGGTTAAAATCTAAGTGAACACAGTTCGGCAATTATTTAAAGATAGTAAAAACATCCGAAAAATTAAGTGAGGTGCAAATTGCCGAATTGGAGTGCCGTCTAGGAAAAATTGAACCTGTGTATTCGGAATTCGATTCTTTTCAGATCGAAATAGAATTGCTCACGGATCAGCCAGATGACGCGGAGCGCGAACAATTTGAGGACCAGTACTTCTCCGTGGTTTCGCTTGCGCGGGTTTTGTTGGCCCCTACCGTCCAGTCTAGCGGTGGTCACGGGTCCGCGTCGAGCGAGCACGGCTCATGCGCCAGCGCCCGGCACGACTTCGTCCGCCTGCCAAAGATTGATCTACCACACTTCGACGGCAGCTACCAGCACTGGCTCGAGTTCCGAGATACGTATATTTCATTAATACACAATAATCACGGCATAAGTGATATAAATAAGTTTCATTACCTTCGTGCCGCCTTAAAAGGCAGTGCTGCCCTAGTCATACAAAGTCTTGATTTCAGTTCCAATAACTACCACAAAGCGTGGCAGTTATTGACAGAAAGATACGACAACCCGAGGCTTTTGGTTAATAATCACACCCAGGCATTGTTTAACCTTGAACCTATACAGCGCGAGTCCAGTTCTTTGTTACGTAATATGGTGGATGTAACTAATAAAAATTTACGTGCACTTGCAACGTTAGGTGAGGCAGTGGACCACTGGGACACTGTTATAGTATACCTTATGTCTAAAAAATTAGATTTCGTCACACATAGGAAGTGGGAAGAATACAGAAACCAGTTATCGGGCTCACCGACGTTGGAACAGTACATTAAGTTTTTAAATAGTAGGGCAGATCTTCTTGAAACTCTTTATGATAATAAAAATAACAAACAAAAGGCATTTCAAAACGTAGAATCAACTAAACTTAAATCTTATGTTACAACTACAAATACTAAACAATTTAAACCTATTATTTGTCCATTCTGTAAACAGAATCATTTCTTATTCACTTGTGAAGCGTTTCGTAAGTTAGACGTAAATGCTCGCATTAGTAAAGTGAATCAATACGACGTGTGTAAAAATTGTTTACGTCCGGGTCATAGCGAGAAAAAGTGCCCGCTGTCTCATTGCAAGTATTGTGTACATAAGCACAATACTCTTTTGCATAAAAATGTAGAAGCATCTTCTAGCACTTATGCACCCATTCAAGAGATAAACTTTAACGGCAACATTCAAGCCGACATATCTTCACTCGCAAATCGCTCGGTGTTGCTTTCCACAGCATTGGTGCTAGTGTTCGACGCGGATGGAAGACCTCGCGAAGCCCGGCTCTTGCTTGACAACGGCAGCACTTCCAACTTCGTGACACGAAATCTGTGTGGTCAGCTTGGGTTAATGAGACGCAGCGTGAGCTCCATGGTCACAGGTATAAATAATCAAACCTCACACAGTACCGAGTCTTGCGACCTCATTATCCAGTCATATCATAGTGACTATAAGACGAGTGTGCGCTGTTTCGTTTTGCCAGAAATAAATAAATCAGTACCGTCATGTTACATAGATACTTCGCATATACTTATACCTGCGGGTGTCACATTGGCGGATCCAACATTTAATCAGCCCTCAATTATCGACATTCTTGTTGGTGCTGAAGTATTTTGGAACGTCTTAGGTTCCAATTACACTAATTTAGGAAAAAATAAACCTAGACTTCAAGAATCCAAATTAGGTTGGCTTATTTCCGGGATTATAATGAATAATAACAGTAATTCATCATCATCATTTTGTTCATTCTTATCAAATCAAGAAGAAACGCAACTTACACGATTCTGGGAACTTGATTCAGTATCCTCAACGTACGGCATGTCTCATGAGGAACAAGTTTGCGAACAGGGCTTCCTCGTCGACACAACTCGCGATCAAGATGGCCGCTTTATTGTAACTTTACCTTTGAAAGAGTCACCGGAGGTCTTAGGTGATTCGTATTTCATGGCCAAACGACGTTTTTTAACATTAGAAAAAAAAATTGAGCGAGACGCAGAATTTAAAAATATGTACCTTAACTTCATGCAAGAATATCTTGATTTAGGTCACATGGCTGAAAATAAATCTTCAGATATTTCAAAACATGACCCATATTTTCTCCCACATCATGGTGTTTTGCGGGAGGCAAGCACGACCACGAAGCTTCGAGTTGTATTCGATGCTTTGGCCAAAACAACCTCCGGTAAGTCTTTTAATGACATCCAGATGGTAGGTCCAACAGTACAGGATGATGTTTTATCTATTTTATTGAGGTTTAGGCAGCACAAATACATCATTTCAAGTGACGTCCAAAAAATGTATCGCGCTATCCTTGTCCATCCTTCGCAACGGTCACTTCAACAAATTATCTTTAGATTCGATCCATCAGATCAACTTAAAACTTATCTAGACACGCGGCAGCGTGTCCAGCCAAGTTCACGCCAAAAGGAACTGGCGAGCAGCAGCCGTGTGTTATTTACACGAACCGTTTGGAGCCACTTTTGACCCCTCAATAACTCCAAATCCATTTAACATAGAAACTTGACATTTGATATGTGTAATAAGACCCTTTAGATCAACTAGAACCCCAAATTTCATAAATATAGGTTAAGCGGTTATTGAGATATTAACGTCCGAAAATGGGCATTTATTCCACTGACTGACTCACTGACTGACTAGTAATCAAAAACCTAACCCACTTCCAGGTGACCTAGAAAGGTGAAACCTGGCATCCAAGTGGGTATTTGTGTGTATACAAATAAAAGAGTCTGAAAACATTGATTTTTAAGTTTTATTATTATTATTATTATTTGTGCTTGTTACTTCAGAACTCCGTTATTTACTAACCGATTTGGAAAATTATTCTTTTGTTTGAAAGGGTATACTTCCGGAGTGGTTTCATCATCATCAGGTCCAAATCTGATGATGGAGTCCGGGAGAAATCGAGGGAACTCTTCAAATATTTTTGGTACACTTATAGATCACTCCTGAAAAGCTCCATTTGGTGAAGTAGAATGATGATGAATGTTGATCTAGATCTGGTATTTAAAGTCAAATAGGTCGTTTTTATTATTAAAAAAAGCCGTGGTAGCCCAGTCGGTTTGAAATGACAGTCTTTGTATGGGCTGACAGTTGGCATCGGAATCATAGCTAAGTACCTATCACATTCATACAACAACTGTTATTTCAATCCGATGGCGATAGCGAGCAGAGTTAGACAGTAAGCCTACGGGGCAGATGGCAGATATTTTTATGATGAATACGAATATTTGCTCTCGGGTCTTTAGTGTGAGGATGTAAGATTTAATTCATATCATTTAGGTACCCACCTAAAATGGTAATTTATTTATTTAATATTTATCGCATTTCTTTAAAAACTAAACGCGTACAACGCGCGCGCGCGTTATTTGACAAAAAATAATGATATCCCATCAAAAACATAAATGTAAAATGGAAGCCAAGTTCAATATTAAGAATATCCGATGCGCGGTTGTTGACTTCGCCGACAAAAAAATTGAGATCTAGATGGGTGCCAAGTTCCGTAGATAATCCTGATATTATATGTATTTATTAAGAATATACAACATTCAAAAATAAATTAAAAACACATTTTCCTATTTTTTCTGCTACAGCAATGTTTGCTATTTAAAAAGTATAACTTCTTAGAACACCAATTATTTACACAAAGCAGATAACTTAGGATAAACTGCGGCTCAAAATTGGACTTGGCTAGTTTTCACGTACAAGGTATCTTGCATTTGGCTAATCAATAAGTTATAGGGTACGCAAGTTACTGTATTTATATTGTGTGGTCATATCATACTCTTCCAAACAATTGGCTTGCTGGTAAAAACTAGCCGAGTCAAATTTTGAGCTGCAGTTTATCCTAAGTTATCTGCTTTGTGTAAATAATTGGTGTTCTAAGAAGTTATACTTTTTAAATAGCAAACATTGCTGTAGCAGAAAAAATAGGAAAATGTGTTTTTAATTTATTTTTGAATGTTGTATATTCTTAATAAATACATATAATATCAGGATTATCTACGGAACTTGGCACCCATCTAGATCTCAATTTTTTTGTCGGCGAAGTCAACAACCGCGCATCGGATATTCTTAATATTGAACTTGGCTTCCATTTTACATTTATGTTTTTGATGGGATACTCTTAACACGGTCACGTACGGTACCGCGTCCGCTCCATACCTAGCGACGAAATGTCTTGTTTCTTTTGCCGATCAGTGCTACGACGTTCGTGTTAAAGACGCAATCAAACATGATTTTTACGTGGATGATTTCTTGAGTGGCAGTGACACGGTTGAGTCATTAATTAAAGTAACTAAAGATGTCATAGATACTTTAGAGACAGCAAACTTCTATCTTCACAAGTGGCAATCTAACAGCCCTGATATATTAAAATCAATCTGTGCTCCAAAGGATGACACTCATAAAAAACTCAACCTTGATAGCACTTCGTCAAGCAAAACATTAGGCTTATATTGGGATTCCACCTTCGACGACTTATCATTCTCAATCGACATTAAAATTCCAAATAAAATTACTAAACGAAACATTTTGTCCGTAATAAGCCAGGTATTCGATCCTCTAGGTCTAGTGGGCCCTTGCACAGTGGAAGCTAAATTTATTTTACAAGCACTGTGGCAAGAAAAATGCGACTGGGATGAGGAACTTCCTCATGCGATTGTAAACAACTTTCTTTCATTCGTTAAGTCACTATCGCATTTAAATAAACTTCATATACATCGTTGGGTTATGTGTGATTCACCTACACAGACTCAACTGCATATTTTTGTAGACGCTTCTGAGCGGGCATATGGATGTTGCATTTATGTTAGAACTGCAGATGGCAACGAGGCAGTGTGTACTTGTCTTATAGCTTCAAAAAACAAAGTCGCTCCACTTAAGCAGACAACTATTCTTCGTCTTGAACTTTGCGGAGCTTTGCTTGGTGCAAGACTGGGCAAAGATCATAAAATCACTTACTGTAAGGTTTGATCATTGTTACTTTTGGTTGGATTCGATGATAGTGTTGGGTTGGCTCGCAGGCTCACCTAATCGTCTCAAGCAATTTGTCCGTAACCGAGTGATTGAAGTGCAGGAATCTACTTACGGCCATACGTGGAGCTACGTGCCGTCAAAACAAAACCCTGCAGATCTTGTGTCGCGGGGGGTGAAGGCTGATGAGATCAGCGCATCCACTATATGGTGGACTGGTCCTAATTATCTCCATCACACAAATATACAGTTCCCCATAGTTCCCAACACACCCAAAGTACTTCCAGAAGTGTCATTTCACACAAATATTCAAACAAACACAGCCGCAAATCCTATATCTAAATTGAGTATTAATACATCGACCTTCACAAAAATAGTCAGAATATTAGCCTATATTTACAGATTTATTTATAATAGTAAGAACAAAAACATGAAAACCTTATCAAACTTAACTTATAAAGAGCTCAAATCATCAAATATAAACTTATTACGTTTCTCACAGAGGGAAATGTTTCCTTGTGAATACGATATTATTTCCTCAGGTGGAACTTTACCTATCAAAAATAGATTAAATTCATTGACCCCATTTCTTTGTCCGGATAAACTTATCCGTGTTGGTGGTCGTCTTGACAATTCTTACTATAGTTACGATGTTAAACATCCTATCTTGTTGTGTAGCAAACATCATATAACAAAACTCATATTTACAAGGCAACATTTTGCATTATTACATGCGCCACCCAGCTTGCTATGGTCGAGCATTAGGCAATCTTATTATCCATTAGGAGGTAGAAACTTAGCCCGTAAAATCGTTACTAATTGTGTGCGCTGTATTAGATTCAAGGCCAAGCCTCTTCAACCAGTGATAGGAAATCTGCCTACTGACAGGACGCAATTAGAATTCCCATTTTTGCACACCGGAATGGATTATGCAGGGCCAGTGCTGATAGCTGATCGTAAGGGTAGGGGCAGCAAAACAATTAAATCATATATCTTAATTTTTGTTTGCTTTTCAGTTAAGGCTCTTCACTTGGAGCTAGTTACGAGCTTAACCAAGGAGGCGTTTTTGGCTGCTCTCGAGCGTTTCATGGCTCGTCGCGGGAAACCCAAAACGTTACACTCCGACAACGGCACTTCTTTTGTTGGGGCTTGCAACGAGCTTAATAAATTTATTTTCAAAAATAAGTTAGAACTTCACTCGTGTGTCGCAGAGCAGCATCATATTTATTTTAAATTCATTCCGGCTTATGCACCAAACTTCGGGGGATTATGGGAGGCGTCCGTGAAGTCGGTTAAGTATCACCTACGCCGAGTACTTACCTTAACCCATTTAACATACGAAGAAATGAACTCGTGCCTAGTTCAGATAGAAGGTATTCTAAATTCTAGGCCCCTCACCCCTCTATCATTTGATCCTTCTGATCTTTCTTACATTTCCCCCTCTCACTTCCTCATTGGACGCTCGCTTCTGTCTATACCCAGGATACCACTTACAGAAGCAAACGTCACACGCCTCGACAGATTCCAGCGAGTTGAAAAGCTCAAACAGCATTTCTGGAACCGGTTTGCTAATGAGTATGTAACTCTCCTCCAGCAGAAGATGAAGTGGCGCAGCACGTCAAACGCACTCAAGCCTGGGACCATGGTACTCGTCAGGGACCAAGGCCTTCCTCCTCTCCTGTGGCTTCTGGGGCGCGTCACCAAGCTGCACCCGGGCGCGGACAACATCGCCAGGGTCGCCGACATCCTAACCAAGAAGGGCATCATCCGGAGGGCGTACAATAACATCTGTCCACTTCCCATTAGTTAATAATCATTTAGTTCTTAGTTATTAATTATTTACTTATGTTGAGTACTCTCAACGCCTGGGAGTATGTTGCGTATGCAACATTTTTATTGTATACATTTTAATTTATTTTATTTTATTCTTTTTTCCTACTTAAATTGTTTTCCAATTACATTATTGTACCTACCAAAATCATTAAACCTAAATTATCTTAAGCTCTTCAAGCAATATCAAAACGTTTATCCCCACTAAAATAGTCAGTTAATCTTTTAGAACTGTTCAAAATTTGCAACTCACTTGCCTTCCCAGGTAGCATTTCGACGTCAATATTACGTCCATTTACAGTCTTACTCGACGTACAGGACGTCATTCTATGACGTTGGGTAGGCCCATCAGGTGACGTCAATTTGTCACAGCCTCGTGACGTCTTTTCATGACGTCAGTAAGACGTCGGCACAGACGTTTAAATGACGTCATACACTTAAGTCATAGAAACGTCATCAGGACGTACAACACTGACTTTGAGTGACGTCATACACTTAAGTAATAGAAACGTCATTAGGACGTACAACACTGACGTTAGAGTGACGTCATACACTTAAGTCATAGAAACGTCATTAGGACGTACAACACTGACGTTAGAGTGACGTCATTAACCTAATTTATGGAGACCTCACTAGGACGTACCCACCGAACACGGCCCACACTTACGTTAGAGTGACGTCATATACTTGGTGTATAGCAACGTCACTAGGATGTAGTCTGTGCCCGTATTATGGTCGCCTTTATCGCGGTGGATTAAGCATCCGTCGCTCTCGCACTCTCAAATGCAAATGCAAATGTTGCATACCTCGGTACAGGTATGTAGCGGCAGGTAACTAGAGGACTTGAAAGTAGGGAGGATCTACACATACAATTTTGTATGTGCAGATCCTCGCAGTGTTATTAATACATGTACGAGCATGTGGAATATATGGTTTGTAATTAAAAAATAATCATTCCTCAATGTATTTTTATTCTAAATTAAAGTACTCTTATATAAATTAAATTTACAAATCTTAATTATAATTACACATCACAATCATAATCATGAAGCATTGGAATACTTAAAGTATAGTTTTCATAGGGAATAACTACACATTTGGTTACTATGTCATCAACGGATATCAATTTAAAATCTGACCAATCTTTGACTGTAACAACATCAATAGTTACAGAATTAAAAGGATACTCAAAGAATGGCTGGTAATTTAAAAACTCCTTTCCATAAATGTATAAATTATCACTTTTAAGGATATTGTATATTTTAAACACTTTTCTCTCCTTAGTAAGACAATAACAATCAGGTTCACGATATTCTGCTACATACATAGTATATTTTCTGTATAGAAGTTTTTTATAACATTCATAGACACTTTCCTCAGGTACGGATCCAGAATAGAACCGATCAGAAACAGAGATGTTAGATGAATATGAGTAGCCGTATACTATGGAAGATTCCATTTCTTGCAATCTTCTTACAATTTGTTGTAATGGCTTGTTGGGCGATCTTACTAACTTTTTTAAACTTTTTAAATGATTTTCAAATGGGAATGCTGAATATTTATCTAATGTGCCAAATATACGTACATCATCGCCTATGTGACACAACATGTGGACATTATAAACTAAAAATTTTATTCCATAAACGGATTTTGAATGATTTATAAACATCAATAGTAATTCCTGAGCCAAATCTATACCAAGTTCTTTTATATGTTTGTTTGAACAAAGAATAGTAACAGCTGAATGAAAAAGAAGAAAGTTTTCGTAAAGTGAACGTGGTAAAACGTTTTTTAAAACAATTGGTCCAACATATAGCAAAAACATTCGATATTCAGTAGCTTTCCATCGAGCTAATTCAGTTAAACTTCGCGGTTTTCTGTTAAATTCAATCGGTATAAACTTCGAACAATGGATTAGTTTCTCAGATATGATTTTAATCAAGTAACTTTGTAAACGAACATTTAAATCGCCACCGATCCAAACATTTAACATCTTACGCATTACGCCCAGACATATATTATGCATGTATTCAATAGGAAATGATGATATCAAATCTATAGGGAGACGTAAAAGTGGTGACTCACCAACATGGTGGTCTTCATCTAACTGCATACGAAATGATTCATCGGTCCTTCTGGATGCTGACATACTTTCATATATAACTCTACCTCGGTATTCGCCTGGCTCGACACATTTGTCGCAAGCTGAATATCCACCATGCTGTTTAGTACGTTTAATAAAAGCTCGTGCTGGTGCGTCACAAATAAAGCTATGGACTTTAACGGTATAATGAATATTGTCAATATCGAAACCATTTTCCAGTAAGCTAGCAAGTTCGTCCACAAATGGCTTAAGAAAAACATCTAATGGTGAAGGTTTAGCTTGACCACAAAAAAGAGAGACAACAAATGGTCTAGCATTACGATAATTTTTAATCAGCCCGAGAATGGGCCACAATTGTGTGTTAGAACTTTTGAATAGAGGAAGTCCGTCAACGTTAAAACAGATATTAATTTCTCTACTTTCTACACTATTATTAAACAGTTTAATTTGCGTTTGGATTTGTGACAAAAGACCTAAATATACGAATTCCCCAGTATCTAACTCAGCACTTTCCAGACGCAACGGAGTTTTTAACAATGTTCTGCTATCTTTTGGTAAATCAGGGCATAAAGGAGACAAAACTTTGAGAAGACTATCTAATGCATTATGCGGTATTTGATGCTGAACAGTTGCCCAATGTTTCAACTGGGTTTTTAAATCATCACTTTTCCCAGAGGCAACAGAATTTGAATCTGATAGTGTATGCTCATCATCAGAATTTGCAATATTATATTCAAGAGAAATCTCATGTTCTTTAATTGAATTAGAGCTATTACTTAAGTTTTGAAGATGAGAATTATGTGAAGTAGATGGCATGTTAGATAAGGAAGAGCATTCACAACAATTATCTGTACTGTCTTGTACATCTGATATAGCATTTAACTTAGCTTCCTCAATGAAGTTCTGTGAACTTTGAAGAGGATTATTATGTGAACTAGATGGCAAATTAGATAAGGAAGAGCATTCACAACAACTAGCTGCACTGTCTTGTAAATCTGATATAGCATTTAACTTGGCCTCATATGCTCTTCTTAATAATTGGCGTTGACCAACTACAGCCTTCTTTGAGTATTTTATTTTTTCTGCCATTTTTAGGGTTCTAAACCAAAATCGTAAAAAGTAACCCTAATAGGGTACTTAAGGTTTATTTATTATCTTTAGACTTCTTTAATCGTTCTGGGGCATGCTTCAACCAAATTTTTATATAGTCCTCTACTTCTTTTGCCGTGGCTCCAGATGATGTGGCCACAACTCCATCTAAAAAATATAAAATACTAAATTTATTTACAGAAACATCAAAAAATACAAGTCCCAGACTTCCAGAGTGTGACAGACGAATAGAGGGAATGAAAAAACTACAAGGAATTCTAGACTTTTTCCAACTTTTAAAAAACCGGCCAAGAGCGTGTCGGGCCACGCGCAGTGTAGGGTTCCGTAGTTGCCCGTACGCCCGGTTAGTAACGACTAATAAAAATATCCATATTATTATCAATTTTTCTATTCAAAGTTATCACATCTGGTTTTTGTAGGTAGTATAAACACGTTAGTCGCCTTTATCTCAAAAACCAATCAAGTCTACTTAGTCGTGATAGTTTGTTTTCCTTTAAAATTCGTTATATGTGCTTTCATTGATGATTTTTAGTATTTGTAGTTTTGGCTGTAGGGGGGGGGACACATGACTAACAAAAATTAGCGCTTTAAAGCTTAATATTTCATAAACGCATCCCTTAATCGAAATATTGTTTTCACAAACCCGCAATACTTTTGAAAAACCTATGTGGTGGACGAGAAAAAAAATACATCCCCACGTTACACGTAGGGGAGGTACACTAAAAAAAAATTTATTTCAAGATTTTAAATTACCACTTTGTTGGCGTGACTAATATGTACATTCGTGCCAAATTACAGCTTTCTAGCACCAAGAGTCTCTGAGCTAAGCTGCGGACGGACGGACGGACGGACGGACGGACATGGCGAAACTATAAGGGTTCCTAGTTTGACTACGGAACCCTAAAAATGTGAATGAGACTACAGTTGAACTTACCTACAACACAGTCTCGCAGGCGCAGTTGGTAAAAGGGCTTTTTATTTGATCGTTTTCCGTAAAAGTTAAATTGTTCAGCTATCTGGTCAGTGAAAATAAACTTCATGACGCGAGATACTTTATTTGAAATATCCCTGCCTCCTTGTTTTTTAATGTATGAAACCTGTGGTGAAAAATACATTTGTCAGATCGCTTGTAGACCATCATTACATAACTGGTTATTAAAAAGCAACTTTCATACTTTTATAGTAGTTAACAAAGAATTCTTGACACAAGCTCTTGGAATGAAGGCGTGAGTTTATGTATGTATGTATGTATGTATGTATGTATGTATGTATGTATGTCTTGACATAAGGAAAAACACGACTGACTATTTCGCTCATCCAACAGAATAATAACGCACTTGAAAAAAATCGATGATTAGATTTTAATGTCATATTCACATGTGATCTCAGGGGGTTATCTGCCGTGGGTAAAAATGAACAGTAATTCCAACGATTAACGCTAAAGGGAGATTTCATTTGACGATCGAGCGAACTTGCCGCGAAAATGGCGTATATAGGTACTATGTCAGCTAAGATACACACACGTAAATGTAGACAACACAGATACTTTTTATATTGTTGGCGAAATAATAATTCACTTATGCAATTGCGTCTTTGTTTAATCAAAATATCTAGAGATAAACTGACGTACCTAAATATGTAAGTTATGTTACTCTAACTAAAATATCAATTGTGAAGGTAATTTAAAATACTATAGTGTAAAAAAGACTTAAGTGTGGAGTCATGTTTTATGTTAACGTTTTTATAACAATAACACATTTTTAGAACGCATTTTTTGCTTCATGTAACTAAAGGTTTGTGGTAGATTTATTAAATAAAATAACATAAAAAATCCAATTCAATACGGTTTAAACAGGAAAATATCAAGGATGGTATGAAATCGTTAAGTTGCTTTCCTTTAAAATCGAAAAATAGCAATTCCATCATTATTTGGTTGAGCAATTAATTTTTTATTTTCTTAAGTTTAACAACTTTAACATCTGCACCAAATATTGGTCATAAATAGCTATACACAACTCTAATTGTCTTTTTTAAGAGCGTTGTTAAGATATTTATGATCCTTATTTTATACAGATGTAAATGTTACATTTGTACAAAATATCTTACTTTTTTAGTAAGTAGGTACGGTCGAACTCATAAGTAGCTGAACACATTAGTACCTTGTCGCAGCCTTGTTGCGACAAGGTACTCATGAGATCGACTGTACCTACATTGTCTCTAAACAAAAATTATGTAATAGGAAAAACTTACCAAATTGTCAATATGTTCTTTATTTTTCAATAACTCTTCGATGGTTTCTAGGTCTTGGTCGGTTTTTATTGGGAATGTAAAATCTGGATTTAAACTACCTTTTGTTTCGGTACTGTGCTTCAGCATTTGAATTATTTGTGCGTTTTGAGTTTTAATGGCCGTCAATAATGACAGCACTTTTATTTGGTAACCTAAAACATAAAATTTTTGATCATTAATTTTTTGGCATGAATATGTAGGTAACAGAGTGTCCCACAACTTTGCCACATGGAGTTAAAGTACCTTAAATACTATAGATAGAGAATTTTACTGGAAGAAGACTTAGTTCTTATGTTAAAAACAATACAAAGTGCATTTAAAGAACTTGTCCGAACCGGGAATCGCACCCGTTAAATGTTTTAAACAACTGCGATTTTACTGTACCGATCGAAAGGCTCTTATCGGCGGGGTCCTTTCGGATACACTTATGGTCAGGACAAGACATAATTTAAAGGGTTAATGTAGACTCTAAAGCTACCTATACAATCCTATAAAGCTTTTCATAGCCAGATACATATTAATTACTGTTATTTGTTTTGCAAATGAGTAATTAGATATGTATTTGGCCAATAGTTATTTCTAAGTTTTTGAAGTAGGTAGCCATTATATTACCTGTTAATTGTGCGACACATGACAGTTGTTGGCTCTGAGGACTACCTGCTGGCTGATGTGGAGGACTTAACGGCTCAGTTTCGTCTGCTAAGCCTGCAAATAGTATTTATAAAATTAATAATGATGCCCAAATGTATAATGGATATATACGAGCAACAACGAAAGTAATGATTTAATGAAAAAATTGTATCGCGATTGAATCACTGCAGAGCTAGGTTCTATTTTAAGACGTAAAAAAATATTGCTTTTGACCTGTTATCGTATAAATTCGTATTGTCAACGTTTGGATAGCTCCTGTTTATTTGCCACGTCAAAAGCAATATGGTGTTACAGTGTTGAATAGAGGCCCAGTAGCCGTGTCCAGCGACTGTATTGCGACTTCTACCAAGAGCTGCATCAAGTCGCGCGTCTGTGTAAACTATAAAGATACACACTTTTATTTGTATTTTTAATTAATTTTAATGTGTTTAATTATTAATTTTGCTTTATGACATTTAGATGTTTTTTACTTTTAAGTATTATTGTATTTTATGGTTAAAAAATGACCTTCTGCTAAAGTTTCTTGCGGCGCTTCTTCTCTGCAATGATGGTCTTGTCCGAAGCGCTGGTAGATTCACTCCATATACTGACGTGTAAAAGAGCCCTGATGTGGCCAATTTACTAAATAAATGATTTGATTTGATTTGATAGACTGTCGAAAAGTAGCTGTAAAAAGTCGCAGTGTGTAACCGGACATAATAATTTAATAATAGATGCACCTTACCTTGCAATATACTGCTTGTCAAGAGAGGGAGATTGTCAACATTCATTGACTCATTATATGGTTTGAGGGTATCTGTTGACAAGAGGAAAGAGATAAATTTGTATATTCACAGTATGCAGAACTGATTACGCTAGGTTAACTATTAATATATTTCTTATATAGTATATACATATATAACATACATGTGTAACTCTATATACGCAAAACCTGAAAACAGTTTATTCAGAATCGAGAGTAGAATCCATTCCACCACTTTTTAATATGCATATCCATACTAATATTATAAATGTGTCTGTCTGTCTGTCTGTTACCTTTTCACGCTTAAACCGCTGAACCGATTTAGATGAAATTTAGTATAGAGATAGCAGGAGTCCCGGGGAAGGACATAGGATACTTTTTATCCCGGAAAATTTGACAGTTCCCAAGGGAACAGCGATAAACGACTTCAACGCGGACGGAGTCGCGGGCAAAAGCTAGTTAATTATAAAACTTACTTTCTGGTATCAAAGAGGTTTCTTCATTGTTGGTTGTTGGTTGAGCTCGTCTAATATCTGTATACATAGGTATAATAACTTATGAATAACTACCTATTTTATTAATAAATAAACAAATTCAAATTAGAGTTAGGGTTATAAGCAATAATTTTCAAAAAGGTTCAGCGTGATCCTTATTGAAAATTAATGCTTTGGTTAGTGTTATACACCGTGTTTTTTTTGATTTACGATAACTTTAAGGGCACGTTCTTCAAGTCAAATTAAGCTAATTTCCCGAAGACAGACATATGATAACTCGTACGGTTATAAAGATATTCAATTATTAAAATTAATCAGTTAATCACGTTAAACTAATGTAAAAGGCTCTTAATTGATACCTAACAATTTTCTTTTAATTACCTATTATGAGTAAAGAGTTTTCAATTGTTAGGTCGTGCACCTGTCAAGTGTTATCTTTACTTGTGTGTGTGTATGTCACGCTGACTTGACGTATTTGACACTAACTATGAGTTAACTCTAAAGACCCTTTTAGAATGATTGAAGACACAACATTTAATTACTTTGTTCTAAACAATTTTTTTTTTTTTTTTGCAATTTTTTAAAATCTAATGTACCACGTAGTTTCTATACGTGTACCTAACAATATGCCGAAGTTATCGTAAATCAAAAAAAAACACGGTGTATATGTGCAATGTGGGTAGATTTAGTAATAGTGAATAAAAGGAAGTTGCTGAGAAATCCAGTCTATCATCGAGGTTCTACAGCTTATGCATGCATGTGCTCAACTCCAAATTAGTAAGTTATAATAGTGGCGACGAGGATGGGATCCGAACCCACGCATGCAAACAATAATATGTATTCTGTTTCTTTTATATTTTAATACATGTAAATGATATCCACAGAGTGGCATGATGAAATGATTAATTTGCTTTTTAAATAAAACCTGTAACTATGTATTACGAATAGTAAATTTCTCCAGTCATGTCTTTGTGGTCACTACCTAATTGAATTATCACAGACTATTAAAGATTACATTGAAATTGGTCCAGTAATTTCAGAGATAATTAAACAAACCATGCAAAATTCTATCTTCACTGTTGCAATGGATCTAAAAGCAAATTGTTACTTGAGATAAATACAACAATTGTTGTATTTGACTATTTATTAGTTTACAATGAATTTTATAATTTGCCTCACAGTTTGTCTGTGAACATCAAAAATTGATTCAAAATATTCTAATCCAAGCAGTAGTTATAGTCGATTGAGTATTGAACAGCCAAACTGGTGAACTCAAAACATGAAAAGAAATACATTTATAATAAACATGGGATAAACAGTCCTTACCTTGAGTTTCTAAAGGTCTAAATTTTTTTTTTAGTGGTGGTGGTCTGATGTGTGTGTCATAGTCCTCTTCTTCACTACTAATGTATCTTTTATTTGTTAATCTCCTACGTTTAGGACTGTGTGCTTCCTCTTCTGTCTGCAAATCTGAAGTGTCCTCCACCAATTTCAGTTTCTTTTTAGCTTTATCTATGTTGTCTTTGCATGCAAATCAAAATACACACAACATATTATGCATTACAATAAAAATAGTACCTATTAGTAAAAATGTGTTAAGGAACTTAAGGAATATCATTGGGAGGAGCCAATGGAACTGTAATCTCAGTTGGATAGTTATTTACATTGTAGAACAGCATTTTATTATCAGGTTACAAGGGCATCGCTATTTACAGTTTTCTATACTACAAAGTCAGTTACTTTATAGTTTTATTTTTCACAGACTTAAAAGCAGCCTTTAAGCTCATTGTAAGTGCACTATTGTTCTTGAGAAATTTAAATCATCAAAACCCAAGAGGTTTCAATGCATCTGTATAATAGGTATGTGTTTTATGTATGTTCAGGTATAATTTATTTCTTTAAGAACCCATTTTAATGATTATAAATTAATAGATTTAAATGATTCATAATGATTGATTGATTGATTGATTTTAAAGTTTGTGAATTTCTTTGCAGGTAGAATTCACATCATCTTGATTTTCTGATTGCGTTATCTGTAAGGCATCTAGTACTGTTAGGAGATGGGCTTGCAACCTGTCACTAATACAGTGGTAAACATCTTAAGCCCGGTTTCAATATTTGCTAAACAAGTCATTTTCCTTACTATTCTTAGCTAAAAAAATCATGCATTTTTTTTTACTGTATCAATATTCAACACTCCATATTATTGTAGGTACAATAATGGTAATTTGTAGGTAGTTTAAGCTTACATCCAGTATGTAAATGAAAAGACATATTCAAATCAGTTGCATGCATGTAAATGCATTACTGCCAAAGCTTCAAACAGAACAAACTCTGTAGCAACAAACATTCAGAGGTGCAAACCAGTTGTAGTCAGTGACTAAATGTAAGAATTCTTACTATAGGAATTACTGACCACGGCTTAGACTTGCATTTAGGGCCCTATATCACGAAAATTTTCAAGCGTACAATTTGAGAACATTTTCTAAATTTTTTATTAAATTATAATGTACATATTGTAGACTTGAAATTTCGTGTTAGGTATAAGCCACAGTTATACATACATGGCCAGACTGGGCATTAATGCCTCCCTCGCCAATTAATTAATGGTAAAGTTATAACAAAGAGGTACTGCAGCTCCTGTTCTAATAGATACCCTCGAGCATAAGACCATACCATAACCACAAAGTTAGTAAAAGTAATCATTAGAAAATACGTACCCGTCTCATAAAAAATTTTTTGCACACCATATATTTTCCATTTTTCATCAGGTGTGGCGTCCTGACTTAAAAGGCGATTGAACGCTTGTGTTCCCTTTACAGGCGGCCAATACACCTCGCACCTCCTCGGCGTAAGCCACTGATTGTTCACTATTGAAACAGTGCCTCCGTCTTTTTCAGCAAATTGTATCAGTGCGTACATATTATAATAGAGTTTAGAGTTTATAGTATTAAAACTATTAAAATTAATACGAAGTAACGAACACAACGCAAACAAGAGCAGCTCAAGGCGTGGCGTCACAGGCAGAAAGAAAAGAGGCGGGAAATCAAAAACGGGTTTTTGACTCGATTGTCAGATTTTGCGTTCCGTTCCGACTGGTAAAATTTTCAAAAACAACGCTATACTTATAAATATCGTTTTATTAGCTCTGTTTTATTATTCTAGGTAACCAAAATTCGTAAAGTCATTGTTTAATTGTTTTTTAATCTCTTGTGTATACCTACTTTATGTATTTTAAACGACCAACAACAGTAAGTTAATATAGGTATAGGTATAGAAACGAAACGCGGCACTTTTTATTAAGGATTGGCAATATTGGAATATGTATTATTTTATTACTGTTGGAACCCTTAAAACGAAAATGAACATTTTCAGTCAGATATAATGTTACGTATATAAATAAATAAATGCTAAGACAGGACAAACAACTGACGTCAAAAGAAGTTTTGATGTAGACTATTATGGGACTGACCGTCAAATGACGTCACTAGGAGGTAACATTCATCACCAGTGCATGACAAGAGAGCAGACTGACGATAATTGGACGTTAGTGGGACGTACAAAAACGACGTAAACCGTACTGACCCTGAATCCACCTAAACATGACGTCATTTTTTCGTCACATATAGACGTATGCAGTACTGACCCTAAACTCGCCTAAACATGACGTCATTTTTTCGTCGCATATAGACGTATACAGTACTGACCCTAAACTCACCTAAACATGACGTAATTTTTTCGTCACATAGAAACGTATACAGTACTGACCCTAAACTCACCTAAACATGACGTCATTTTTTCGTCACATAGAGACGTATACAGTACTGACCCTAAACTCACCTAAACATGACGTCATTTTTTCGTCACATAGAGACGTATACAGTACTGACCCTAAAGTCACCTAAACATGACGTCATTTTTTCGTCGCATATAGACGTATACAGTACTGACCCTAAACTCACCTAAACATGACGTAATTTTTTCGTCACATAGAAACGTATACAGTACTGACCCTAAAGTCACCTAAACATGACGTCATTTTTTCGTCGCATATAGACGTATACAGTACTGACCCTAAACTCACCTAAACATGACGTAATTTTTTCGTCACATAGAAACGTATACAGTACTGACCCTAAACTCACCTAAACATGACGTCATTTTTTCGTCACATAGAGACGTATACAGTACTGACCCTAAACTCACCTAAACATGACGTCATTTTTTCGTCAGATAGAGACGTATACAGTACTGACCCTAAAGTCACCTAAACATGACGACATTTTTTCGTCGCAGACGTCATCTTGCCACCTGGGTTCTAATCGTCCACTTAGCTGCGCATAATTTTGGCACTATTTTGTACTTACACCAGCTACCTACAATAAACCTACAGTCTTAAATCGAAGTTTTTATTACAAAAGCAACGCCTTCAAAACCTCCTCTTCAGCGGTCTGGTTTCGGCGGCTTCAGAGACTTACTTACTTACTTCTATTTCTAAGAATGCCGACTGGCTAAATACACTATTGGTACACTGGTTGTTGTTGTGGCACATTTTGAACTCTAATGCCCGTTGGCACAACTTCGGTTACGGCCTTCTGCAACCAGGATTTTGCACGCTGCTTACATTTGTTATGTATGACGTAGCACGCCACTAGTAACAAAACTATTCCTAGGATTATGAGGGCTATGCCTACATAATTCAACTTGGATTCCATTTGATTAGACATTGTTTCCACTTGGGCAAATGCAATGGTATTCTGGGAACCTTTGTCTTCTTTACTCTGTCCCCAGCCCATGGTAATCCAGCAACTGACACTACTACTACTTATATAAATGCACACGTATTGTATTATGTGTTTGTTTCGCTAAGACCTCTATGAAACACGGTGTTGAAATTATAAATGAAAACAATTACACAAATTTCTCTAACTTATTGTCATAGATTGACCTGATTACATACTCTGCATAGATTGTCGCAGTGCATAGTTGCGAACAGTAACCTAAACTAACTTACCTACATGCGATACCTGTGTTGCAAGGTTCGGCTTGAAATTTCTTAACCTTTGAGCCTAAACTAACGGTAATGGTAGTCACTGTGTAGGGCTGGCTCTGCAATAATAAATCATTTGGTCACCAAACAGCCCCCCTGCTCAGCAACGCCGACTATACCTAAGTAATTGTCTCGGCACCACCCGGTACCTAATTACTGTTTTAAACTAATTTACTGTGTGCCGTACTTACTTACTCATCTAATAAAAATCTGACTGGCGTTTTAATAACTCGGCCGCTACGTGTGGTCCGAGGCATAGACTGTTGCGTTTGTGGCTCTGCTGGCTGTATAGGCACATCAGTGTCCCTCTTCGCTGGTGGTACATTAACAGTGGTATTGCTAGCGTTATCGTTTACTTGATGTTGCGTCACGAAAGCGGGTTTAAGCCTATCAATTGAAATTTCTACTTGTCTATTTGGAAATTGGATCTTAAAGGTTTTGTCTTTCCTATTTAAAACCAGATATGGGCCGTTGTAATTTGGGGTCAGCGGTTTCCTAACCATATCGTTTCTTATGAACACATGCGAACAAGTAGCCAGTTCCTTATGAACGAAAATTTTCCGCGAATCGCCAACCGCCTTTGACATGGGCTTCAAGTCTTTTATTATACGTCTTAGGTTTTCCACATACGTAAATGGATCATTGTTGTTTACCGTCGAGCTGACATAAAAATCGCCTGGTAAACGCATAACTTGACCGTATAACATTTCTGCTGAGCTGACGCTGTTATCTGCCTTGCAAACCGTTCTAAGACCTAATAGTACTGTTGAGAGCTCATCGACCCAGGAAGCATTATCAGCTAACCTGGCCGTTAATGCAGCTTTCAATGACCTGTGCCAACGTTCCACGAGGCCGTTGTTCTGTGGATGATAAGCTGTAGTGCGTATTCTATGCACTCCTAAAATTGACATAAGTTTACTAAAGAGATCACTTTCAAATTGTGTACCTTGGTCAGTTGTAATTACCTCCATGCGTCCAAATCTACAAACCCAGTTTTCATATACGACCCTAGCTACCGTGTTTGCTGTTATGTCAACTGTAGGAACTGCCTCCGGCCACCGCGTGGCACGATCTATCATAGTTACCAAATACCTGTAGCCTTCGTTAGATGTTGGTAACGGTCCTACTATATCTACGTGCACATGCTGTAATCTGTCTACGTTTTCGAATTGACCTAATTTAGATACCGTGTGACGTGTGACTTTGACTCGTTGACATTGTAAGCAACTTCTGGCCCAAATGCCGACATCTTTATTTAAATTTGGCCAGTAAAACTTTTGCGCGATCATCCTCCGGGTGGTTCTTATCCCGGGATGACTTATATCGTGTACCGAATGAAACGCTGTTGTCCTAAATTTTTCTGGTAGGTACGGCCGGGCATTATCTGTAGACGTTTCACAATATAACTTTGTATTTGTTCCTGGGATTGCTAACGCTTTTAATTGTACTTTGTTATTGAGTAGCTTTGTAACTTGATCGTCCGTTTCCTGCGCCTGGGCCACCTCGGCGAAGTCAACGCCCACGGGGCAGCCTATTGTTTTTACTCGCGATAACGCGTCCGCTACTAGGTTTTGCGAACCACTAATATGTACTATTTCATTCGTAAACTCGCCGATAAACATCAATTGCCTAGCCCTTCTAGGTGTTTCTGTAGATGTATTTATCCTACCTAGAGCCGATGTCAAAGGTTTGTGGTCTGTGTACACAATCAATCTTCGTCCCTCTATTGCGTTCCTAAAATGACATATTGACATGTAAATAGCAATAATTCCCTGTCATAGGTACTGTATTTACGTTGCGTATCTGACAATGCTTTAGAAAAATATCCGAGTGGTTTCCATACATTATGTACCCTTTGCTGTAATACACTACCGACGGAGGTCCCCGACGCGTCCGTCATAAGCGCGAGCGGAACGTCTGCGAGCGGGTATGACAATGTAATAGCGCTTTTAAGGCTCTCTTTACAGTGGTCATACGCCGCTATGGCTTCCGCGTCCCAAATTATTTTCGTTTGATCTTTTTTCTTAGAATTATGTAAAAACTTATTCAAATGCATCTGCTGGTTGGCAGCCTTGTCCAAATGTGTCGTATAGAAGTTTACCATGCCAAGGAAACGTCTTAATTGTTCGACTGTCTCTGGGTGTTTAGCGTTATAATGGTTAATACTAAGATTTTTCCCTAGATGGCGTTCGCATGCACTTCTTGAATGAAAGCGCCTTGTTTTTTTTGACGAGTTACGTAGATCATGTCTGGAGGGCTATGTACCTCCGCTGTTTATTTTTGTGTTTCGTACGATGAATAAAGTGGTTATGTGTTAAAACAGTGTAGTTTAAATATTAGTGGTCCTTTCGAACTGGATTTTACGTTAATAACGTAATATAGTGATGACAATGTGAACTAACATTAACAGTGAGTGACTAAGTGCGTAAGTGATAAATACTGCGCGTGGGTAAGACTAGACTATAAAAAATAACTTTGATTTGTGCATCAGTGAATTATTAAATCGACGATTTAATATCAGAACTACGTGAACATAGACTTATTCTGCTTGAATAATTGTACTTAAAATAGTACAAACAGTGTGGGACTAGTTTAATTTTACAATCAGAACATTAACATACCTACTTAGACTTTTGCTGTTTTAAAAACGTTTATACTTTGCGTATAAACCAATAGTGTTAAACCTTACTTAAAATATACATTGCTACTTGATACTAAGTGATCCTTTAAGTTCATTATTTGCGGTTCAAGAACATTTTACGATTAAAATGGCACAAATTTGTTCCTCACAAAAGGCATTATCGGAAAGAATATTGAAGTTATATACTAACACTAAAAAGACGGCAAAATCGCGGTATACACGGGGATATTTGGAAACTCGGTCGGAAACATTAGAAAATTATTGGAGTCAATATAACAAACAACATGACTTGATTACTACCACGATTATGGCGAGTGATTTATTAAAGTTGGAATTTAATCCAACTAGTAATTTCGATGCTACCGAAGAGGCGTACTTGGAACTTATGACATTAATTAAAGATTCCTTATGCGATTTAACAAGCACGGAAACTAGGTCGGATTCTTTGAATAGAACTATTGAAAATGAACCTGCTGTTGTAAAAACCAAATTACCTCACATATCGATTCCCAAATTTTCCGGTAATTATAATGACTGGATAAGTTTTAAAGATTTGTTTACGTCACTCATACGTAAGAACGAGTATATTTCTAAAATTGAGAAATATCATTATTTGAAAACCAGTTTAACGGGTGAAGCGGAGCAATTGCTCAAACATTTTGCACTTACTGAGGCTAATTACGATAAAGCTTGGAAAACTCTCGAAAGTCGATACAACAACAAACGCATGATTGTAACCACAATAATTAGTCGTTTAGTAAATCAAAAGAAGATGAGCACAGAATGTTCTAGAAGTTTAAAAGAAATCTTGGACACTACAAAGGAATGTTTAAATTCTTTAGACAGTCTCGAGGTTAACACTTCAACCTGGGACGCGATAGTGGTTCATTTAGTTGTTTCCAAATTGGATATAGAAACACACAAACAGTGGGAACACTCTCTTGGATCGTCACAAGATTTACCTACATTTGAACATTTTTCTTCATTTTTGGAAAGTCGTTTTCGATCTATGGAAATGATAAATACCACATATAAAAAAGAGCCACCGCAAAAAAGAGACTTAGTTAAACCCACTACACAACACAAACATGCCTATGTGAAAACTTTTGTCACAGAAGTAAACAGCGAATGCACTTATTGCTCACAAAACCATTACATTTGCCATTGTAAGGACTTCGCACAGTTAGACGTTTCTCAGAGGCAGGACTTTATTAAGAAGAAGGGCATCTGCTTTAACTGCCTTGTAAAGGGTCATTCAGTGGCTACGTGTCGACAGAGCACAACATGTAGAAAATGTAACCGCCGTCATCACACTCTGCTGCACAGCACAACCCCAAGCAACCACCCATCAGTGCCTGAAACTAACAATCCTGCACCTGAACCTGAAACTATCCCCTCTACATCCACGGTAACGGCAAAGGCTGAAGTTTACAATGAACAAGTAATTTTAGCTACTGCTCAGATTGCAGCACAGTCAAGAAACAACGATACAATAATCCTGAGAGCACTGATTGACCAGGGTTCTCAAGCGTCTTTTATTACCGAGGCTGCTGCTCAGTTACTTAACCTCGAACGTGTTTCAGTCAATGGTAAAATTACAGGCATATCAAGTGCTACACTTACAACCAAATCTATAGTGAATTTAAAGTTTCACGCTGTACGAGATTCCTCACACCTACTTACCGCTAAGGCGTACGTCCTCAAGCGACTCACATCGTTATTACCATCACAAGAATTCCCAGCGGATACTTGGCCTACAGTTGAGCGGTCTGAACTTGCAGATCCACACTTTCACAAGCCAGGGTCTATTGATGTTTTACTGGGTGCCGACGTGCACGCTCACATAATTCTTGATGGAATAAGAAAACACAACTCACTCTTAGCTCTCAACTCGCGTTTAGGCTGGTTAATATCTGGAAGGATTACACAAACTGATTCAAAATCACACCATGTAGTCGTCATGCACACTCAAGTCGAAGTGGATCAGTTGCTTAGACAGTTTTGGGAGATAGATGAATACTCACCTACTAAGAAACCTCTTTCACAATTGGAGACACTGTGCGAAGAGCATTTTATGAAAACTCACACTCGGAACGCTGATGGTCGATACGAGGTTTGCTTACCTTTTAAAGATGAACATACACAAAACTTGGGTAATTCCAGATCAATAGCTCTCAATCGATTGCTGCAGATGGAAAGGAGATTTAAGCACCTACCTGAGTTTCAAGAAGAATACTGCAAATTTATGAGGCAGTATGAATCACTGGGTCACATGAAAATTGTACCTGAAAAAGAACACAGACATGAAAAAGTTTACTACTTACCTCACCATGCAATAATCAGAGAGTCCAGCATTAGTACCAAACTGCGTGTCGTCTTCGATGGAAGCGCTAAACCTGCAAACGGAAATTCATTAAATGATGAACTGCTGATTGGTCCACCCCTGCAACAAGATATTAGAGACTTAGTCACAAGATGGCGACTGCATAAATTTTGCTTAGTTGCTGATATCCAACAAATGTATAGACAGATACTTATTTCACAAAAGGATACAGATTATCAAAGAATAATGTGGCGTGAGACACCTAACGAAGACATAAAAGAATATCGCTTACTTACCGTCACCTATGGTACTTCATGCGCACCGTATCTTGCCATAAAAACCTTACATCAACTCGCTGATGATGAACGCGAAGATTTCCCAGAAGCTGAGATCCTGAAAACTGATTTGTACATGGATGACTTGATGACGGGCTCCTCTACAGAAGAAGGCGCTCTCACTTTACAAAGGCGTTTGATCGAGCTGTTTAAACGCGGCGGCTTCGTCCTACATAAGTGGTCGTCCAATAGTGAAACAGGGCTTAGTGAAATCCCTGACACTAATAAAGCATTGCAAAGTGCCATTAATATAAAAATGGATGAACGTTTGACCCTCTGGGTTGGCTAGCACCTCTCGTGATTGTGTTAAAAATCTTTATGCAAAAGCTGTGGCTGGCCGGCCTTGGATGGGACGACGAACTTAACTCTGAATTGAAAGTTGAATGGCTCACTTACTTGAATAACTTTAAAAATATGAATACCATTCAGCTTCCACGATGGTTAGGCACTTGGAACGGGATTGTTAAAGTTGAGTTACACGGATTTAGCGATGCTTCCTGTGTCGCCTACTCCGCGGTAGTTTACTCTAGAGTCATCACAGACAAGGAGATTAAAATGAGTTTAGTTGCAGCTAAGACTAAAGTCGCTCCTGTTAAGCAGATCTCCTTGCCTCGTCTGGAACTCTGTGGAGCAGTCCTATTAGCTAAATTGATTCAAACTGTTAAGTTAAGCTTAAATATTGATGATGAATGTATTTTTGCTTGGACCGATTCTACTATAGTTCTGTCGTGGCTCCGTAAAAGTCCCAACACGTGGAAACCTTTTGTTGGTAATCGTACAACAGAAATTCTTAACGTCACAAACAGTAGTCAATGGCATCATGTCAAATCTGCCGAAAATTCAGCGGACTGCGCATCGCGCGGCGTTAGTCCTGCAGATCTTGAGCAGTCACAATTATGGTGGGAAGGTCCATTTTTCCTCCGCAAATCCGTAGTTATTAGCTATCCTAACATTGATGTTACAGAAACTACCCTAGAAATGAAACCGAAATCAAAGGCTAGTCATGTGTGTGTCGCAGAGAATGAATCTAGTACATACCTTAATAGATATTCGAGTCTCCTTCGACTGATCCGCGTGACTGCTTATTGCTTCCGATTTGTCAACCTATGTAAAATTAGAATACTTAAGAATGATGAAAATTCAATCCTCACCTATTTGTCTACCAATGAATTACGACATGCACTAAAAGTTTGCATCCGTTTGTCACAATCTCTTTCCTTTGAACATGAGATCAGTTTATTGAGGATTGAACAGAGGAAACAGGTCTCAAAAAAGAGTAAGATTCATACTTTAAATCCCATTCTAGATGACGAAAAAATTATAAGAGTCGGTGGACGTCTAGTTAATGCTCAAATTCCATATGACATGAAATCACCAGTCATTCTTATGAACACTTGTAACCTTGCTAGATTGATTGTCCTAGATGCCCACTTAAGATCATTACACGGTGGAAATGTTCTTATGCTTAATCTCATCCAGCAACTTTACTGGATTATTGGCGCAAAACACCTTGTAAAAAAGATTATTCGACTTTGTAAACCTTGTTTTTGTCAGAAGGCAAAACCTACTGCGCCATTAATGGGGAATCTACCACAGTGCAGAGTTAAACCATCACGTCCTTTTCTCTCAAGCGGTGTTGACTATGCTGGTCCATTTATCTTGAAACTGTACTCTGGTAGATGCACCAAAACTTGTAAGGCTTACATTAGTGTTTTCCTATGTATGGTCACAAAGGCCATTCACCTAGAACTGGTCAGCTCATTATCTAGCGCTGCTTTTCTGGCAGCATTTAAACGTTTCACTGCTCGACGTGGGCACTGTAAAGACATATATGGAGTGATTGTGGGACCAATTTTGTAGGTGCATCCAAGGAATTGGATTTAATGTTCCGAAACAGCAAATCTCCCGTAGTGGAAGAAATTGCCCAACTCTTGGCAAACGACAACACTACATGGCATCTGATACCCCCTGGGGCCCCAAATTTCGGAGGCTTATGGGAGGCCGGCGTAAAATCTGTCACAAGACACCTTAAACGAGTAATTGGCGAATCCTGCCTAACTTTCGAAGAGTTTAGCACCCTTCTCACTCAAGTCGAAGCTTGTGTAAATTCCCGTCCACTTACCTTAATGAGCTCCGAGGCTGACGAGCTCCCTCTGACCCCTGGTCATTTTCTAATCGGAGAAGCTCCGATTACAATCCCTGAAGAACTAGTCGTTGATACTCAACCCCAGTACCTTAACCGATGGCAAAAGGTACAACGTATGGTCCAAAGCCTATGGCGGCGTTGGCAATCCGAATATTTAACCATGTTACAGCATCGCTACAAATGGTCCCAAAATCAACCCGATATAGATGTTGGCACTATTGTTCTGGTTAAAGACGATCGCCTCCCTCCGGGCAAATGGCTTTTGGGTCGAGTCGTGGCGAAGCACCCCGGCGCAGATGGCATAACTAGAGTGGTCTCCTTAAAGTTTAAGAACCATGTTTTTAAGAGACCTGTTTCCAAAATCTGCCCTCTGCCTCTTGATGCTTCTGCAGTTTAGTTTTAGATTTTACTCGTGCATAACTTTTTGTTTGCGTTTTTGGTCTATTATTTTATGTGTTTTATCTCTTCCACGTTTTAAGGAACGACTATAGTCCTTGGGCCGCGGGATGTTTAGCGTTATAATGGTTAATACTAAGATTTTTCCCTTGATGGCGTTCGCATGCACTTCTTGAATGAAAGCGCCTTGTTTTTTTTGACGAGTTACGTAGATCATGTCTGGAGGGCTATATACCTCCGCTGTTTATTTTTGTGTTTCGTACGATGAATAAAGTGGTTATGTGTTAAAACAGTGTAGTTTAAATACTGGGCGTGGGTAATCCGTGATGGCTTTAACTTTCTCCTCGCGCGGCTGTAAACCTTCCGTTGAGACGCGGTATCCTAAAAATTCTACCGAATTTTGTCCTAATTGACACTTGCCGAGGTTTATGGTTAAACCGTTTTCACTAAATTTCATGAAAATTTGTTTCAAATGTTCCCTATGAGCTTCTTCGCTCTCCGACGCTATGATAATGCCATCTAAGTAGCAAAATAAATTTGAATTGGCTCCTTGTTCGTCTGTGAAAGATTCTAATTCTCGAAGCGTAGCGTTCATGAACCGTTGAAAAGTCTGAGCCGCATTCCTGAGGCCGAAACACATCCTAGGGAATTCGAATAGGCCGAAAGGTGTTATGATGGCTGTTTTCTCGATGTCATCGGGTGCTACCTCTATGACATGGTACGCGCGATTTATATCGAGAGTAGAAAATACTTTCTTACCTGCTAGTACATATGTGAAGTCTTGCAGCCTAGGAATTGGATACCGGTCCGGCTTCGTGACCGCATTCAACCTCCTGTAGTCTCCGCAAGGTCGGATTTGCCCATCCTTCTTGGGAATTACGTGTAATGGACTGGCCCACGGACTCTTGCTAGGCCTGCAAATTCCTAATTCCTGCATATGTCTAAACTCATTTTTTACTAACTCGTAGCGATCCCGCGGTAATGGCCTGGCTCGCGCGTATACCGGGGGTTCCGTGGTCTCTATATGATGCATGACGCCGTGCTTAGCAGGCTCCTTGAATGACATGGGTTTGGTAATGTCCGCAAACTGCTCCAGGATGTCACGGTATGGGTTATCATCCTGTATGCTTTTTACGGACTGCTGACCCCATGGTACAATGGTCCCATATGAACACAATTCTGTAACACTATCTCTTAACTTCCTATTGTATAAATCTACTATCAATTTTTGTGCTTTAAGAAAATCTGCTCCTAAAATTGGTTGCCTTACATCACAAACGATAAATGTCCATTTGAAAGCTCGTCTTAACCCTAAATTTAATTCTAACACTATCGTTCCGAATGTCTTTATTTCTGAATTATTGGCCGCGAACAGTTTGTAGCTACACTCGCGGCGATTGGCACTAAATTTACTCACCGGTACCACTGAGACGTTTGCCTCCGTGTCGACTAAAAAGCTCATACCGCTATTATAGTCGATGACGCTGAGGCGATGGCTATCTGCTGCTAAGGCACCTCCTCCAGCCGCTTCTGGAAGTACCTCACTTATTTTCCCTGGTTCTGTTGCCACCCGCTCGACGACGATGACGGTGCAGGGCCTGCCGGTGCTTGCGGTGACTGCCTCCACGCGCAAGGTTGCAGGCATCTATGGGCTCTTTCTCGGAACTTGAAATGATATCTACATAGCCAGCTATTGTTCGTTGATGGTCCTCCGGAACGGGAACGAGAGCGGTTCCTCTGACGGTCCCATCTTTCCGATGGCCTGGATCTCAGCTCATTAATTTCACCCTTCAGATGCGCCAGTTCTATGGCCATGTTCTTAAATTCGTTGGTCAGCTCTATGTTGGCGACTGTCTGCGCTGCTGCTGGCGTTGCCGGTGGTGTTGCTATTTCCGCTATCACTCCCTGCTTTGCCGATTCCATTAACTTGTCTGCCATTTTCGCTAAATTTCTAGATTGGTGTCCTCGCTAATCAACAAGACCGTCCTAATTGCTAATGGCAATCTCTGAAGCCACAAATTCCTCAGCCGGTCGTCTCCCACGCCTGAATTGCGAGCGGCCTCCGCCATGCTTCTGAACAATTGCGACGGCTTTTGATCGCCCTAATCGAGCTCTTTCACCAGCCGGTTGAATTGTGAGTTGGCACTTTCTTGGTATTCCGCGATCAGCCGAGCCTTTAAGTCGTCGTATTTGCGATTCTGCGCGTCCTCCAGCAAGTCCTTTACCACGTGGAGCTCGTTTCTAGACAACTCGCCAATTACGATGTCGAACTTTGCCTCTTGTCCCAATTTTTGCGGCGCCAAAATTGCTTCTAGTTGAGCGAACCATAATTTCGAAATGTCCGTCCAAAACGGTGAGATTCTTGAGGCAACCGTTACTGCTGCACATTCGCCCTGACCGCATTCATTTACCCTGCCTCCGGGCATTGCCGGCGGCGGTGCTGCTGTGCCGGGCGGTGCTGTCGCGCCGGTCTTCGCTCCGTATGCTTCCATTGTTTCCAAAAAAAATTCGCGGTCCCGCCTGGCCCTTTAGAAATCACGTCGGGGTCACCAATGTGGAGTTATTATTGTCAATAATAAAACAGTTACACTTATAAATGTTTATTCTTTACTCCAACTAACATACACTGAATAGGAAATAATTATATTGATATGATACACAGAAAGAGGACCAGGCGGGGCATAGGCGTCGTTAACTAACGCGTGTTGTTAAGAGTGAGGTCCGATAGCTACTACTGTAGCTCGACTGCGACTTGCCTGTGCCGCGTCTGATTTGCTGCATAAGCGAATTGTACTAGGGGTGTCGGCAGATTGTTTTGTTTATATTCCCATTCCCAATTATCAATTCCCTTCAATACATCAAGTAGGCACACCTAGACTAGAAGCCTATATAAAGCATTACAGTATTACTTATTTCGCAGTCACGATGAAGTTCGTAAAGCATACTCAAACTCTTGAAGTAAATAATATAAAAGTGGTACAGCATGCTCGAAAAGTAAAACATAGTACACTATTTCCTAATACAATTCGCTGTATAATATGTGGTCCTTCCAACTGTGGCAGAACTAATATCATGCTAAATTTATTGTTACATGAAAATGGGTTAAAGTTTAGGCATATATATTTATATTCAAAGACAGCCTTTCAACCAAAGTATCGATATCTCCAGCATATCATGAAGAGCATTCCGGAAGCAAAGTTTTTTATATATAATGACAATAGTGAGATTATTCATCCCAATGAAGCCTTGACTAATTCAATTATGATTTTCGATGATGTTGCTTGCGAAAATCAAGTAAACATTCGAAATTATTTTGCTATGGGAAGACATAGACAGATAGACTGTTTATATTTATCTCGGATTTATTCAAAAAAAACCCAAACAACTGCTCAGAGACAATGTTAATCTATTGATTGTATTTAAGCAAGATGATACCAATTTAAAACACATATACAATGAGCATGTTAATACTAATATAGATTGGATAAAATTCAAAGAGCTTTGTACAACTGTGTGGATAGATCAATATAGTTTTCTTTTCATAAATAAGGATTGCGCACTAAATGAAGGAAGATATAGACGGGGATTTGACACATTTATTTACTTTTAAACTGGTTATATAACCTTGTTTTTATTTACAAATCTCATTTTAAGTCGAGAGTCTGGATTGAATGGCTGAGATTAAAGCTTCTAAAATGGATATAAATTTAAAAGAGCAACTTATAAAATCAGTAACAAGATAACTATGATTAAAAATGAAGAAGATGAAGCTAATATTAAATTCAAAAAGGTTTTTAAATCGATAACAGATCCTTTGGAAACACTGGTCGGTATAAATGGAAAAGTTAAATCACATGTTAATACTCCATCATTGATGGATGTGAATAATACAAACGAAAATTTGAACTCGTCTGCAGGATACGAAAATTTTAAATACTTATTAAATGCCGATTCTAATCAACATTCAGAATATTATGATTATACTGATGAAGATGATGATAAAAAATTGATAAAATCAAGTGACGACACACTCTTGTCTCTAAAAAAGGAAGACATGATTGATATGTACGAAAACATCAACGTACCATTCGGTATTCGTAGTGTTAATAAGAAACTTATGATGGGAAACACTCCTGTAAGCTTATCATTTATTAATGATGCTACGAACTGTCAAAAAAAATACGTGGTTACCATAAATAATAAAAATTATGACTTAACCGCGGGTTTGAAGGAGCTTTTAATACGCAACAAACCGGATCTTAATCTTGTAACTGAAAAAGATAAAACTGAGTACAAAGAAATGTTAACTAAAAAAAATGTGCACAAACGGGACTGGGACCCAAACGGACAATTAAAAGGTGACAAAGGACTAAAATATTGTAAAATTATTAAACCTTTATTTGTTCAACCGATTGATGCAGATGAAGGCGTGCGGAAACAAACGCAAAAATTTAAAATTGGCGGTTATTTACCTGAATTAAAACAGTATAAAAATAATACAGATTATATTTATTGGGATGATCCGAACGAGCTGATTAAAAGACTAAAGGCCTGTTTCACAATCGACAAGTAAATTTATCTGTCACATAAAGATGTCTCTCTCCTTGTCTATTTTCAAGTGTCAGAAAGAGAAAGGGCTAAGTTTATCTGTCAAATAAGCTTTACTTGTCGATTGTGAAACAGGTGGTAAAACTTTTAATCGCATCTAGAAACGCGGGTAACAGCAATCTTGTCGTGAAATTATGTCAATCATTGAAGAATTAAAGGAGGCTGGTATTATAAAAGAGTAAGATTGTTGAACAATCGTCATTACTCTACATTTTCTACAAAAAAGCGTCAATAGTAGAAAGATTTATAAGAACTCTAAAAAATAAACTGTACAAGGAATTTAGTTTAAAAGGCAATTATAAATGGATTGATGGAAATCTTGACAAGAAAGTTTACGAATATAATCACACTTTTCATAGAACTGTAGGAACCCGACCATCAGAAATTAATCATAATAATAAAGCAACTGTATTACAGAGATACATTAACAATTCAATGTCTAAGAAAATACCAAATCGCAAAAGAATTCAAGTCGGAGATTTTGTAAGAATCAGTAAATATAAAGGATGTTTTGAGAAAGGGTTTGGGCACCTAATTGGTCTACAGAAATATTTAAGATTACAAAAGTCCAACCCACTAAGCCTACTACATATTTATTAAAAGACGCAAGGTCAAGACCTATTTTAGGAGCATTCTATGGTCAAGAAATCCAGAAAACTGCATATCCTGAAGTATATCTTGTTGAAAAAGTTTTGAAAAGCAAAGGAAACAAAGTATATGTAAAATGGTTAGGTCTACCGTGTAGTGAAAATAGCTGGATAGATAAAAGTGATCGATTGTAAATGTAAATGGCGTGTATAAATATAAAAAAATCGTTTCATCTACTCATTAGTATTCGGTTATTTAAGCAAACAAGAGCTTTTTATACAGAATATTGAATATTATTTTAATTAATTTTTTACCGAAAATGAAACGCCGAGAAATAAGTTTCGATAAGGCAAATAAGAAGCAAAAGTTACCAGCAAACACTCAGAAAATCGGAGCTGGACTAAAAAAAGATCCGGCTTATCAGCTGCGGGTGGTTTAACCGGAGGTGTTGCTGGAATTACTGAGGCTGTGCTGTACTGGAACACAGGTTCAAAATGAGCTCAGTTCCAGTGTAATGTTGTTCTTAGTGGCGAATAATCTACTGATAGTAAAAGTTATAGGAATAGCTTCAATTGACACCATCGTTTAGGGATACAATTATAACTAGACGAAGCTGCTGGCATTTTACTGTATGTTTTATAAATAAACAAACTTAATTCATTTATATACGTAAGGATAAATTAGAAGGATCGGAATGAGTTTGTGACATTCAGCGCGAGCATCGCATGACGTTTCAGTACATTTGCGGAAAGAATATCAAGGAGACGGCTTTGATTATAATTGACATAGACTCTGAGAATTGGAAATGGTTGTGACTATTCAGCCAAATTAAAAACAAACAATTTTGCGAAGTAAATCAATGTCACATAGTGAATACATTTAAACATCAAAAACAATAAATATTTATATTTGGGTTAGTAATAAATATTTGTTGTACGAAAAATAGTGGACGCTTTAAATATCCCATTAACCAGGCGTTTTTCTAATGTTTTAAAATACTCTACTCTGTGAACACAAAGGTGGACATGCACTCTGTTTTATTGAAGGTCTGAAAGGTATCACTTTAGAGTAACAACATTTAAAATTAAAAATTACAAGGTGGAAAGATTACACAATTTTTAGTAATAATAAACAAAATTTCAACTAAGTATGCATCGGATGTTAAAACTAATTTGAATCCCGAATTACAACAGTACAGATATCGTATTAGGGGCAAACATTGTAAACAGTGACCTCTTTGATTGACGTTGTGAACTATCTAAGATAACTAGTTAAGATAAATAATCAATCGATACAATAAATTCTAGTTGTGGTGTTGAGATGGCGTTGTTCTACATAATAAAGATATTCCCGGGCCGAAGGTTGTATGTACGTGTAACGAGTCTGCTATCAGAATATATCTTAATTTATGCATTATTGTATATGAATAGAAATTAATTTAAAAAAAAAAGAAGTTTTTTTTGTCTATCAGATAGTTGCACAGATAACAACTATTTCACTTTTGCTGCTGTTACCAAAGTGAACTTTCGAGGAGTCACCTAGATTCAACCGTATTTTAATGGCTTTATATTGAATTACAAACTTTATTACCATGGAGTAATATTCATAATAAATGGTTAGATTTGGGTTGTAAGATAGTTCAGGAAATTGCCTTATAAGGAGCGATAACTGCACAGCAGACTGTGTGAAAACATAAGATTTGCGAAATATACTCTGTATGAGGTGTGTAAGGATCAAAATGGTTTGCACGTTTTTGGATAGGACAAAATGGGGAGAGTACCGGGAAATGAAAAAGAATATGCGGGGGGGGGCTTTCTTGGCGTCGGGTCCCGGAGGCTATAAATACAGGTCAGATGGGGAAGAGCGTCTTCTTTTGCCTTCACAATTCCTGGGTGCTGTACTGAGTAAGTCGAAGCCGCTATTCGAGGGTCGGAGACCATGTGCATTTGTTTTGTGTTTTTTGTTTATTTATTTTTGCTGCTCTTATCGTGTTTATCTAATAATCGTGTTAATTTAATTTGAGTGGGTTTAGGTAACCATCGGATACACTTCGTATTTAAGATAAACGTGAAAAGTTGGGGTTGGGAATGGAGAGTGTTTAGTGTTGCTGAGTTTACAATTGTTAGATCTTTGGGATTAGCTATAACAGTTCGTGCAGGTTGTGTTTGTTTGTGTCTTAGATAGTTGCGGTTTGTTTATTCCAAATATTAATATTGTGTTTGATTTCCAGATCTCAGTTCCGACACCCTAGTGGTAGTTAGTAAAGCTGAGACCCAGGCAGACGTTGATAACTTTCATAAAACTACGCTTACATTTTGGTTACGGGAAAGAACTAGAAAGATTCTGCTATCAGGAATCTGACGGTTTTATCTCACTAACCAAGTAAGTTGGGGTTTTCGCGTTCAAAAGGCTCTGACACCTTTTAAATCGGTATGTCAGCTGACGTTGGCTATAAGCTGTAAGTTTGCTCTATAGGGTCCCACGTAGAGGATCCGAGCCTAGGCAGTAGAGACGACTTATAGTGTATGGTTTGACGTTTGTCCCCTTACCTATATATTTATATATCGACCATCTTAGGTATCTATCCGACTTGGAAGCCAACTTGAGGCTAGCTTCCACTATCTAGCCGGTGGAAAAGTCTTAGGACCACACACAGGAGACCTAGTTTCCGAAATCGTTGTTATGTTAGGTCTAGTTGGTCTAGCAGGGTATCTTTACACCGAGATATTCTGACATCACACACCCACACAATTAACTGTAAATGTAAGAGCTATGCAATAGTCTCTTAGTTTTGATTTAAAACAGTAGCTGAATAGGGTTTTTAGGATTCATTAGGTAGTTAGTAGTTCTCTCCTTAAACCGGGAGAGGCTTATAAACACGTAATGTGCTTAGCTAGATATATAAAGTGTCATGGGTTAATTTTCAATTGTCACTTTCGTTGTTCAGTACCCATGGTTTAATTTATAGGCATTTTAATAAACAAAGGTTAGCGAATAAAATATAATCTAAAACTTAGGAAGCAAAAATTTATTTATCTTGCGGATAAAACTAAAAATATTCCAATAAGTAAAAATATTTTAAATCTTTTGTTTTGCTAGGAAGGCTCATAGTTATAAAATTATAATATAAGAGAGTTGACGAATTACGAATCTGTGGTATAGGAAATATTTATAAACTTCAAAAGTAACTAGGAAGGGAAACAGTTTACTAGGATTTAGGATAAGAGTGTATGATCGTTTGCGGTACCAAGCATATTAATTTATAGGCTTACTTAAGATATGACGATAAGGTTCTAAGTTGTAGGGTTAATATTAAGTCTATAAGTTAAGTGAGTGGTTACAATTATCATGCGTATTAATTTATAAGTTTACTTACGATATTACGATAAAGTTTTAAGTTGTAGGGTGTATATTAAGTCTATAAGTTAAGTTAGAGTGGTTACAATTATAAAACAAATAACTAAACAGTTAACTAATAGGTTTTCATCTAGGTAGGTTAATTAACACCAGTGCGTATCATAATTATCCTCTAAACTTCTCTGCGTTGATTTATACACATGGTTGTTGAGGAATGAGCAAAGTAGATCAAGTTAAATATGTAGTCGCAACCACTAGGAATCGAAAGTAAGCTATTTACTTTTATTTAAGTATACAAGAATACTCTGATTGAGTTTAGCCTAAAGTGACTGGATTGATCACTGACTAAAGGCGCCTATGTGACTGGATTGATCACTGACTGAGGCATTTGAGGCTAGACACACCTCAAGGATATTAGATATCCCTATACAAAGTTAGACCTTCATATTGATAAAGTTTCGAAAGTAAACTACATAATATTTACCTTTTACTTAAGTATACATAAATACTCTGAGTTTAGCCTAAAGTGACTGGATTGATCACTGACTAAAGGCGCCTATGTGACTGGATTGATCACTGACTGAGGCATTTGAGGCTAGACACACCTCAAGGATATTAGATATCCCTATACAAAGTTAGACTTTCATATTGATAAAGTTTTGGGCAATACTTACAAGTTGAACGGTCCTTCTGTCTTTCACAATCTACGGCTAATGATTGCAGTACAAACCGAGTTACGACTCTGCCGTCTAAGTCCAAGGACCACGGTTGGTTTCTGATGCTGTCAACTCATTAAGCCATTCCCAAGGGAATACATATGAACAGTTGTTCTAGATTGACCAAGGACATTTCTTCTAGAGAAGTTACATTGGTAGTATTAGTCAGATAGTATCATGACTAGGAAGTTTTCTATAGTTAACCTATTAGGAATTATTAATTTTACATTTAATAGGCTAGGTTTTTCGTATGGTTTTTTATTGGGGTATCACTTCTAATTATTAAAGATATTAAAAGGTTTCCTTATTAAATTTTATTAAATTATATTTTCTGTTGGTTCAAATTTGAATTGGCCCAGAAAATTATTTATCATAGAATGATTATTATAGATGGAACGTCTGTTTTATGTTATTTAATTTCTAAATTGAGAAATAGAGATAATTTCTTAATTATAAGGAGTTTGATCCAAGATTTTGTTTCAACATTTCTTCTTTTGGAGATCCTTTTGGAAATGTTGATGACTTCAATTATAATATAGACTTATTTGGTTTTTAAATAACACTTGATTTTGGTGTTATATCAGAAATAGAATCAACAAAGAACTATTTCTAGAATACTTAAAATACTTAACTTTCTAGACCACTGAAATAAGAGTTAAATATATAAAATTAGTATTTTGGTAGGATATTAGTGGGGGAACTTCATAGTAATGGCCGGAAGTACCGGATGGGCGGGGAGGTGCCCACCCTTTACCACTAATATGTAGGGATTCACAAAGAACTATTCAATTTATAGAATACTCAAATAGAAGTCATACAAATAAAATTAGTATTTAGTAGAATATCGGTGGAGGGTCTACATAGCTATGACCGGAAGTACTGGAACAGTCAGAGAGGTACCTACCTTTACAACTGACATATATTTTTACAAATCTTAATTCATTTAATTTATATTTAGCCTTTTATTAGAAATCAAATTTATCTAGTAGTCTTGAAGGTTTCTTAGTCATTGGAATAAATGTTATTTATATCAGGTTTAATTTGTAACATAATTATAGGTGTATAATAAATTAGGTAGACCCTCATTTCATTACTCTTAATTAAGGAAATAGTTTGTGTTGTAGAGGTTGTTATTAATCTAGAGTAGGGGAAATATGTTATTTTAGGACTGGTTATATCATTCTCTTATTTCATTAAAGTACTTAGGTTACTAAAATAGGTTCACAACTTAGGTTCCTAGACATTAGACGATCACGTGGCCATTTCAACAATTTAGATTATAAGTTATTAATTTAGTTATTAGGCTAAACACCACCAACGCAGTTAATTTATCTTTTAGTCCAACAATCTAAAGAGTTTAAAAGTTATTAAGAGTCTTCAGTAATTTTGATAAATAATATATATAAGAGGAGTAGAGGAGATGAAGAAAGAAAGATAGGGGGGGGTGGGTACATGCGTCATTATAAATCAGCTAAAAAGCAATTCACAGAGTCAAAAAAACATAACGTCAAAATGAATTCAATGTGTATTGGAGGAAGATTACATCTTAAACTGTACAAGGATGGTTCAGGAATTTATGTTTCAAAAAAAAAAAAAAAACAACCAGAAACTAGGCTACCCGATAGAGCATTAAGTAATATCGATATACTAAAGCACTCAAAAAGTATTCCTGATTTTCGTGGTGTATATATGAGAGATGAATTACCAGAAGTGCCATGGCCGATGGAATGCGGTGTTATCAATTTGGATACGTCTAAAAATTCTGGTACTCATTCGGTAGCGTATGGAAAACTTAATGATTACATCGAATACTTTGACAGTTACGGTAATTTGAAACCACCAAAGGAATTTATAGCATACATATGTCGGATCTAACATTCGGTATAATTATGAAAATTTACAAAGAAATCATTTATATCATTGCAGGCATTTATGTCTGAAATTTCTTAAATCATTTTGGGACAATAGATCTAAATAAATGATAAATATATCAAACAGTAATTCTCTACAATAAAAATGACATGTTAAATGAGTATAATACATTCCTTTATGAGCAGTGTTCAGGATTGGATGTTAATTTCTTAATACTAATTAACCAATTTAATTTAAAGGTTTACTATCTGTGTCCTAAATTAGGCATGAATATTTTTAATTAAAACCCTAACAAAATCAAAAAATCCAATATTCAACTGCCGATATTCAAAGAAACAAGAGGCTTGAATACGAGGATTAATATTACTAGAAGCAATAAAAAGTTTCTCATTTCTCTTGGTTTCAAATTATTAAAATAAAATGTTGCAAATTACCGATTCACCACAACAAGACAACTCTATCGAAAGCTATGAAATCCACAGTTACAATCCCTACAGTCACAGCTTTAAAGAAAACGATGAAATCAGAATACCTATTCATCAGCAAGATGTTTACGTACTACCATCTGCAAGCTCCATATTCATTGAAGGCCATGCGACGGTGTCCGGGTTAGATGCAGCGGGGAAAGTAATATCGAAGGATATTAGTTTTACAAATAATCCAATAATGTTTTTATTTCAAGATATAAGATACGAACTGAATGGTGTTGAAATAGATCGCATTAAAAATGCTGGAATTACAACAACAATAAAATCTTATATATCTATGAATGATGGAGAGAGTAAAAGTGCACAATTATGGGGTTGGAATTTCAATGGAACCGTGCAAAAGAATGGTAATTTCTCTGTTATCATACCATTAAACAAAGTGCTAGGGTTTGCGGAAGATTACAACAAAATTCTCGTTAATCGCAGGCATGAACTTATACTTCATAGAAGCAATTCTATTTTGATTGATAAAAACGAAACAATTGAAATAGAAGTACAAAAAGTTCAATGGCGCATACCACATGTTAAAGCTTCAGATCGTAATAGATTAGGGCCAGTCGATGTGCGATTAGAAATCGAGTCGTCAGAAGACATACCCGAGAATACAGCGGCTTACTGTTTGATCTTAAACGATCGTCTTATTGAGTATAAGCCTTTAAGTAACATAGTTCGAAAAATATCATGAAAGTGATTATGGATGTTCAGGGCTTTAAATATGAATACAATCAATTTATTCTAAAAGAAATAGCAATGATCTACAAGAATAGTTTTCTTGTATTTTTGATTAAACCACCATTTCCATTTTAAAGAAAAATTATAAGTTGCCTGGATAGAAACAAACCGAGGAATTTTATGGAATGAGGGATATGTACCGTATTTTAATTATAACAGATCGTTATTAAACTTTTGTAAAAATAAACGAATTTATACAAAAGGCAATGAAAAAGTGAGGTGGTTGAAGGAGATATTAGAAAATAATAATGTTTATGATTTAGAAGAGATTACGTGTCCTAACTTAGAAACACCTCATGAAAAATATGCTTTATCATCTGATATCCAAAATTGTATTTATCATTCTAATACATGTGCATTCAAAAATGTAACTTGCTTGAATAAGTGGTGCTTAGAAAATAGTTTTTATAAATAAACGTAATATAATGTGTAAATATGTGTTTGATTTTCTTCTGTACTTTAAGAACGGTTGGTACATAAAATGATGTCATACGAATAAACGATTACTGACTTTTATTAGGAGCTAATGTCAATGTCAAATATCATATATAAGACGTACGTAATCCTTGTAAGCAGACTAAATAATATGGAAAATAGTTAAATTAACATTTTGAATACAAGTCGACTTCTGAAAAGTCGAATCTACTTGATCGACTTCTTAAATACATTAATTCACTTCTCATTGTGTATGATTTGATAAGATCGAAGAGGATTTATAGTTTAAACAACAACGTTTTTAATAGATGAATAACGACTTTTAAATAGATCGGTACACCCTGATCGACATCTTAAATAGAAGAATTCAGTTTTTGAATAGTTGAAATTAGGGGATCTGGATAACTCACATCTGTATCCAGATACCCTAATTTTAACCTACTCTTTATTGCTTCAAATTTCAAAAAAATAGTTATATATCAAATAAATACTGTCTTATATTGTCCCTAATTAAACTTGTTAACGGTGAAGTATTTTATTTGTTACTGAACTTTATTTCCTTAACAGTTAGGGCAACTTGCCTCAAAGGGTTAGGCTAACTCGTAGTAGGGGAAGGGGGGCAAGACGGGGTTTTTAAGGTTTGATGCACAATGAAACTGACCGTATTGTATTTCAAGAATTTGTTTTATTTTAACAATCATCTTTGGTCTAATTAACATAATAAAGTAAAAAAAAAAACTAGAAAAAGTCCCTTTACCCTATCTTGCCCCATGCATGAGGCGCGATGGGGCACCCCTATGGGTATGATGGGGTACCACTTTGGGGGCAAGATGGGGTACATAGCAAAACGACTTATTGCTGCTCGCAATGTTCGCATGTGAAGACTGCAGTAGCATCCTCCAAGCAGCCCAACCTTCATTCGACTCCAAATATAGGCCTTTACAATATAAACATGGCGTATTTTCAGAATCGCTATCACTGTTTTCAGTAGTTGATCTTTTCTTAGATACCTTTTTCTTGTTTGTCGCTCTTTTTTTGGGAACTATTTTCTTGGCTTTCTTTAGTTCCCTCATTTCTTTCTTTCTCTTTTTATCTTCCTCTGCTAGCTTTTTTTTCCTAATTGTATCTTCTAGATCATTTTTATATGGCAAAGATGTTATAAAGGCGGTTTTTCCTCTTTTCCTACTAACACGGGAAATTTTCCGCGTTGATGGAAAGGGCATTATTTGCTGCGGACTTGCAACTGAAAAAAAGGTTAATTCGTTAGCGTTAGCGGAATATCCGTCACCAATGAAGGCGCAAAGTCACTTTCGGTGAAAACTGTTGGATCATACGGCCAAATCCCGCATTTCTTGAAGCCATTAACGTCTGTCGACATAGTTGATGCTTGTATGAAAGCCTTCCCAAATATTTCAGCAACTTGTCGGACTGTGACAACCATGCCGGGATTACTGCGAAGCCAGGCTGTGATTTGATGATCATAATAGGTTCTCAAGGGTCTCATATAAGCAAGGTCTGTAACCTAAAGACGGTGAGTGGTGTGTGGAGGGAAACGTAAAATTATAACGTCATGGGTTCTCGCTTCATTTATAACATCTATGTTTTGTGTATGAGTACTATGTCCATCCAACAATAATAAAACACGACGCTCAGGTGTTGCTCCACTAAACTCCACAAACCTCTTGAACCATTCTAAAAAAAGGTCTGCTGTCATCCAGCCTGAATCGCTGCACACTCCCCAAGATCCAGGTGCAGCATTGAGCATGAGTTGGGGATCCATGCGTTTTCTAGGGTATACCATCATTGGTGGCATATAATGCCCAGTAGCACTGAAACTGATTTCAACAGTGATGGTTGTTCCTCGCTCCGCAGAAGTTAATAAGCCTACTTGTTTTCTGCCTTTTTTGGCTACTATTTTTGATTTGGTTTTGGGCACAACTGAAATCCCAGTTTCGTCGCAGTCTCGATCAGCTGTTAAATGATGTTCATCGTAAACATTACCCAAAAAGTTGAAAAACTGATCAATCGCCTGTTTATTGAAACGTGCAGCTGAGGTACATTCAAGCTGCCTTATAGATAGTTCTGGATGTCTTTTTAAAAAAGCTTGTGCCCAGTCTTTCCCAGCTTCTTGCTTTTATTATTAAATGGATGTACTTTATTATTTTTCACCGCTAGTCTGTAAACCAAACCTCTTAAGTCTTTCATCGTCAGTCCTCCATGTCTAAAATGTGTTTGCATAACTCTTCCTCTTCTTCATCAGAAAAAACTCGCGGTTTTGGGCCTAATGCTACCTTGAATTTATTTATCGATTGATTTTTATCTGAAGTTTCACGAACTACCTTCACTTTTCGTTCGTGTGGGACTGAAAATGTTTTGGCTGCCAACATATAGCCCATTTTTCCTTCCACCACCGCTTCCACCGCATTTTTTATGCTCTCATCGGACCAATCACCTCGACTAGTCTTTTTTTATAGTTTTTCACCATGCTAGAACAATATAAAGCATTTTTATTCGTCTGATATGAATTATTTTAAAACAGTATTCTCAGCGGGGCATGATGGGGTACCTACCCCGTATTGCCCCTACCTATGGTACCCCGTCATGCCCCCATAGGTAATTTTGAATTTAAAAAAATACTGGATAAAAGCATTGTGCAATACACAGAAAAAAAAGTTCTTACCTGTTAGCGAAGATATTGTCACATGTGGATAACGTTAAGTCTTGTCTGAAATGCAGTTACTTAAGCACTTGTACACACTCTAAATTATTTGAAGAAATCACTAGATATTTGCAAAAAACTGTTTTTTCCGGACAAAAAATAAACCGCGTGGTGTTGTTGTTTAACCACTTTGCCGACTAATGGACAACATGGCGGCGCAACGTCAGGTGGTAGCACGCACCTGATTGGTTAATTCCTTCGTGATTTAAGCCCAGTGCCCCGTCTTGCCCGCCACCCCGTCTTGCCCCCCTTCCCCTAATATCAGTTAGTTTACTTTCAACGTTTACTTCTTAAAGCTGTAGTAGGAATAACCGTGTGTTTTAGATGTATGGGTTTTTATAGTCTCCAGGGCGACGATGGGAAATTTTCATAATAATTTGAATATGGAAACATTTTATTGTACGCCAATAGAGTTTGTAGATCAAACTCTCGAAATAAATTTTATGGCTAAAAGAAGACGACATGGTCGGAAATTTGAAATATTGAGTCAAAATGTACAATATGTGAAATTATTGATAAATGAGTGAATAAATAATCATAAAACCACGTTAATTAAGAGCTAGAACGCGAGTTCGCCAGCGGCGGTGACGTGAAAGTGTAGTGATTTCATTGTCATACGTTATTGAACCAGTCAGCGGTCCTTTGTTATCAATGTCACGCGAATTGCTTTATTGCGATGTTTTTTGTTAGTTATGATTAAAACCATGAACGCTAGAGTGCTATGAAGCAAGTTACGAAATGCGTTTCGGTAAATTACAGCCCCAGCAGTACATCACTATTCCGGTACCTACAGCAATGAAGTTTGACATCTGTTCCTTTATACTTGCTGTTAACATTTAGGGAACTTCATGAGCAAACAAACGTCAAAGGAGCCATCACTCGATGTTCCTACTTTAGCCAAATCAGGCCAAAATAAAGTAGACTCACTTTGGCGTCAAATCAGTGTCAAAATTCTTTTTTTGCAAACACTTTGATGTAAAGATCGGGTAGTCATCGTGGAAGTAGTTATGAACGCCGTAGATTTTATGCCGCTTTCGCATATGGCCTGCCACATCATTGCTTTAGATCCAAATCGTCATAAATTGACGTTTCGTTCTCATTCGGATGTTCTCCTTTGCGAACCGTATAGTACTGGGGGCCGAGTAGAACAGAATAATCCAGTTTGACGTAGGTTTCGTCGTCTTGAATAATGCACTGTTAATTTTTGGTTAAAACCGTTTCGTATAACTTGCGAAGACGATGTGTAAGATTTGCTGCCTGTTTTATAATTCGTTTTGGCTTCCGTTGCTTTCGATAAGTTACCAAGTCGTTACGCTTCTTGGTCCTCTGAACTATTCCAACAGAAGTTCTGAACTTTTTAGATTATGTGACCCAGTTTTTCGACCACGTCGTAGGTCTTCCCAGTAGGTACTTTTTAATGGCATTGTAAACTGCAAAACGACTCACCTTCTCGATTCTCGACGTAAAAGTGTCGGTTATAGTATTTTTAAATGTTTGGTGATTAATTCGTGTCGGTACCACCTCCAATACCTTGGACAGTCAGAAGGACGCTTTGCTGATGCTGATAATCAAGCTGCAGGTAGAACAGGAGCCTCGGTAAGCCTTTAGTACTTAAGCTCGGGGCCTGGAGAGCCTGCACTTGAAAGCAATAAGGTTTCACCGCTGCACTGCATGAGGTAAGTGTTCTCTTGATTATTCAAGGTATTCAACATTTAATACTGCCGTTTTCGTTTATTTATCGTGTCGTGTCGCATTAAAAAATCATCGTAATACAGTCCATTCATAAACATTTTTTTTAACATTCCGCCCACCAAAATACAAGGTATTTTCGAAATTACTATCGATATACCAAACTTATTAGCTAAAATACAACGAAACTAGGTAAATAGTTTGAACTAAGAACTAAGACATTTGAAGTTCAAGCTAAGAACCTGGAAAACTAACTATTTAATAAAACTAATTTTGTAGAGGTAGTGGACACAGTTGTACTACGGGACGTTTATATTCCCCTGATGCAGTACGGACAGTTACGACTCTACAAGTACCATCAGCACCCGGGTGCAATCGGACGACTCTTCCTAAATTCCATTTTAAAGGACCACATTGTTGATTTATTACGAGAACCATGGTTCCTACGACAAGATTTTTTTCTTTGTTAGACCACTTGCTACGTTGTTAAAGCGTATGTAGATACTCTAAATGCCACTTACGCCATAAATCTTGATGCATTTGCTGAAGTAGCTTCCAACGTTGAAGCGGACTAACTTTAATTTCCGTTAACATACTCTTACTCTATTCTTTTTATAGACATACTCTTTTCTCGTAAGTATTTGTCCATGATTCGTTTTCGTTGCTCGGGTGTTAGTTAGGCCTCTCATTTTGTTAAATCAAAAGTAATCCGAAAAAACCTTATTAATTGAGTTATACCACAGCATCTATGATATAATGTGACATTTATATTTAAAAACAAGAATGGCGGCCAGCTACAGTTGTCATTATACTTTTCGATACAGTCTTTAGGAGTAAAGGCCAAGTCGCACACGGCGACTTTTTGTTGCGATGCAGTTAAATCCGCAGTATTGCAGCATCGTGTTCACATGGGCGAGGGTGTACGACCAGCGGCTGCATCGAAACTGTATTGCGGCCTTTTAATCTAGACAAAAACTTGAAAAAGCTTTCGTTATGAGTCTGGAAGCAAATCATATAATTTTTTCTTCCTAATAATCCGACCTTGCTGAATCAATAAATGCCGGTTGCCAACCGTTCCCCTCCTCCCTTCACCCCTTTTACTCTTCCAAAGTGTTCCTTGCCGAGTTTTTTTATATTACAAAAAACTGTTAAAGATAGAGAAAGTTCTCTGTTTCAAATTCTGGTCAAGTCTGTTTTGACAACTGCATCGCTATGAACTGTCTAAGACTTTTTCAGTCACACAAATGTGTGTGTCAACGGTGCTGAACGCGTTGAGATTGATAAAAATGTGCCATATGTGTCCCAGGCTTCTAAATTGGTAACGTTGCAAGTTTTTTAGCTATAAAAATAACCTACCTACGTAATATCGAGTTTGTGCCGAGATTTAAGCTCTTGCGGTAAAATCTTAAGTACAACTCCCCGTAGAGAAAAAAATGGTGCGTACAAACAATACTAATTAGTAGGGATACTTACACTCGCTGCGCTGTAGGATGATGTCTGTGACAGCCAGCCGTATTTCGTAATTTTAATCACTACTCACAAGCGAAGTGTTTTAAGAATAGGCGATTATTTATATAAATTCATGAACGGCGTCGCTTATTAGGTTTGTACCAATGTCGTATTTATGTAACGTGAAAGAAACAAGCGTAATACGTGTTTAAATGAGCTGTCACAGGCATCATCCTATTCAGCGCAGCCAGTGTAGTTGTCCAAAATTTAATGAAGAACCAGTTTTTCGTCTCTTTTGTGCTTACCATGGAGTAAATTTCGCGAGTTTATTTTTGAAAAAAAACCGTATTGTTTAGAATATCTACTTGCACATAATATTGAAATTACTTTTACTAATTAAGTAGCTCCTACAGTCACATTATAAGTTGTAGCCGACCAAGTTCAGGTCATCGCACATTACAACGCTCCGGCACCAGAGCAGCACCTCCTCTTTCGACCTTTAATTTTACCTTTGACCTTTGGTGGGATTACTATGTTTGATGTTCTTGTGGACATGAGCGTGCCTCAACACCTTACTTTTCTGATCCAGAATTTGTAATCCTTAAAGAGCTCAACATTACGACGCGACTCTCCTCCATATGCCAGAAACGAGCCTTGAGCTTCTTCGGACATATTATGCGGTCCTCTAAGCATCATTTGGAGCAGCAAATTATTGTTGGGCAAATGGACGGAAGGCGTGCTCAAGGACAGGCACCTACAAGATGGTCTGACCCATTGAAGAAGGCGGTGGGCGGCAGCATGCACCGAGCGATCCACACTGCTTACGACCGCGCTGAGTGGAAAACCCTAACATGTGGTCGCGATCCTCAGCATTGAGGGAACGATGAAGAAGAAGAGTCAAACTAGGAACCCTTATAGTTTCGCCATGTCCGTCCGTCCGCAGCCCAGCGCCGAGACTCTTAGTACTAGAAAGTGTCCCGTCCCCCGTCCCCTACAGCCAAAACTACAAATCTGAAAAAAAACTTTAAGAGCATAAACGAATTTTAAAGGAAAACTATCACGACTAAGTAGACATCATTGGTTCTTGAGATACAGGGGATTAAAGTGTTTATACCTACTAAAATCATCTAAGACGGCACCAATTGACTTTAAATAGAAATTACTTGTTGATTTTTATGTTTGTCTAGACTGAGCATGGTCCGACATTCTCTTGCCCGGTTTTATAACATAGTCATCATGCTGCACCTTTTGTAAAAAAAATATATACATACCTATTTAGTTTTGTTACAAATGAATACATAAAGCTATAGCGGGCACTTTTCTCGTAAGTAAAATTAAAGTCTGTAAGCAGTAGTTTAAATTCATAGTAGTCGTCGTTCATATTTTTATTTTAACACACTTAGTTTGCTATAGTAAGGTAAATCTACCTTACTGGCAAAATATGTAAATTACTGTGGGATATTGGCAAAGGAAGGAAACGCAAATTAACAATTAATAACTTTATTTTAATAAAAGTTTATACGAGCACACACCGCACAGATCGTGGTTACCGCCATTCTCCCTCTGTCCCGCTCGCACACTCCCTATCTCCGTCACTCGGTTGCGTTCCGTTCTACATTACTATGTATAGTAATGTATAAAGTCGTTTTTATTTACGTATAGTAATCGGATTGGCTTAAAATGCATGCTTATGCGATTTTGATGACAACACTAATAATTTCTACCATTAAACTGCTCTCATGATGAAGACGGAAGGGGCCATAGGAACTCCTCAATAGAAGTTAGAGTGCGCGGCGTAGGTGCACTTGATTCTGTTTACTTATGCAGCGTCGTCCTAATTATCCTACCAATTCTACTCTTACTATTTATTTTTTATTCCACCACCACCACCTATCCACCTTTACTAATATTATAAATGCTAAAGTAACTTTGCCTGTCTGTTACGCTTTCACGGCTAAACCATTGATTCGATTTCGATGAGATTTGGTGTGGAGGTAGATAAATTAAATCCCGACGAAGTACATAGGGTTTTTACCCGCGATTAAAGACTTCGACGCGGACGGAGTCGCAGGCAACAGCTGGTATAATTATAATTGTAAAAAGCTTGTTTTTTTCGAATCACGCGTAAACAGCAGTGTGATTCTTAAACACCACTTGTATTTTAGCTGGTCGACAAACTATTCGTCCTAGCGCTCGTCCATCGTTTCGTCTATCGGCTACGCATCACCATAGACGACCAAGGACGAACGGAGGCTTATCACACATTACTCTAATTAAACCGCTTCTTTTCTACTTATTTACCCCTTTAGAAAATTACTCATGAAGATTTTACGGCACTATTTGAATAAACAAAACTAAAACATATCAATTTTACCTCCAAGATGGTTTTAATCATTTTATAATTCCATACCCTAAAAAGTAAAAGTGTTACTAGCGCTCATAGACGATAGCGGATTAATTTGTAATTTCTGTTCGTCTGACCTTGGCATTCACCGTATTTTCATACCGAAATTGTGTTAGTCTTTCAGTTCGCATTCGTCGAACAACTGTCATTATTTCATCATTCCTTCTGTCAGTTAAAAAGCTGCCTTTTTCACGGGTGAATTGCTTTAGGGTACATTTTCACTCAAACTGAGTTGCGACGAATAGCCAAAACAACCAATCAGATTGTTCGAACAATCTACGTATATGTGTTTTCTACCTTCTGAGGCCAACATCTATTTTTCATCCCCCAAAGTGACATAAAAAAAAAATTCAGCGGGCGAAGCCGCTGGCGGGTCGCTAGTAGGAATATAAAAGGCTTTTTGTACCACCGCGAATTACCCACTGCATTTTTAGGGTTCCGTAGCCAAATGGCAAAAAACGGAACCCGTATGGATTTGGAGTCTGACTCGCACTTGGCCGCTTTTATTTACGTATAGTCTTCGGATTGACTTAAAATGCATGCTTATGCGATTTTGATAACAACACTAATAATATACCAACAAGTCTTTTTAGAGTTGTTGGTACCCCACTCTGGGATAAAGGCGTGATATAGGCGGCGGTAGGCGTGTATGTATGTATGTACTAATAATTTCTACCATTTAACTGCTCTCAAGATGAAGACGGAAGGGGCCATAGGAACTCCTCAATACAAGTTAGAGTGCGCGGCGTAGGTGCAGTTGATTCTGTTTACTTATGCAGCGTCATCCTAATTATCCTACCAATTCTACTCTTACTAATTTTTTTTCTATTAATCTATCCGCCCTTACTAATATTATAAATGCTAAAGTAACTCTGCCTGTCTGTTACGCTTTCACGCCTAAACCGTTGAATCGATTTTGATGAGATTTGGTATGGAGGTAGATAAATTAAATCCCGACCAAGGACATAGGGTTTTTACCCGCGATTAACGACTTCGACGCGGACGGTGTCGCAGGCATCTGCTGGTATAATTATCATTGTAAAAAGCACGTTTTTGTTTGAATCACGCGTAAACAGTAAAACATCGTCGAATTATTGGAATACCGTTAAATATTCCAACCTCGACATGAACATCAGCTGTATTTACTTTGGTTAATTAATGAATTACACGTAACGGAAAATGATTAAAATAAACAAAACGCGTGAGTGATATTTTTTCGTCACAGATTTCTTTAATTTATCTTAAAGTGAAACTTTCTTCATACAGGGTTTTACGAAACCATTAATGTGCGAGTTACACTCGCACTTGTCTGTTTTACAAGCTTTTATTTAACTTGCTTAGGGCCTGTTGTTTGATCAGTAGTTAAATTAACTAATTATTAAAAAACGTAACTAATGGTTAAATCTAAACGAAATGTGTCAAATTTTTGATACTTATTCAGGTTTTTTTATCATTATTTCAGGTAACTACTGATCAAACAACTCGGCCTTAGTTCGCTATCTGCCATCTCCATTCAATTTTCAAAATTGGCAATTTTTAAATTTTAGTCATTATACCCCGTGTGGTTACAGGGCGGTGGGCTTGCAACCTGTCACTAATACACTGGTTAACATCTTAGCCTACTTGTTCATAATGTTGTTACAGAATCATCAAATTAAGTCTTTTTGGAGTTGTTGGTATTTCTGTAGCTCTGCCTACCCCACTCTGGGAATGAAGGCGTGATGTTATGTGTATGTGTGCGAGTCATTATAAGACCTGTTTCACAATCGACAAGAAGATTTATCTTTCAACTAACGACAGCCCTCATTTTGTCTATTTTCAAGTGTAAGAAAGGGAAAAGGCTAAGTACATTATTTATTTGTCAAATATTCGTTACTTGTCGATTAAAAAAAACGTGGTACCTAAGTCAATCTGAGATTAAGATCTAAATATCACAGTATTATGAAATTCAGTTATTTGGAACCTACTTGTAGGAGCAAGGTGATTGATCGTATTGACATCCGTTAATACGGAAACATGATTGACACAAGACGTCGAAAATGCTCTGAAAAGAGCAGTTTTTGTGTGCCCTGAAAAGGGCAGTTGTTTTTAATGCACACAACGTCGAGCAGTGTTCATCATCTTCAATAATTATCAAAGTAGATCGGAGCGGACGCGCAGCGGATCGACGATGTTTCATCTCGACGGCCAGGAGCGAAAGAGAACGTTTTTTGGCGCGCGTCTATTTTATAGGCGCGCGAGAAAACCAAAACGCGCTTCTGCGCAGGTCGTACGCGCATCACCCCACTTTCGCCCCGTCTCACTCTAGCCCTCTCTTTCTTACTTTGTTCTTATTGCTGTTTCATTTTTTTTTACCTCTCGTTCTTGTTTGTAAATAGTTTACCTCGTTAGTCTATAATATATTTGTACATATGTGTTAGCTTTAAGAATACGCTTTTTGTAAATAAATTTATCTCACCTCATCATCATACTTCTACAAGCAACTGGAGTTTCTCTTGTAAACAACCTAGCTACCCTATAGCTAAAGTGGTGACCCATCGACGGAACAGAAAAATGTCAAAACCAGAAGAGCTCCCGACCGGCGTCGAAAAACACACAGAAGCCGCTGCATCAATACCAGCAACCCCAGAAATCAACGGCATCTCACTCGCACTACGAGTTCCACCGTTTTGGCGCGACCAGCCGCGTCTCTGGTTCTGCAGTTTTGAAGCAGCCACTACCGATCTCAAAAAAAGCCAAGCCCAGCTCGCACAGATGGTAATCGCGCAGCTGGAAAAAAAAGACATACAGCAAATCTCCGACCTCATCTACTCGCCGCCGGAATCCAATTACTACGCCGCAATTAAAGCAAGACTGATTGCGATGTACGAAGAGTCGGACAGCGCGCAGGTCAAGAAACTACTCTCACAAGTAGAATTAGGAGACCAGAAGGCCAGCCAGCTATTGAGAAAAATGCTAAATCTCAACCGCGACAAGTTTCCCGAGAGCACCATACAGATGATGTGGCTCGATCACCTACCGCCCCACATCAGATCTGTACTTACCGTCAGTGAAGCTTTCCAAATGAAAACCACGCTCAACGACCTAGCCCTCCTCGCAGATAAGATGATGGAAGTTTCACCGATAGCGCAAATTGCCGCGATTTCGCCACCAAGCGCACCTACGCAACCTTATCAGCCACCGCCGACGCAACCGCAATACCAGCCTCAACCAACCATCGATACACAATATCTTATTAACGAAATAAGAAAACTATCGCTAGAAGTCGCTGAGCTACGATCAAGACCGCAAGAAACACACAATAGTCGCCCTCGCCGCCGTTTCCAACCACGTTCACGAAACCCATCGCAGTCCCGAAGTCGCAAGAATTCGCCCATGCCGTACTGCTACTACCACCACCGTTTCGGCATGGACGCGAAGAAATGCTCGCCGCCATGCAGTTTCAAGCCGATTGACCAAGCGGAAAACTAAAAGTAACGCTGGCTGCGGCGGATACCGGCGTTACTGAAACCTCACACCGCCTTTTTGTGACTGACAAGAAAACAAAATTAACTTTCTTGGTCGACACCGGAGCCAACATCTCCGTGCTACCTAGAAAGAAAGGTTCCCGAGAACAACCGCTGCCATTTCAACTCTACGCCGCAAACAACACCGTAATACCTACTTACGGCGAGAAGTCACTCGAACTCGATTTCAATCTCCGACGTCCATTCAAATGGAAATTTATCATCGCAGCCGTGTCGAAGCCCATATTAGGAGCAGATTTCCTAAATTTTCATCACCTTATCGTTGACGTCAAAAATCGACGACTAGTCGACGGCAAAACACTACTTACGACGATCGCGCAGATTTGCGTTACGAATATACCTACAGTTCGTAGCATAGACTTGCAACAGTCGTATCACAACATCTTGGCGGATTACCCGGGTACAACAAGACTTACCTCCATGAAGCTCAGCCCGAAGCACTCCGTGGAACATCTCATTGAAACCACCGGCCAGCCTATCCATTGCCGCGCTCGTCCTATCGCACCGCACCGCTACGAAGCCGTCAGACAAGAATTTGAAAAAATGATGGAACAAGGATTATGCCAGCCAAGCAAAAGTCCATGGTCATCGCCTCTTCACGTTGTGCCTAAGAAAAATGGTGATCTGCGTGTATGCGGTGACTACCGAAGACTCAACGCTGTCACTAAACCAGACCGCTACCCAATCCCGCGAATACGAGATTTCACGTATCAACTCGCCGGAAAAGAAATATTCACCACTCTCGATTTAAACCGCGCCTACCAGCAACTACCTGTAAACAATCAAGATGTGGAGAAGACAGCCATTATCACCCCGTTTGGCCTCTTTGAATTCCCGCGCATGTGTCCTGGACTTAAGAACGCCGGCCAGACATTCCAGCGATTCATACATGAAGTACTTCGCGGACTCAACTACGTGTTTCCTTTCGTCGACGATTTACTTACCGCATCCAGTAACGAGGACGAACACCGAAACCACTTACGCACCGTTCTACAACGACTCGAAGAAAACGGGATCACAATAAACCCGTCAAAGTGTGTTTTCGGTCAACCAGCAGTCAAGTTCCTTGGGTACCATGTTTCGAAGTACGGAATACAACCACCTCAAGACAAAATACAAGCCATCGTCGATTTCCCGAAGCCACAAACTGTAGAAGAGCTACGACGTTTTCTCGGCATGCTGAACTTTTACCGAGACAACATAAAGGACGCCGCCACCATTCATGCACCTTTAAATGCCTATCTTCACAATACGAAGAAACGAGACAAAACGAAAATAGAATGGACTACCGAAGCATCGCAAGCATTCGACGCGTGTAAAGTGAGCATACAAAACGCCGCTCTACTCGCGCACCCGTCACACCAAGCAACACTCGCTATTTTCACCGACGCAAGCGACAAATCGGCAGGTGCAGCTCTAAATCAATTTGTCAACAACTCATGGCAACCACTCGGCTACTTTTCAAAAAAATTCACCGACGCTCAGACACGCTACAGTACCTACGACCGAGAACTACTTGCAATCTACATGGCAACAAAACATTTCCGCAAAATGTTCGAGGGACGAGAAATAATAATTTTCACCGATCACAAGCCGCTAACCTACGCATTCACGAAGACGACGACCGACAGCGAATCACCACGACGTACCCGCCAGCTACTGTATATCAGCGAGTTCACGACAGATATACGACACATTAGTGGCACTCAAAATGCTGTCGCGGACGCATTATCACGCGTCGACGCTATCAGCTGTCCCAGCCCGATCGACTACGAGAAGTTAGCGGAAGCCCAAGAGCGAGACTATCAAGTCACTCGCACAGCAAAGTAACTTATCTATGAAACAAGTAACTTTACCCGGAACAAATATCAATCTATACTGTGAAACTACAACTCCATACCTACGTCCATACCTACCCGAAGAATACCGCAACATCGCTTTCAACGCCGTACATAATATCAGCCACCCTGGAATCAAAACAACGCGCAAACTGATATCGCAACGCTACTTTTGGCCCTCTATGAAATCGGACATCGGGAAGTGGGCTAAAGTATGCCTACACTGTCAGCGTGCGAAAATCCAGCGACATACCGTAGCGCAAACGTCACTATTTGCACCTACCGATCGATTCGAGCACATTCACATCGATATCGTTGGCCCGCTACCTACCGCGGCCAGCGGACACCGATACCTCGTGACAATGATCGACAGAGCAACCAGATGGCCCGAAGCATACCCACTATGTGAAATAACAGCTGAAGATGTCGCCAAGACAGTCTACGAAGGCTGGATCTCCCGCTTCGGTTGCCCAGCAACGCTGACCACAGATCAAGGCCGGCAGTTCGAGAGCCGACTATTTGCGTCTCTTTCACGCTTACTCGGTATCGAACGAACCCGAACAACGCCGTACCACCCGCAGTCCAATGGCATCGTAGAGCGATGGCACCGAACACTCAAGACCGCATTTAAAACAAGACTGCAAACCGCAACCAGCTGGATCGACGAAATACCTACCGTCCTACTCGGAGTGCGCGCCGCGATGAGAAGCGACACCGGTGTGAGCGCAGCCCAACTCACTTACGGCTGTAACGTGAGACTACCCGGTGACTTCCTAGCGCAAACACCGAGCGATGACGTCACGTATGACTCCGCCTACGTCGATCAGCTGAGAGACACGATCCGAAGTCTAAGACCAATGCCGATCCAGTCACATAGCAACACAAAGCCGACATTCACCCATCGCGACCTGCAATCGTGTGAAAAAGTGTTCGTGCGAGTAGACGCCGTAAAGAAGCCACTCCAAGCACCTTACGACGGACCCTATCGCGTGTTGAAACGCAGTGACAAAGTTTTCACGGTACAACTACCTAACCGTGAATCAAACATCTCGATCGATAGATTGAAGCCTGCCTACACGATCGCCGAGCAAGAAATACCTACTGCAACAAGTCAAGTTTCGCCGACACAAGCGATCGCGATCAACAACAAAACACCGATTTCAAGCACCCAATCAAACAAGAACCCGCAACAAGAATCCAATAAGAACCTGCAACAAGAATCTAATAAGAACCTGCAACAATCTAATAAGAACCTGTCACATCAAGTCACGACAAGTCCCACCACCGACCCAACAAGCTCGAACACAACTCGCCGCGGACGTACTATTCGCCTGCCGGTACGCTTCGCTTGAGGGGGAGCACTGTAGGAGCAAGGTGATTGATCGTATTGACATCCGTTAATACGGAAACATGATTGACACAAGACGTCGAAAATGCTCTGAAAAGAGCAGTTTTTGTGTGCCCTGAAAAGGGCAGTTGTTTTTAATGCACACAACGTCGAGCAGTGTTCATCATCTTCAATAATTATCAAAGTAGATCGGAGCGGACGCGCAGCGGATCGACGATGTTTCATCTCGACGGCCAGGAGCGAAAGAGAACGTTTTTTGGCGCGCGTCTATTTTATAGGCGCGCGAGAAAACCAAAACGCGCTTCTGCGCAGGTCGTACGCGCATCACCCCACTTTCGCCCCGTCTCACTCTAGCCCTCTCTTTCTTACTTTGTTCTTATTGCTGTTTCATTTTTTTTTACCTCTCGTTCTTGTTTGTAAATAGTTTACCTCGTTAGTCTATAATATATTTGTACATATGTGTTAGCTTTAAGAATACGCTTTTTGTAAATAAATTTATCTCACCTCATCATCATACTTCTACAAGCAACTGGAGTTTCTCTTGTAAACAACCTAGCTACCCTATAGCTAAATACTCATTGACTTGACATTTTGAGACGGACATTTTGCCGTTGAGATGATCTGTATTCAAATAATTCTATGATTCATTGAATGAGTAAATATGGTTTAAAGATTACGAAATTCAGTCGTCGTGACACCAACTCAAATGTCATATTGGTCGGTTTCATTGGTTTCATTACGTGTTAGTATCGTGTCAGGGTCATTATTTATAATTAGCAGTGAATTAGTATCTCAAATGTTTTAATAAAAGACTGCACAGATTGTCTTCCACGCATGATATAAAGGCTTCGACACACTGAATGCGTGTCAGGAGTAACGCAGATTAAACGCGAACCCGCGCGTGGTTGTTTATACATAGAACGCATTGCTCTCGGCACACTAAAAAAAAGACGCAGGCCCACATTTTAATTTAACTGATCACTGTTTGAAATCTCCTAAAGTTCCCTGGGAAAATAAAGAACCTTTACTTTCACTTGCTCGTTCTCACTGAAACCATGAAACCATGAAGTAAGAGGGTTGGTACGATTTATTTACTTGAAAGAATAAAAATGATAAACTAGTATTTCTCAGCGAATGACAAATTTGTATCAATAATAATTTAGCTATCAACCTGCACACTCGTACGTTTGCTTGACAATTTATGAGGGAACTCATGAGGTAGGTTTGGGGCGGGCTACTACTATTTAAATTGACAGTACAGGCGTCCAAATCGTAAGCAATACGATTGAAATAGAGGGAAAAACCAACTAAAATAGAACCCTTGCTAGTTTTTTGTTCTTAAATTTGCTGACAATATCAGTCCAGTTTCGTTTCTTGCTGGAACTCTTACTAGAATCGTTTCAAGCTATGATATTCCATGACTACACAAACATAACAACGTAACATTTAAAGATAGTCATAAAATAATAATAAACCACGATGCCTTTTATGCGTCCGTTCAAAGTTACTAGTCCCTTTAACGCACGTAATTTCAGAGCCCTTAGTGTAAGTTGCTAATTCATAAAAACGTCTCAAATGCGTTTGCCTTGCTCGTATAAATAACATGGACGAAACGTGTTCGAGACGGTTTGTCGCGTGAACAGCAACTTAGTACACTCAAGGCTCTGGTGTCAATCGAGATGAAGTTTACAACGAGCGAGATGTTACAAAAACAAAATGTGTAGTTGATATTTTATCTTGAATGAGAATCACATCAAGTGGCTCGTAAATCGGTGAGCTGGATGGAGTATGACAGTGTGTTATGTATTATGTAGTAACCAAATGAAAAACCGTCCGAGTGCGAGTAGGACTCGCGCACGAAGGGCTCCGTACCATGATCACAACACAAGACACTTTATAACCTTTTTTAGTTTCACTGTCTGTAACCAAATCTTGCAAAAACGGCAAAAACTCACGTTTATTGTAAAAAAATTGTTTATTTTGTTTTTAGTATTTACATCTGTAAAAATTTCAACCGTCTGGCTATCACGGATCATGAGATACAGCCTTGTGACAAAGAGACTGACAGACAGACAGACAGATGGACAGTGAGGTCTTAGCAATTGGGTCTTGTTTTTACCTTTCGGGTACGGAACCATAAAAAAAGCCATTTTGCCCGAACGAGCGTAATGAGCTAATGAGATGAAAAGCCCGTGGGTAGACTTTGCCTGCAGTTACATTACAAAACATATTTAAGTATACAGAGTGTGGTATCTTGAACGCAGCTTAAGCATTCAACTTCACTCTTTCCCACCTCTATCTTCTTTCTCTCTCTATACGCATACTGTAACGCGTGGTTAGGCTCCTTTGTAATAAAACCGGGATTAATTAATTACTGTGTTTAATTGAGATACAACAATTGGCGACGAGGATGGGATTCGAACCCACGCGTGCAAAGCACGCGTCAGAGTAAATTACTTTCATGGTAAAGCCTGACAAGTTCCTTTTTAGCCCTCGCCATGTTGCGGATTTTCAGTGGAACAAATTTATTTAAATGGCAACGTTTTTTTTTGACAACGGACGTTGGAAGTCATTGAATGTCACCGATGTAAACAAATCGATTTTAAAATCAAAATGCCCAAGAAATTTCACCCCGATGCAAAAAAACATTATTATAAATACATTCAAATGGTTGCGGCAGAAAAAGGACGAAGGATTCAGCAGCATTCCAATAAACAATGTTTTGTAATTAGTTGTTGACATGACGGGTATGATATTCATAGTGCGATTGTCATGAATTGGTTAGCTTGGTACTAAATATGTATATTAATTATTAAATTTTATTTTTTTTCTCATTCAAGGCGTCTGTAGTGCTACAATTAAGAATATATACAAAAAGAATGAGCCGTTACCGCCATTGCCATCGGTACCAAAAAAAAAACAACCAAAAAAAAGAATACAAATAGACGACTTCGACAAATGTGCCATAAGGCACAAAATTCATGAATTCTATGCTGTGCGAAAGCAAGTACCAACTCTCAAAAGTCTGCTTACCGAATTGAAAAAAGATATTGATTTTACCGGTAGTAGGGAGTACTTGCGATTGCTATTGCATAGTATGGGGTTCAAATACAAAAAGTGCAGAAACCAACGGTACATATTGGAGGAGCGTTCGGATATTGTGGTTTGGCGGGAAAGTTATTTAGACGAAATAAAAGAAGCAAGGGACAAAAATATACCTCTTGTTTATTTAGATGAGACTTACATCCATACTTCTCTTAACCACGCAAAATGCTGGCAAAGCGAAAATGGACCCGGTGTGTCGAAATCCGTTTCAACCGGCAAACGATATATTATAGTTCATGCCGGCGGACCATCGGGATTTGTTCCCAATGCACTCCTAATATATAATGATAAGGAAAAGAAAGCCGATTATCATGACTCCATGAACAGGAACAATTTTAAGAAATGGGTTTTGCAGAGATTAATTCCCAATCTCAGTGAACCCACGTGTGTTATAATGGATAATGCCCGGTACCATTCTTTCCAAATTAACAAAGCTCCAACATCTGGCGATAGAAAACACGTCATTGCTGAGTGGCTGCGTTTAAATAACATCTCATTTCCCCAAAATGCATCTAAAGATAAATTGGTCACAATTTTGAGACGTCATAAACCCGAGCCAGTATACGAAATAGATACGATTCTCTCAAATCATGGTCACAAGGTGATAAGGTTACCGCCCTATCACTGTGATTTAAATCCCATCGAGATGATTTGGGGCATCATGAAAGCAAAAGTGGCAACTAAAAATGTTTCCATCACGAATGATGCCTTCCTAAAGCTCGTTGAAGATAGTTTTTAGGTATTTACATTTATCAATGAATTTTATTGAACAGTTAAAAATATAGCTTACTTTTACACTTCGTTATTACTTAGGAAGTGACTATAGAAAATTGGAGTAAATGCTGCGAACACGTAAAAAAAAATAGAAGACGGATATAGGACAAAAGGTCCTATAATCGAATCACAGACCAAAAGATTTATAATCGAGGTTGGTGGTCCTGAAAGTGACTCTTCAACGGACGAAAGTGAAAATACATCGGAGCCAGAATCTGATGAATATATGGATGTCGAATATTTAGAATCGGATTTTGACGGATAGGTAATTATTCATATTTAATTATCAACTAGACATGCTCTTCCGATTACATGAAAACATAGTTTCACAATCTACAAGTACTTAATTGTATATCTCACTCGTTCTTGCACGATGCCAATACTCACTGTCCCGACTATTCATGACGTACACGTATAATTGCCATATGTAAGCTGTTTGTAGCGACACTACATCAGGGCTAAATAGGAACTTGTCAGGCTATACTTTACTTGTCATGCAACTGTGTCGTGCATTTGTAAAATATTCACTGCCCTTTTTTACACTGTTTCGGTTACTTGGTCTTAATTAGTTTTTTAAAAACACAGGTAAGTATTTTGTTTCTTAAGTGCGTGGTTTATTAGCCGAATAAATGATCCTATTTCTGTTTATTTATTTCGTCAAGAGCTGGAGTAATGAGTAGGAAATCGGTTTAGCGCTTGGGAAAATGGCCACATATTTTATGTCATGGAGAAGCTTTTTGAAAAGCTAGTGAAGTCCTGCGCATTTACGTGTAAATTTATCCTAACGCATGACCCCCGGCAAACCCCCGCATCATAACCAGAGCGTATCAAAACTATGGACTGAGGAATAAGTTAATTTTATTTTGTCTCAATTTTATTGTGATGCAAAAATGATTTCTTTAAACCGAATGTCATTTAATTTAATCGAGTTTTAAAAAATGAGTTTATTAAGGCTGTACGAGTATGTATAAGATTCTAAAATGGTCTAGTAAAGAATCAAAAGTGGCAAATCATTTTTCAAAATGACTTACCTACCTGGGAATGTAATTTCTTTTCTCATCCCGCCATTGAGATATTCTCCGAACATGAGAGATGTGACGTCCACTGGTCACTAGGGGTAAGTTCTAGGGGGTGTAAGTGCAATTAAACTATAATTAGTCGGTTAGGATAAACGTTACCGCCACCCGCTCGGTTCACTGACAGCTTCCTCAGTGTTGCCACCTCGCGGCCGACGCTCTCGTTTATTCATTTAATATCGAACAACGTCACACCTTTCCCTTTTTAACAAATTTAGAAGTACCTTCTTACTACTAAACATTTTACTTTATTATTGACACATTCATATAACAGCATAAATCTCTAATTTACAACACTTAACAACATAAACAATTATTACTTAATGTTAATTATCAGTCTGTTATTTGTACTTTTATTTCTTATATATATTATTTATTTATGTTAAATAATCTCTTTAATATGGAACATATTTCTATTTTATTATGTTTATTTAAACAATACTCAAATTCTACGCTTGATACCTAATTATTCACCATCTGAAATACTATCATTACCACTACCTGATTCTAATTTTCTGTCTTCATACACCTTCCACTGTCCTTCTACTTTCTTTAGATGGATAATATTCCTCCTAAGTTCCTGTCCAGTTTCATCATTTCTTATACTGAACTCAGGTCCTTTTGAATCCATAACAGTGTGTGGTGTTGGTTTAAAGTTTGTTGTTAATTTGTTTTCTTTCACCATATTCTTTACATAAACCTTGTCTCCTATTCCTATATCCGGTGTGACTGCTTTCTTTTTTCTTTCCTCGAGTTCTTTTCCTTTTTCCTTCATGGATTTATCCTTATCTCTTATTTCTGAATCAAATATTGGTCTATCTATATCCGTGAGGGAAGGAATTTTATCTCTAAACTGTCTGCAATAAAAAAGTTCAGATGGGGTTTTTCCGGTGGTGGAATGGGGTGTACTGTTGTACATAGTTAAGTATAATAACAGATCGTTATATCAATTCGACTTTTGACTTTGGCTAATTTGGAGTCTCTTAAGAATATCGCGATTTTGCCGTTCGACTTCCCCGTTTTGCTGTGGGGAATAGGGAGTTGTGAAATAATTTTTTATCCCGAATTCTCGACAAAATGTTTTAAATTCTTCACTAACGAATTGTTTTCCATTATCCGACGTAATACTGATTGGAGTTCCTAATCTAGAGAAAATTTCTTTCAAAACGTTGATAGTTTCAGCAGAAGTAATAGTTTTCATTGGTTTAATTTCTTTGTATCTGCTGTAATAATCAATTATTACGAATAGATGATGTCCACTTGGAAGTGGACCCAAAAAATCAATAGCGACATCAACCCAAGACTGTGTTGGCAATTCACGACGGGTCATTGGCATTGGCCTGTTTGGAGCAGATACCAAAGTGCAACCTTTACACCCTTTGACAAATCTTTCAGCATCCGCATCAATTTTGGGCCACCAAACCTTGGTGCGTAATCGTGCTTTCATAGCAACAATGCCAGGGTGCCCCTCGTGAGCTGCCTCCAGGACTTGGTGACGTAAATTTTTTGCAATTACAATTTTATTTCCTCTCAATAACAGACCATCGTGAGTCCAGAGCTCTGATTGAAATACACGGTATTTATTTATGAGTGGATCCCAATTGTTAGATAATAAAGCCTCTTTAACAAGTTGTATTTCATTATCTTGTAATGTCATTTCAGTTATTACATTCATCCCTATTGCACATGGCCTTGCAAGTTGAACGATTTGATTTATGTGGTATTCATCATCAAACGGCTGGGGGTTATCAGTGGGACAAAGGCGAGATAAACAATCTGCAATATTCGTCTTCCCGGGTCTATACATCACTTTAAAATTGTAAGACTGAAGACGAAGCACCCAACGTTCAATCCTAGCACAGGGTTTCGATCTGTTCCCAAATATAACCTCCAGCGGTTTGTGATCAATTACTAGATCAAATGATTTTTTTCCGTATAGGTACATCCGGAAATGTTCCACCGCCCAAACGAGAGCTAATGCCTCCTTTTCTGTCTGACAATAGCGTTTTTCCACGTCTGTCAAGCTTTTATTGCCATAAGCAATAATCCGGGACTCGCCATTGTCAGACTGAATGAGCACCGCTCCTAACCCTACTGGACTGGCGTCAGCCATGACGGTAGTTGGATCATTTGGATCGTAGTATCCTAGTGTATGGACTTTGCTTAGGGATCTTTTTAACTCTAAAAACGATTTAGTCTGTTCGGGCCCCCAATAAGTACTGATATTTGCATTTTTGCCTAATTTAAGTGTTAACAATCTCCTTAAAGGTTCCGATTTGGTGGCCATGTCAGGAACCCATTTGTTTACATAGTTAATAAGTCCGAGAAAGCTTTGGACCTCCTCAATTGTGCCTGGTTCTCTAAAATTTTCTACTACTTTTATGTATGTGTCGAGAGGTCTAACTCCAGATGGGGATAAGTCATGGCCAAGGAATTTAATACTCCTGACATTAAAGACACACTTCTCGTGGTTTAAAAGGATATTTTCTCTTTTCAATATTTCAAGGACATGTTTGAGTCTAGCATTGTGTTCGGCATTATCTCTGCCGTATACAACAATATCATCAATGAAATTTACCACACCATCGCACGGCAACAGGACTCTTTCCAAGATTTTTTGGAAATGCTCTGGTGCACATGAAATGCCAAACATCAATCTTTTGTAGCGATAAAGGCCTCGACCTGTGATGAATGTCGTTATATCTCTGGAGTCTTCACTTATTTCAATTTGATGAAATGCATCCTTAATGTCAAGTTTAGAAAATACCTGTGCCTTTTTAAATTTTGGGAGTAATTGATCCATTGTTGGTAATGGGTGATTTTCTCTAACTATAGCTTTATTTGCACATCGCATATCTACGCATATCCTAACGTCACCGTCAGGTTTAAGTACTGGCACTATAGGCGAGACCCAACCTGATGGATTATTAACAGGTTCAATTATATCTTGTTTGATGAGTTTATCAATTTTATTATTAATTTTCTCTTCCAGAGGGATGGGTACTCGCCGACAGGGCTGAGCAACTGGTTTAACCGTTTTATCGATAGCGATACACAGCTGATAGTTTTTTAATTTGGGAAAACTGTCATCACTTACCAAATTTACTCCCAATCCGAGTTTTAGTACTTTTAGAGATATAGCAGTGTCTTTCCCCAAAAGATCACGAGTACCATCCTTGATGATGTAAAAAGTTGCTGTCTGCTTTTGATCTCCTACTTGAATTTCTGCATCAACCGCCCCAACCACTGTCAGGGGTCTGTCGTTGCCATAAGACATGAATGTCTTGTTTGGATTTGCGATCTGATTACTGACTTCTATTTTATATTTTTTCAGAAGAGTCCAAGTTTTCTCGCATATAATGTTGCACTTGCTGCCAGAGTCTATGATCATTTCGACCTCCACGCCTCCAATATTACAATTCAGGGTAGCGTCATCATCGATGTGAAATATGTAATCAACATTAGTCTTGTCAGAGGTTGTCTTGGATGGCAAATTTTTTTTTCTTGTAAATTTGTTTATATCTGGTCTACCAATATAAGATTTTTTATTTGGGTATTTGCTAGGCCTCGGAGCAGATATTTTCCTTTTATCTACTCGGGTTCTGCATTGGTTCCTAAAATGGCCCACATACCCACATTTCAGACATTGTTTCTCTTTAGCGGGGCAAATATTACTGTCTCCATTATGATGCATATTTCCACAGCGGCAACATCCTAATTTTTCAGAATTATTTGTTTGGTCCAACTTGTTTATATTTGACAGGAGTGGTTCTTGACTAAAGTTATTTAATTGCCTATCAACTGCCTCAATAGCATTTGCTTGTGCTATTATTTTATCAAGTGTAACATCGTCACCCCATGTAAGTACTTTTTTCCTTAGTTCCTTTGAGTTGCACTTTTCTACAATCTGATCGATAAGGTTGTCTTCCTCATTTGAGAATTTGCATTTGCTACTCTGATTTCGCAACCTTACAAGAAATTTTTCGAATTTTTCGTCCGAATCTTGTTTTAGCAATCTAAACAAATGCCTCTCATAGATTTTAGATTGTTTAGGAGAGAAGTAGTCATCGAGTTTTTTTATTGCAGCTTCGTAGATATCAACATCTTTCCCTGCATCTTGAACATCAGGTATATTGTGATAAATTTCCTGTAGCGTCAGTCCACCAACATGTAGGAGTGTGGCCTTTGTTTTCACTGCATTAGTTACATTCAATGCGACCAGAAAAACGCAACGCAACCCAACAGAGGATGCATCTCCCTCACAGTCAAACGCCTCGAGTGGTGGGAATTGAGACATCATGGGGCAACCTACAACAAAACCTTCTTGTTAGTACCAACTGACATTGTCAGTCTACTACTAATAGTACCAACTAACAAACTTAGTTTACTACTTATTTAGTACGAACTAACAAAGTTAGTTTACTACTTATTTAGTACCAACTAACAAAGTTAGTTTACTACTTATTTAGTACCAACTAACAAAGTTAGTTTACTACTTATTTACCAACTGAACAGTTCAGTTAGCCACATTTGCCCTTTTTTTTTTTTTTTTTTTTTAGTCCAACTGCATTTCAGTTTACAAATATTTGTAATGACAAATGTCCAGTATTGAGTAATTAATTTTTCCAATACAATGTGTTGACAACCACTGAGTACGTAATACATTCCTGTGCAAGTTTCGGTTTGTTTACAATACTAGCAATGAATGATATAATTAATGCAGCTGCCTATTTGCAAGGTGTTTACCTATAAGTACTGAACCTACCAGAATGCTGTCAATTTTTTATTTAGTTATTTACTTATTATATTACCTATTACCTATTATGTAGGCATTTATTTAATTTTCAGTATATTATGTTTCTTTTCCAATATTTACATATAAAGGTAGAATAACAATACTAAAACAAAATGAATACTTAAAAATCTAACCTTATTATTATTATTACTAAATTATTTTTTTTAGATTATTGCATACTAACAATTTATGATTGTCCTGCCATGTAACTTGGTGTTATATTATAAGTAGTTTTTGTATATTATGAATAATAAGGGGATTGAAGATGAAAAGAAATACATGTTGCTGTATTAGTGTTAAGAAATTTCTAACACAACAAACAAAACGGCAACAAATTGCCCGTTATAGCAACAAAATGAATCTTATGAATTTATAACCTCCAATCATTGTTGTAGCAGAACATCATTAATTATTTTATATCACTATAGGACTGCCCTAGTTCTGAAACTATCACTTGTTTGAGTTTGATGCACGACTACATCATATACTCAAGGATATAATTTGACAATTATATATTTTCGAAACTATAACAACTGACAACATCCAATTAGTAGGTTATGTTGAAATATCTGTCGATGTTAACCTGCCTGCCTGCTGTTTTTATCCAAATTAAATTTTAATGAGCGATGTTTTGAAGATGATAAGTTAGTTTATTGTGATATTAATTTGGTATATTTGTTAATAACTGCACAGGAAGCATCGTTTAAGCTTAGGTACTCGTGGATAGGTGCCGAAGTTTGTCGGAATTGAAAATTGTGGGTTCGATTTGTACATTTGAATATTTTTACTTACCCAAAGACTCGTCGCCACTTGTGACGTCCACTGGTCACTAGGGGTAAGTTCTAGGGGGTGTAAGTGCAATTAAACTATAATTAGTCGGTTAGGATAAACGTTACCGCCACCCGCTCGGTTCACTGACAGCTTCCTCAGTGTTGCCACCTCGCGGCCGACGCTCTCGTTTATTCATTTAATATCGAACAACGTCACAAGAGATAAGAGTTATTTGTGCAAGAGAGCAAAGTTGTTTTTTGCTGCAAAACAAGAATTGTGTTGCACATACTACTTTTCACCGCAGCAGCGGGAAAATATTACCATAAGGTAAAAAAGACCACATGGTGAACATTAAACGCCATCACCCCGCCGCCCGCATAGTGCCTCACCACGACCACCTTTACACATTGTGAAAATTAATTAAAATGTTACTTTTCACTTCTTATACTTTTAAAGTCCTTCTCTATGCTGGGTATAGACTGCATAAAATAACATTTTATTTGATAACCAAGCCCATCAGCCAAACAGACGAGGTGACTGCTCTAAGTAAACTTGTTATTAAAAGCAAGCATTATTTACAGAAACATTAGAAAATCAACGTATGACTTGGCACTCTTGGCAGTACTGTGTATAACCTAAGTTAAAAATCTCATGCACAACATTTAATAAAAAAAAGAAAGAAACAGTGGCGGGAAACAGGTTTTTGTCTCGTTTGGGCCTATTAATTAGTTGTTTTCTTTGCGAAACTTGTTGTGTTACGGAATTTAATTAAAATGTCGTCAAGTGAAGAGGAAATAATGCTCACACCTAATGGACTAATGGAAAAAAATGCAACAATCTTTGCTGCCTTAATTCAAAGAAAAAGTTCGCCTGCTGGCTTGGATGGATAGGTACCATGGTAGGTCTTGGATAAAATGGTTGGTTTTATGCCCTTCTTGTACAATCTCCTATAATTGTCTCACGCTCGTAGCAAAATCGAATTTTGCTCTCTGTCTTTAAACAGCAAAACCACCCTTTTTGAGGTGCTGGGGTGAAAAAAATAATAATATCAAACACGCGTCGCGCCACCACTTACACGAGATACGACTACCAAAAAGAAACGGTAACGTTAGCAGTTTGGATGCGCTCCTCCCCCGATTACAGACTGGTAGGTTATACTAGACTGAAAATAAAATTACATACATACATACATAACATCACGCCTTCATTCGCAGAGTGGGGTAGGCAGAGCTACAGAAATACCAACTCTAAAAAGACATGTTAATAATTTTGTAACCACATTTTGCAAAAGTAGGCTGAGATGTTTACTAGTGTATTAGTGACAGGTTGCAAGCCCATTGCCTAACAATACTAGAAGCCCTTATTCCCTTAGTCGCCTCTTACGACATCCACGGGAAGACATGGAGTGGCACTATTCTAACCCGGTGAACACACCGAAAAATAAAATTAACCTGGTAGAATAGAGGCCAACTTGTTTGCTTGAATCAAAGCAGTAGAAATGACCTCAGATAATCGGCAGCATTGGAGCTACTTGTGTACTTACCCAAAAGTAGAAGAAGAGTGCCAACCTACAGTACAGTCAAGGACTTTAATTGGTATGCCACTATCATTATTTTACCTTTTTCTTTCATGTGGTTTGACGCTATCATTGTGACAGGGTTTCATAGTGGCATAACAATCACCGTTCTTGACTGTACCTACTTAACAACAGTCTCACAAACATAGTCACCTAATAAAATAAAGCAGCATACTCGAGCCTTGTCATGCTTGTCGTAGGCATTTGATGTTGAGCTAGAAACTATTATGAAAAGGCTCCAAAGTGCTCAAGATTTTCGCTGTGGTAGCTGGCCTTATAAGTAGCTGCACACTTTATTACCTTGTCGGTTTAAGACTTTCATAATATCAGTGCAGTAGTTTAAACATGACGGTAAAGTGACAAAGCACCAATAGTGTAAAACTACTTAAGTACAAGTAAAGTAGGTACTGTAATTTAAAGTATTAAGAAAATAAATCAGTACACAGTTAGCTACGGACCCGAAAAAGGGTCAAACTCAACAGCAAAGACAAGTTTCGGAAAAAATCTGTTTGCCGCCATGTGATTAGGTAATGATTATTCTAAAATTCAGACCGCCGCCTGCCACAAGAAGCTACATGGTAAGAGCAGAGGAAAGACTGGTATGTTCAATATGAGCATTATTTACACCACACTAGATACCTAGTCGACCTATGAAAAATGCATCCACATGCACCGTACTCACATTGTAGGGGCGTAGCTGTTATATCTTAAAACGGTTTTTATGTCTAACCGTCGACCGAGCGAGCGATTATTAAGGCCATAGATTGGTACCTACTTATTCTTTTTTAAGTTAAAAATCAATTCAAAATCAGTATTGATCGGTTCCATGAGTACCTAGAGGCTGTTACCTTAAACTGTGGTAAGTTTTATTGGCCAGGTGAATAATATAACGTAACTGATTAATGACACGCTTCGTAACTAAGTTTTTGCAATAATATCCTTTTAATGTTTAAGAATTGATAACACGGCGCGGCTCGGCTTTGTTAAATCATTTTTAACTAGGTAAGCAGGTACTTAGCGGATGCGCCCCGACGCCCTCTAACTCGCACCCTTTGAAATTTGGCAATAGATTGTAAACTTGTTTGTTTTTCATTTTTACTTTAGTTCCAGTCGAGCGCGGGGCCCCGCCGGTGGTGCAAAATCGACTGTTTGCATAATTCGAGAATACACTGACATGGTGCGAATTCAAATGAGTGTGGTGATAACTAAGAGCTTTAAACTACGTATCGGAAAAGATTCCCGAACCGGCGACTACCTGCCTTCACGAGCGACAATTTTAGGTGCTTACCTACCTACCAATGTGCAGCGTACATAATCAACATTGGTGAATTTAAACGTTTAAGTTTATGCAAATCGAGAGTGTGCAATAAACAATGTTAGTGAGCTTAAGACAACTGATAATATCAGCATTCGATTACTGTGCACTGTGCGAAGTGATGAGTATGTTTGTTTTGTCGCAAATGTGATTCCATTCAAACAGAGGAGGACACTTCGAACACTCAAGGTACCTAATTTAAAACATAAGAAGCTTCATCGGTGTGATTAGGTTGATTTTACAATCGTTTACATAACTAAGAGGTTTTTTTTTAAATATGTAGACGTCGCAAATATCACTTTTCTACTTTAGAATCGTTTGTGCTATTCTATTACACTGTAATCGGTGTTTTTGACGGTCCTAAGCCCGATAAGTAGGTACCTAACTGCCACTATATTTATCTAAGTAGAAACAACGCTTGTTTAATTGATTTTACAAATTATGCGGTTTCTAGACGTACGGTTAAGGACTTTAATTGTTAGACACTATGGAACCCTGTCGTAAAGACGGCGTTAATAGTTAATTTTAGCTTTCTTTAATGTGGTAAAGTAATAGTGGCATACCATTTAAAGTCCTTGACTATACCTCGCCATAATCCACCGGTAACCGAATAAATGAAGTAAGCAGGTGAATAGGTGTGACAAAAATATCTACCTACCTGCCTGGAATGTTATTAATTCAATCAAACCAATCACTTTTCAATTCGTTATCGAACTAATAACAGGTAAACTAAACTTACCTACTGCCGAACCTTGTGCTTCGGCCCACGCATTAAAATGTTAAAAATGCTTCGACTGGACTAGGTAGGTATTTACTTTCGGGCGGCGCGGCGGTTAATAGCTCTGCAATTAATTACCTACTTAATTAAATTCCTAATATTCAAACCGCCGATAGATTTAAACTTTGAATCTGAACTTGGTACCTAGTCTTATTTTTCGCGAGGCTGTGCGTGTGCGCAGGCACCTACCTCTAGGTGTGCGCAATGCGTTTTTGTTTTCTTACTGATTTCCTTCGCTGAGTGTTTGTTTATGAGTCTTTTCTTTCGTGTGTTATTATGCGTGTGCTAGTGTTTCTGTCTTGTGATTTGTGCCAACTCGTTGGATAAACTTTGATGAACTTTATGAGTAACCTACAATAAAAACGTGCTTTTATGAATTAATTTAATTATTCAACTGTTTATTCTACGCATGAACAATACTTAAATAACACTGGCCAGCAACTTAAATAAGTAAATTACCTACCTAACTACCCACTTGTTTACCATTACAGTCAAAAATAGGGCACCTACCTACCTTACTACTACCAAATAAAAAGTTAAAGAAGTTGACGGACGGTGATCGATCATTAAATTAAATTAGGTAGGTAGGTCCCTACAGTATTTAACGTGATTAGATTTGAGAGAGATTATTTTTCGTCGCTTAATTCTCGATATAATAATTACCAGGTAGTTTCCTCAAACTTACAGGCAACATTCGCACGATTTTAAAAGATACTTTTTGACTTTTTACCACGATCTTCCGGTCTCACTCTTCCCATGGTTGCCGCCATGATGTTTCCTCATTCCTTTTTCGTGCGAGGCGACGAACGCACGCGCCACCGATCCTAAATGCCCAAGCGCAAAATTCAGGATAGAATTGATCGGTACCAAAATAAAATACGTTTACTAGAAAGCAGATGTCACCGTCGACGAATTGTGTCTCCATTAGATTCATCAAGCGATGAAAGTGACCAAGGTAAGCTGAATTATTATTAATGACCACTGTTTAAATGCAATAATGTTAAACAGAAAATAAAATGCATGCGGGTCACCCGAGAGTTGATAAGCATTGACATTACCTTTCCTTTAAAAATAATAACTGGCTATTGGTTATTGCTGAACCTGAGGTTCAGCATTAATCGAGGCGTCAGACAGGGAGACCCTATTTCGCCGAAATTATTTATTGCAGTCCTAGAAAATGTTATGAAGGACCTTCCATGGTCAAAGCAAGGAATAAATGTGAACGGAAAATATTTAAGTCACTTACGCTTTGCGGACGACATCGTCGTGTCTCGGAAAGTCCCATTATGCTCAACACAATGATTAACGAACTTCAAGCCGTTAGTGCTCGCGTGGGCCTGGAAATGAATTTAGAAAAAACCAAAGTAATGTCTAATAGCAACTTAGCGCCAATACTGGTTAACGATGTGCCACTCGAATACGTGGAGAGCTACACTTACCTTGGAAAACAGATTTCATTTAGGAAAGACAGAAATATAGAGGAAATAAACAGGAGAGCCGCTATAACTTGGAAAAAGTACTGGGCTCAAAAAGAGGTTCTCAAATCGAAACTCCCAGTTAAAATAAAAAAGACAATTTTGGATACAACGATCTTACCCTGCCTAACCTACGGCTGCCAAACGTGGACATACGATCACAAGGCAAGACAAAAAATCGTAACCACGCAGAGGGCAATGGAAAGGAGCTGTTTAAATATAAAACTGAGAGATAAAGTAAGAAACACAGAGATTCGTAAAATAACCCAGGTAAACGATGCTCTACATTTCGCTCAGAGACAAAAATGGAGGTGGGCTGGCCATGTTGCAAGATACAATGATGAAAGATGGACAATAAACACCACAAAATGGAAAGGACCACGAGGCTTGAGAAGAAGAGGCCGTCCGTGCGCCAGATGGCAGGACGAGATTGTGGCCAACGCAGATAAAGATTGGATGAACACTGCCACAGATAGGAAAAAATGGAATTCTCTGTAGGAGGCTTTTACCCTGAAGGGGTCCACACTAAAATAATAAGATTATTTAGCATGCAAGCATGTATGTACCCGTTATACTATTATTTGAATCAGAAAAAAGATAAGATCCAATTTAATTCAATTTAATGTGATTAACTTTTACTATTTTAAACTAATTGAACTATAATTATAAATGAATCTTTATGTAAAATGTAACAACACCTGTATTATGCAATGTAATTTATTTGTGTGGATGAAATAAAGCTATTTTATTATTATTATTATTATTATTATTATTATTGGTTATTGCATCGGGGTTGACTGCGAGTCTCCAACGATGACACTACATAATCAGAACATACGCGTAATCTGCAATAGATACGCGTTAATCTGTTATTCTAATTTTGAAATGCAAAAACTCTTAACAGGGGTAAAATTTGTCTACCCTCAATTTCATATTATATATTCTTTTTCTTTTCTTCAAATACTAAAATACGCATTTGTATTTTAGATATCGAAGAATTACCAACCACGTTAATCGAGGCTGATTTGACAACCCAAGATCCAGTTCCGCTCGTCGTTGAACAGGCCGATCCGGTCGAGTTAGTTGCGGAAACGCAGGATGAAGTTACCGAACATGGGAATACCCTCACAAATAGTACCGCGACCACTTCCGCGTCCTCAGAGGTACCCCCAATCGAGACGGACCCAGATCTGGACCCAGAATTGTTATTAGCCTTAGGCGAATCAACCTCAGAAGGCCCTGACTTTGGCGAGAAAATTCACGAGAATTTGGCAAAATTATGGCTCCCTTTATTTATTTATTTATTTATTTAATCTTTATTGCACAAAAAAAAAGAATACACTTAATATGCAAAAGGCGAACTTAATGCCGTAAGGCATTCTCTACCAGTTAACCTTTAGGCAAAGCAGAGATTGTAGTGGCGGTGCAACATAGAAAAAAGGAAAAAAAAAAAAAAGGAATGCTTAAAGGAGCAAAAGAGAAAATGATCAAGGATTATTTAATTTTGGATAACTGTAGGCTGCTTCAAGCACCTAAATTAAACGCTGAAATCTCGGCGGCCGTTCCGGAAATGGTTCGAAACCGTGATAAGAATCTAACTATGTATCAGCAGCAACTCGGCTCTGGAGTAACTGCCATTAATCGAGGTGTGGATTTACTTCTTAAAACTAGCGAAAAAGCTTTGGCCCTAAAACACATAAGTAACGGGTGCCGCATTCTAGCAGATCTGCACTTTACTAATACCCAAAGTCGCATAAAGCTCTTAACGCCTAGTTTAGACAGAACATTCCTACACGTCATCCAAGATACGGAAAGGGATGAAACCCTTTTTGGAAATACTTTATCAGACAAAATAAAGGCCGCAAAGGCCATCGAAAAACAAGGTCTGCAAATCAAAAAAGTCGCCAAACCCCTGAAGTCGTCGACACCTACTCAATCGACGGGATATCGTCCGGCGTTCCAGGGAAACTGGACAGCACCTCCTCCTCCACGCTACCCGTCGTACAGGGGGGGGCGAGGGGGTGCCAGGAAGCCGGCCCCAGCGACACGCCGCCCGTACACGACGCAGGCGAAAACTTCCCTCTCGGACAAGACACGTGCCCCAGCACATCAATAACGCAGGTATATGCAGGCAGACTACACCACTTTTATAATTGTTGGGTTAAAATAACAAACAATGTAGTAGTAATAGATTGGATCAAAAATGGTTACTCCATTCCTTTTTGTAAAAACGTGTTACAGTCTGTAGTGCCACAAAATAATTTATGCCCAAGCGAAACAAAGGATATGCTTAACGCAGTTAATTCTTTAATAGATTTAGGGGCTATAACTGAATGTGACCCATTACCGGATCAATACATTTCTAAAATATTTTTAACACCAAAACCTAACGGTAGTAAACGATTTATTTTAAACTTAAAATCATTAAATAAGTTCATTTCTAAGTCTCATTTTAAGATGGAAGACTACCGGACGGCAGCAAAACTCATACCCCAAAATAGTTACTTAGCTACTATAGACCTTAAAGAAGCATATCTTCTTATACCCATTTGTCATACAGACAGAAAGTACCTAAGATTTAAATTTTCAGATACCTATTCAAATAAAGTCATAACGTATGGTTTTACTGCACTGCCGTATGGCTTATCGGTAGCTCCATGGGTCTTTACAAAGGTGATGTAAGAAGTAGTGTCTCACATGCAATCCCGAGGCTTTAAATCCGTCATATACTTAGACGATATTTTATGTATAAGAGACAGTTACATCGATTGTCTCAATAACGTAAATGAAACATTAAGATTACTAAAACGTTTAGGCTTTGTCGTAAACTACGAAAAGAGTTCGATACATCCAAAACAATGTTGTAAGTTTCTCGGGTTCGTATTTGATACTGTTCATTTAACATTATCACTGCCTAAAGAGAAACGTAGTAATATCGCACAATTGGTTTACAAGTACTCTATGCTACTGCGATGTTCCATTCGTGATTTCGCCCAGCTAATAGGCGTCCTTGTCGCTGCGTGTCCCGCCGTAAAATACGGTTGGTTATATACGAAAATTTTGGATCGCCACAAGTTTTTGCTCTTACGAAAATATGAACGCTATGAAGCTAGTAACTCTTCAAAACATTATATTAAAAGACCTTCATTGGTGGTCTGATAATATTATGTTAACATCTTGTCCCATGAGAAGTACTGGTTATAAATTTGAAATTTTCACTGACGCGTCTAGGACGGGCTGGGGCGCTATTTGCAATAACAAACGTGCACACGGGATATGGAAAATAGCAGAGAAAAAATACCATATTAATCAGTTAGAATTACTGGCAGTATTTTTGGGAATAAAATCATTTATTCGCGATGAAACCAATTGCTCGGTATTATTACGCGTTGACAATACCACAGCTATTAGCTATGTGAATCGTATGGGCGGCATCCAGTTCCCACATTTAAACGACCTTTCAAGACAAATTTGGCAATGGTGCGAAGAAAGAAATATTTTGTTATTCGCGTCATACGTTAATACTAAACAAAACTGTGCAGATGCCGAATCTAGAATTACAAATATAGACACAGAATGGGAGTTGTCTGACGAAGCATTCCAATCCATAACAAGACTTTTCGGACAACCCGAAATTGATTTATTCGCATCTCGCACCAATGCCAAATGCCAAGATTTTGTATCGTGGAAACAGGATCCGGATGCGATAACAGTAGATGCCTTTACTATTAGCTGGAATACGAAGTATTTTTACGCATTCCCCCCCTTTTCTCTATTTTTAAGATCTTTAAGGAAAATATGTGACGATGAAGCAAACGGCATTTTCGTTTTTCCAAATTGGCCCTCACAACCGTGGTTCCCACTTTTACAGAGATTGTTAGTGTCTGATATATTATTTTTAAACCCTAACAAATCTCTTTTAAAATCCAATTACAGGGAACATCACCCCCTGCACCGGACACTTACCCTGGGTGTCGCGAAGCTTTGCGGCAAGCCTTCCTCCGTCGAAGTATACCAGAAGAAGCATTAACGTTCATCATCACTTTCGGAGAGCACAACAAAGCAGTACAACGTTTCTCTTACACTCAGGTGGCAGTTTTGTGAGATAAACAATTTGGATCCTTTTGTTCCATCAGAACTATCCTTATTATCCTTTTTAACGCAACAGTTTGATAAAGGTTGCGCTTATGGCAGCCTCAATAGCCACCGATTTGCAATATCGCTACTTGCGGGCAGTAAGCTCGGTTCAGCCGAATGTCTAAAACGTTTGCTCAAAGGCGCATATAAATTGAGACCTAGCAGACCCAAGTACTCGCATACATGGAACCCTCAATTAGTTTTAAACCATGTCTCGAAATGGTTCCCTAATACAGATTTATCCATTGATAAAATTACCAAAAAAAACGGCAATACTGCTCGCACTGTGTACGGCCCATAGAGTACAGACATTTTCATTAATAAAAATGGAAAATGTAGCGATATTGGAGAGCGGTGTACAAATTGTTATTACTGATGTCATAAAAACATCAGCTCCTAATCGGGAACAACCTGTCCTTTTATTACCATATTTTAAAGATAATGTTACCATCTGTCCTGCTACAGTTCTGAAGGATTATATATTTTTAACTAAAAATATAAGAACTGATAGTACTGGAAAATTACTGTTGACGTTTAAAAAGCCCCACAAAGCTGCCACGGCGCAATCCATAAGTAGATGGATCAGACAAGTACTGTCAGAGAGCGGCGTGGACACATCTGTGTTCAGCGCGCACAGCACACGCCACGCGGCCACCTCGGCGGCGCGCGGCGCCGGGCTCAGCGTTGACATCATTAGGAAGAAGGCTGGCTGGACAGCCTCGTCCGATACCTTTGCTCGTTTTTATAACAGAGCTGTGCCCGACGAGGGCCAATTTGCTAAGGTCGTTTGTTTGCAATCAATCGATTAATTAATTGTAGTATGATTTACATTAAGTTCAATTAAATCCAATCCTGTGGTCCCAATCAATGAAAAGTCCTTATTTTTCTTCTGTAATTATGAAAGTAAATAAAATAAGATACTTTCACGAACTAATGATTTGTTTTTATTCATTACAAAACTTTCAGCTCTGAAAGTCTACCTGGTAATTATAATATCGAGAATTAAGCGACGAAAAATAATAGGTGATCAAACGAGCTTCGCAAGCGAAGTTCGATCATTATTATTTGAGTCGCTTAATTCGAAGATATAATATCCCGCCCTCCCTAAAGTGCCCCTAATAAAAGTTTTGATAGATCTCTAAAAAAATGAGGAAACATCATGGCGGCAACCATGGGAAGAGTGAGACCGGAAGATCGTGGTAAAAAGTCAAAAAGTATCTTTTAAAATCGTGCGAATGTTGCCTGTAAGTTTGAGGAAACTACCTGGTAATTATTATATCTTCGAATTAAGCGACTCAAAAAATAATGATCGAACTTCGCTTGCGAAGCTCGTTTAATCACCAATTGTTTGCTAATAACGCTACACTTTAGACAAAAGGAGTTTGGATGATGGTTAGTTGCTGCCACATAAGTTTGTAAACATCAATCTCTTTTATTTCTTTTAGTTAGGTAGGTACCTATTAACTTTGCTTATAAGGTCATCATAACATACCTAGGTAACTGTAAAGTTTAACACTAAATACAGTAGGTAGGTGCCTTCATAACCCATAACCACGAGCATGTTAAACACTCAATGCCGATATACCTCTTATCATCAGGTACTTAAAAAAAGAAAAAGAAGTAGATAGGTAGGCATGTTAATTAATTTTAAAAAACCTTGTTACCATTGATGTCGTTTAATAAGTAGACACTGAAGGCAGTAGGTAATTGTTGATTATTTAAAACAGGGAGAGATTATTTCTACGTTATGTAGGGAATCACGCGCGCGGACACGTGACCGCGGGTGAATGAACCGACCGACGCCGGCGGCGATCGACGAGTGAGGCGGCCGGCGCGGCCGCGCCCGCTCTCATTGATAAACGTACTATAACTACCTATCGCGTTGCTTTTGCGTACTAGAAGTGACGGTTTCATTGCGCGCTGAGTTTTGTTTGAAAAAGTCAAAATTTATCCTTACGTTTCCGGAAAAAAAATCCAACGGATTTCAGTTCAGTATAATGGTCTGAAACCACAGTTTCAGTTTTCGTTGGCCCGTCCCTTACACCCTGTATAGTCGCAGATGGGTAAGTTTATTACTAATATTTCCATAGCTCTGACTCGGCTTAGAAAAGGTGTTGAATTAAAACTTGCAACAAGGACCGAATTTCTCTCAATTAATTATTTATATGCACAAAGAACTTTACTATCTACTACATTTTCATACTACCATTTAAATACAGAATAGTAAAACAATTTCATCTACTATCCTTTTTCTTTTATTTTCTACTAAAACCTTTCCAGTTTCTGGACTTAAATATACCCTCAAACTTAAGTTCCAAACGCGTTTCCTCAAACTTATCACTGACATATCTCTATAGGGTAAAGGCATCAGTACTCGGTCGCTCAAAGTTATAATATTTAATATGCTTCAAAACATCAAAATGTCAAATTTTATCGTATTACATCTATAATTAGATTATACAACTCTATAATTCATACACATATGAATACATACACTCAAATCCTCTAGAGTAAATGAATTAAAGAGGCTAGCAGAACATTTGAAGTTCCCCGGCACATTACACACAACCGTTATCAGATTATATGCCAACAAAGAAAATATTATTTTAACACTATATCATCGAACAATGTCACACAAACCAAGTATGAACGATTCATAATAACGTATTGATTGATTTGATTGATAGTTATTTTTCATAATAACTTGATTTTAGTTTCATTATAGGTAATAATTATACACCGAAACTGTTAACTAAATTTTTGAGACAGAACTGATGAAATATAAATTTATTTATTAAATATAGATTTATTATTTTAACGTAGTTAGTTAAGCAAATGAAATGTATCCCGTATAAAATCCATTCCATTGAAGTAATCTACTCCGCTTAAGAGACAAAGAGATCATGCTTTGAAAACTCGTTAACAAGCCGACCACTGGTACATATACCCCAACAGATGTTTGTTTTGAAATAATTATAATCGATACTCACTATCAATAAATGTTCTATGATTTATCGAATGAATGTTATAAAATCCTGATAACTAACGGATAGTTTTTAAATTGGTAGCTAAATAATTAAAATAAGATAGTTATCAATGTTATGCTATCAATGTGTTTGTTATGCTAGTATAAATTAAAAATGACATGATAACATAATTCGACCTATCGAATAAATTCCTAGAAAATCGCATCGCACCCACTTGTTGCGCTATCTATGATCAATTTCCTGAATTCGACCAATCAGAAATGAGATAAATAGACGACTCCGCCAATCCAAACCCGTCATGTAAAAATAAATAACCACTGACTACAACGCGTCACCTTCGCGTCTAGTCTACCAGTCCGTATACATTTTGACAGATGTAACTTCAGTGAGTTTCCAGTATTAATACAACCAGTGATTATAAGTGAAAAGTGCGTTATAAACAATGATTCGGTGCAAACGCGACGTTTTTTAAGTTTTAGTTAGCCTAGCCATGTATCTAGATCTCAGCAATTTCGGTAGTCTATAAAAGATTTATCGCGGACGTACTTTTAGTGAACTGTGAAAGCGTGTTTATATTAGGACAAATTGAAAAAACTAAACCGGATAGTTTTGTGGAGACTTCACCTATAGATAAGCTAAATATTTCGACTAAGTATAGTTCTAACCTAAACCATTGTAATACAAAGAATAAAAATAATGATATCCAATGTGGTTGTTAAGTTATTTATCCATTAAAACGAACTCAAAACTTACTAAATTTATATCATTCTCCTACTCACTCCTTTTACACGGACAGCAAATTGTGGCAGAAGGCCGCCACTTTAAACAGTAAAGCACTTAAATTAACCCAAATTCCCAATCCTGGTCTAGGCACGCCAAACTGTACCCACCCCCCCTATCATTCTTTCTTCATCTACTCTCCTATCCTCTTATATATATTATCTATAAAAATTACTGAAGACTCTTTATAACTTTTAAACTCTTTAGATTGTTGGACTAAAAGATAAATTAACTGCGTTGATGGTGTTTAGCCTAAAAACTAAATTAATAACTTATAATCTAAATTGTTGAAATGGCCACGTGATCGTCTAATGTCTAGGAACCTAAGTTGTGAACCTATTTTAGTAACCTAAGTACTTTAATGAAATAAGAGAATGATATAACCAGTCCTAAAATAACATATTTCCCTACTCTAGATTAATAACAACTACAACACAAACTATTTCCTTAATTAAGAGTAATGAAATGAGGGTCTACCTAATTTATCATACACCTATAATTATGTTACAAATTAAACCTGATATAACATTTATCCCAATGACTAAGAAACCTTTAAGACTACTAGATAAATTTGATTGCTAATAAAAGGCTAAATATCAATGAAATGAATTAAGATTTGTAAAAATATATGTCAGTTGTAAAGGTAGGTACCTCTCTGACTGTTCCAGTACTTCCGGTCATAGCTATGTAGACCCTCCACCGATATTCTACTAAATACTAATTTTATTTGTATGACATCTATTTGAGTATTCTATAAATCTAATAGTTCTTTGTGAAACCCTACATATTAGTGGTAAAGGGTGGGCACCTCTCCGCCCAACCGGTACTTCCGGCCATTACTATGAAGTTCCCCCACTAATATCCTACCAAAATACTAATTTTATATATTTAACTCTTATTTCAGTATTCTAGAAAGTTAAGTACTTATATTAAGTATTCCAGAAATAGTACTTTGTTGAATCTATTTCTGATATAACACCAAAATCAAGTGTTATTTAAAACTAAATAAGTCTATATTATAATTGAAGTTACCAACATTTCCGAAAGGATCTCCAAAAGAAGAAACGTTGAAGCAAACTCTTGGATCAAACTCCTTATAATTAAGAAATTATCTTTATTTCTCAATTTAGAAATGAGGTAATACAAAACAGATGTTTTACCTGAAATAATCATTCTATGATAAATAATTTTCTGGGCCAATTCAAATCTGAACCAACAGAAAATATAATTTAATGAAATTTAATAAGAAAACCTTTTAATATCTTTAATAATTGGAAGTGATACCCCAATAAGAGACCATACGAAAAACCTAGCCTATTAAATGTAAAATTAATAATTCCTAATAGGTTAACTATAGAAAACTTCCTAGTCATGATACTATCTGACTAATACTACCAATGTAACTTCACTAGAAGAAATGTCCTTGGTCAATCTAGAACAACTGTTCATATGTATTCCCTTGGGAATGGCTTAATGAGACTTAGACGGCAGAGTCGTAACTCGGTTTGTACTGCAATCATTAGCCGTAGATTGTGAAAGACAGAAGGACCGTTCAACTTGTAAGTATTGCCCTAAACTTTATCAATATGAAAGTCTAACTTTGTATAGGGATATCTAATATCCTTGAGGTGTGTCTAGCCTCAAATGCCTCAGTCAGTGATCAATCCAGTCACATAGGCGCCTTTAGTCAGTGATCAATCCAGTCACTTTAGGCTAAACTCAATCAGAGTATTTATGTATACTTAAGTAAAAAGTATTTAGTTTAATATATTTAACTTTACTTACTTTGCTCATTCCTCAACGACCATGTGTATAAGTCAACGCAGAGAAGTTTAGAGGATAATTATGATACGCACTGGCATCAATTAACCTACCTAGATGAAACCTATTAGTTAACTGTTTAGTTATTTGTTTTATAATTGTAACCACTCTAACTTAACTTATAGATTTAATATACACCCTACAACTTAAATCCTTATCTTAATATAGTAAGTAAACCTATAAATTAATACACATGATAATTGTGACCACTCACTTAACTTATAGACTTAATATTAACCCTACAACTTAGAACTTTATCGTAATATCGTAAATAAACTTATAAATTAATACGCATGATAATTGAGACCACTCACTTAACTTATAGACTTAATATAAACCCTACAACTTAGAACTTTATCGTAATATCGTAAGTAAACTTATAAATTAATACGCATTATAGTTGTAACCACTCACTTAACTTATAGACTTAATATTAACCCTACAACTTAGAACCTTATCGTCATATCTTAAGTAAGCCTATAAATTAATATGCTTGGTACCGCAAACGATCATACACTCTTATCCTAAATCCTAGTAAACTGTTTCCCTTCCTAGTTACTTTGGACGTTTATAAATATTTCCTATACCACAGATTCGTAATTCGTCAACTCTCTTATATTATAAGTTTATAACTATGAGCCTTCCCAGCAAAACAAAAGTTTTAAAATATTTTTACTTAAGTATTGGAATATTTTTAGTTTTATCCGCAAGCTAAATAAATTTTTGCTTCCTAATAGTTTTAGATTATATTTTATTCGCTAACCTTTGTTTATTAAAATGCCTATAAATTAAACCATAGCTACTGAACAACGAAAGTGACAATTGAAAATTAACCCATGACACTTTATATACCTAGCTAAGCACATTACGTGTTTATAAGCCTCTCCCGGTTTAAGGAGAGAACTACTAACTACCTAATGAATCCTAAAAACCCTATTCAGCTACTGTTTTAAATCAAAACTAAGAGACTATTGCATAGCTCTTACATTTACAGTCAATTGAGTGGGCGTGTGATGTCAGAATATCTCGGTGTAAAGATACCCTGCTAGACCAACTAGACCTAACATAACAACGATTTCGGAAACTAGGTCTCCTGTGTGTGGTCCTAAGACTTTTCCACCGGCTAGATAGTGCAAGCTAGCCTCAAGTTGGCTTCCAAGTCGGATAGATACCTAAGGTGGTCGATATATAAATATATAGATAAGGGGACAAACGTCAAACCATACACTATAAGTCGTCTCTACTGCCTAGGCTCGGATCCTCTACGTGGGGCCCTATAGAGCAAACTTACAGATTATAGCCAACGTCAGCTGACATACCGATTTAAAGGTGTCAGAGCCTTTTGAACGCGAAAACCCCAACTTACTTGGTTAGTGAGATAAAACAGTCAGATTCCTGATAGTAGAATCTTTCTAGTTCTTTCCCGTAACCAAAATGTAAGTGTAGTTTTATGAAAGTTATCAACGTCTGCCTGGGTCTCAGCTTTACTAACTACCACTAGGGTATCGGAACTGAGATCTGGAAATCAAACACAATATTAATATTTGGAATGAACAAATCGCAACTATCTAACACACAAACAAACACAACCTGCACGAACTGTTATAGCTAATCCCAAAGATCTAACAATTGTAAACTCGGCAACACTAAACACTCCATCCCCAACCCCATTTTTCACGTTTATCGTTATCACGAAGCGTATCCAATTATATTAACACGATTATTAAAATAATAAACTCGATAAGAGCAGCAAACATAAATAAACAAAAACACAAAACAAATGCACATAGTCTCCGACCCTCGAATAGCGGCTTCGACTTACTCAGTACAGCACCCAGGAAATGTGAAGGAAAAAGGTGCGCTCTTCCCCATCTGACCTGTATTTATAGACTCCGGGGCCCGACGCCAAGAAAGCCCCCCCCCCCCCGCGTGTTCTTTTTCATTTCCCAGTACTTTCCCCATTTTGTTCTATCCAAAAACGTGCAAACCATTTTGATCCTTACACACCTCATACAGAGTATATTTCGCAAATCTTATGTTTTCACACAGTCTGCTGTGCAGTTATCGCTCCTTATAAGGCAATTTCCTGAACTATCTTACAACCCAAATCTAACCATTTATTATGTGTATTACTATATGTTTTTTTTTTTTTTTTTTTTTTTTTTTTTTTTTTTTTTAATATTTAAGGAATTAATTAAATTATAAAATATAATAATAATGGATTTTCGCGTAAAATTTTTATCATTACAAAAAACTGAACTAGAGTACGAGGTTTTGATACGAGGCGCCGATCCTGCTGGAACTGTTCAGAAATTACGTGAGCAAATATCTAAATTACGCCCGCTGTTTCCTTCAGAGGATATTCTCGAGAGTTTATTGCCAGTTAGTGATGATTTAAAAGGAGTTAGCAATGTCATAACTAAACTCAAATCCTATTTAGATTCTCCGCAGGACAGAAACAACTTGTTGCGCGCTCAAAATCTTTTGAGTCACCTTTACCACCGACTTAATCGGATAATAAATGACAGTTCTTCGCAACAAGCATACGATATATGTGTCGCCGAATTTAAAAGTCTTTCGGAACGCTTAAATTCAGTTAAAGATAAAGGTACGGACCTTCTCGTCCCTACCACTTCCTTAGAATCACAGGCAGTGACTTCCCCTTTGAATATTAATGTTACATGTGATCGCGGCGTAGCTAGTGAACTGACTAAGCTGAAATTTGACGGGAAATCGTGCGTTCGAGCGTTTATTCAGCGTATAACTGAATTTAGCAAAGCAAGGAATATTTCAGGAGCAAAGCTATTGTCCTATTCAACCGAAATCTTTACCGGTGATGCATTACACTGGTATCGTAGTAATCAGGATAGGGTATCGGATTGGAATGATCTAGTCTCTTTGCTCAAGATAGATTTTGACCAAGCTGACTACGATTACCGGCTATTATCTGAAATACGAGCTAGAACTCAAGGTGAAGCGGAGAATATCACCGTTTACGTTTCCGTCATGACAGGTTTGTTCTCTCGTTTATCAAAGAGCTTATCAAACGAAGACAAGTTAGAGATATTGCTTCATAATATACGGCCATGCTATGCCAGCACCTTGGCATCAGTTCCTCAAATTAGCGATGTAGATACTTTGCGTTCCCTTTGTCGTAATTACGAAAACATACAGGCTCGTCTTGCTGGTTTTCGTGAACCACCTAAGAAAACTTCAGACACTATAGCACCTGAATTTGCTTATGTCAGCCAGACACCAAATAAATTAAATTCACATATAAATAATCAGGCCAATCAACAAAAACCATATTATAGTAATTATTTTAATAAAAATAAAATGAATACATACAATAACATTAATAATCGATTAACTAATAAAACTAATAATAATAACTATGTACATGCGATGCAAACCTCAAATCAAAGGCCTTTGTACTGTCCAAGGTGTCGTAATAATACACACAACTTACGGCAATGCAAAGCTAACAAAGACAAGATAGTTTGTTTTGCCTGTGGTCATGAGGGTGTCAAAACTCCTGATTGCCCAAACTGCAGAAAAAATAAACCAAGTTCTTCAAAAAACTAACTGGCCAGCAGAATTGTGATGACTCCCAGCCAAATAACAAGTTCGATAGCTCGGATTGGCAGAAATGGCTTGAAACAATAAATATATATTTGAACTCATATAAAATCAACACAATTCTGCATAACCAACCTTTAAATGATCCAAGACCATATTTCTCTGTGAAAATAAATAATTTAAAAATAGTTGGTCTGTTAGACTCAGGTTCGGCAGTAACTATTATTGGGAATACAACCTATAAATGTTTGGAACAAGAGGGTTTGAAATTATACAATGACCATAATATTACGGTGACAGCAGCCGGCGGTCAAGTAATGTCTAGTGTTGGGTACATGAATTTACCAATTAATTTTGAAAACACTTTACACATATTGAGGACTTTTGTCGTTCCAGATGTCAATATCGACCTTGTGTTAGGGATAGATTTTTGGCGCAAATTTCATATTTTTCCAGATCACATTAAAAGTATTACATTTTCTAATACATTGATCACAAACGCTAGCCTAGACACGAACAACACTTCTTTTCTTCAAGCTTATGACCATCTTAATATAACGCAAAAATCGATAGCAGATAATATCATGTCTCAGTTTAAAGAGATCTCTGCCGAATGCAAAGGGTTAGGTGAAACACGTTTACTCACTCACCGAATTGATACTGGAGACGCAGAACCGGTACGTCAGCGATATTACCGCATGTCTCCTGAAAAACAGCGTATTTTAACTGAGCAAGTAGACGAAATGCTAGTTCTCGACGTCGTAGAGCCATGTGAGAGCGCTTGGTCTTCTCCAGTCCTCATAGTAAGTAAAAAGAACGGCCAGCCTCGATTTTGCCTCGATAGCCGAAAATTAAACTCCATCACAAAACGTGACGCGTACAACCTGCCATACGTCTCAGAGATATTGGATAATCTTCGCGATGCTCGTTTTCTATCTAGCATCGATTTATCCAAGGCGTTCTGGCAGATTCCAATCGCAACCGAAGACCGTGATAAAACGGCATTCTACGTACCAAGCCGAGGGACGTTTCGTTTTAAACGTACTGCTTTCGGATTGACCAACGCGCCAGCCACGCAACAGAGATTAGTGGATTTATTATTTCGGGAGTTCGACCTCAAAGTCTTCGCATACTTAGATGACATTATAATCATTTCGAATGACTTCGACTCGCATGTTTCTCTCTTACTGCGCGTGTTGGACAAGCTGAAGCAGGCAAACCTAACAGTAAATTTGGAAAAGTGTAGGTTTTTTCGAAGTCAGCTGAAGTATTTAGGGTACCTTGTTGATAGTTGTGGACTTCGAACCGATCCAGAGAAGGTTCAAGCAATCCTCAATTACCCGACACCCACTTGTCGGAAGGATATTAAACGCTTTCTCGGGACAGCTACACGGTATCGTCGTTTCGTCCCCAATTTCAGCACTATAGCCGGACCCTTAAATAAGCTGACTTCGAACAAAAAGGGTGGCCCACCGTTTGTTTGGACCACTGAAGCCGACACTGCATTCCAGACGCTCAAGGAACGTTTAGTTTCTGCTCCTGTCCTTTCTTGCCCTGACTACGATAGGCCATTTGAGGTGCACACCGATGCCAGCAATTACGGCGTGGGCGCAATGTTGACTCAGGTCGTAGACGGTAAGGAGCACCCAATCGCTTACATGAGCAAATCGTTGTCAGCAGCAGAGAGAAACTACAGCATAACCGAGCGTGAAACTTTTGCAGTAGTTATAGCCATAGAACACTGGAGGTGTTATTTAGAGAACGGGAAGCCATTTACTGTTTTTACTGACCACAGCGCATTAAAATGGTTCCTGTCTCTAAAGAACCCAACGGGTAGGTTAGCTCGCTGGGGCGTACGGTTGTCCGCTTTTAACTTAGAATTTAAACATCGCCGCGGCGTAGACAACGTTATCCCGGATGCCTTGTCAAGAGCTATTCCTGTTTCCGCAATTAATACCTCTGGCTACCATTTGACTACTACAGATTCCTGGTATAAAAATATTTATAATTCTTGTCGTACTCAACCACAACTTTTTCCAAATGTTATTATCAGAAACGATTCTTTATATAGACTTTCCAAAGATAAAAACCATCAACTGACGACCGAATTTTCGTGGAAAGAGGTTGTGCCGACCGAATTACGCGAACAAATAATTAAAGACAATCATTCAGAACCGACGGCTGGACATCTTGGCGTATTTAAAACTTACCGCCGTCTCACGCTTCGCTATTACTGGCCAAAGATGCACCAGGATGTTCTGAAATTTGTTAGCTCTTGTAGCAAATGCCTGGCATACAAGGCTCAAAACCATCAGACGTTAGGTCAAATGGGTCGCCCGAAACAATGTTCAAGACCTTTTCAAATGATCTCAATCGACCTTATGGGCCCCCTGCCCACTACTCGTAAGCAAAATAGCTACATTTTCGTCGTAACCTGCTGTTTTTCTAAGTTTTGCCTAGTCTTTCCCTTGCGAACTGCTACTTCCAATACGGTTACTAAGATACTGGAGGATTCAGTGTTCCTCGTTCATGGAGTTCCACAAACCGTATTTTTGGACAATGGTAGCCAGTTCGTAAGTAAAATCACAGAGGACCTTTTTAAACGTTACAACATCCCTAATATTTATTTCACTCCGAAATATACACCCCAAGTGAACACTGTGGAACGGTACAACAGGACCATCATAACTTGCATCTCAACGTTTGTGGATGACGATCACCGCTCATGGGATATATACATCCCGAAGGTGCAGTTCGCCATTAACAATTCGGTCAGTGAGGCGACTGGTTACACACCCTCGTTCCTCGTATTCGGCAGAGAGCTCGTTTCCTGCGCTTCCCATTATCTAGATACTGATTTAGGCGATGAGGTTCTTTTTATGCCTCGTGACATTTACGCTGAAAATTTGGGTTGTCTCTCGGAGGTTTTCAATACCGTTCAGTCCAGGCTATGGCACGCTCATGTCAAAAATACTTCCCATTACAATCTACGTCGCAAGTCTACTGAGTTTAAGGTAGGCGACGTCGTAATGAAACGTACTTATATGTTAAGTGACAAAGATAAGTATTTTAGTAGGAAATTGGCGCCAAAGTTTATACAGTGTCGCATTATTGAAAAGAAATCCCCTTTAGTGTATGTTTTGGTAGATATGTCAGGGAAAAATTTAGGAACCTGGCACATCAAAGACCTAAAGTTATTAGGCCATAATAAGTAAAAAAAAAAATGCATGTCACATTGACCCCTAGTTCCGATCACTGAAATATGTCACCTTAGTACTTATATTGCAATCGTATGGGTTACTAGCTCCAGATTGTATAGGACTAGTTACCGTAATTAATGATAGGTCGCGACATCGTGATTTTTATTGATTATTTCCGTTGCTGCTAATATGATTGCGTGATGTATGGAAGATTGAGTTATGAAAGTTAAATACGAGCGCGTAACTTAAAAGTGCGGATTTTATTCCGGTAGAGTAATAAAATCCTTTCGTGGCGAGCGGGGTAATGTAACGTTGTACATACGTATTAATATACAACTATAATTAATTACTTATATTATTTTTTATTACAATGAAATTCTATTTATTTTAAATGTGTTTTTTTTATTTGAATTATAAAAAAAACACATTATTTTATTAATGGCATATGTATATAATTTATAAATGAAATCTTAATAATCTATATTTTAAATCTGCATTAACATTATTAATTAATTCTAAACAAATACTAAATCTATGAATTAACTCAATAATAAAATTAAAGTTAGGAAAAGTAAATTAAAAATTGGGTTAAACGTAAGTAAACACTTGGTCGGCGCGACTGTACATGCGCGCGCATCTCCGTAAGTTTCCTTCGCGAGCCACGGCCTGCGCCGCTGCGCCAGCGCCAGACTGCGCCGACGCCTCTTCTGCGACCAACCTGTGTCGGTCGCGTTCACTAGCTCTGCTACGTGTCGTCTTACGCAACCGCACAGACAAATCAATTCTAAATCTTATTAAAACTTAAAAGTTGGGATTCCAACGTTTTTGGAAGTGTCCACAAATACATATAAAGTTTAAGCTGTGTCGTTTCGCACCCCAATAGGGTAAGTGTTGAACAAGTATTAATTGATTCCGTAGTTATTAGTTACAGGTTAGTGCTAATGTAAATCATACCGTAATATCTGTGGATGTGTATGCGCATAGTGTTTAAACTTTCCCTTTCATCTAATTATAGTAAATTATAATAATAAAATCATAGCCTCGGCTATATATTTCTGTGGTAGAACAAATACGTAAATGTATATTGCTAATAAATATTATTTCCAAAATATGCGTAGCATTATAGACTAAGCCGCTTGTTTGTGCTTTAGCCTAGCTTGAAAAAAAGTGCTCATATTTCATTTGTGCCTTCTTAATACAAAAAGTGCAAGTCATTCTGCTTTGCTCTTCCAGCTTAATTGTATTGCTCCGTTCTGATAGTGAACACCCACACCATCTGCTTCCGGCTTCTCCTCTAGATAGTAGACTTACAACTACAAGGGGTTCACGATCAGCGGATGCAACTTTGGTCATCAATCTTTCTGTGGACGTTTATTCACAGGGTGCTATACCACGGCTAGGGAAGCCGGAACACAAACCGCACCTCGCAAGGTTATGGCGAGAGGTTGAGCAGCACGACGACCACCAAGTGCCACGGTGTTCCCTGACCGACCAACATTCGTCCCGCGGCCATCTTGTTGACCATCTCGCCGCCGCCGTCCACGTCAGGGGAGTACCGAACTGTGGGAGCGAGATCAGACGGGCTTCTACCCAGACCCTAATATTTTTTTTTTTTATAAATAAATATTTATTATTTTGTTTGTAGACTTCGATTATTATTTTTTTCCTTAACCACATTATGGGATCGAACGTCACAATGGTAATAAAGTTTGTAATTCAATATAAAGCCATTAAAATACGGTTGAATCTAGGTGACTCCCCGAAACTTCACTTTGGTAACAGAAGCAAAAGTGAAATAGTCGTTATCTGTGCAACTATCTGATAGACAAAAAAACTTCTATTTTTTTTTAATTAATTTCTATTCATAAACAATAATGCATAAATTAATGATATATTCTGATAGCAGACCCGTTACACGTACATACAACCTTTGGCCCGGGAATATCTTTATTATGTAGAACAACGCCATCTCAACACCACGACTAGAATTTATTGTATCGATTGATTATTTATCTTAACTAGTTATCTTAGATAGTTCACAACGTCAATCAAAGAGGTCACTGTTTACAATGTTTGCCCCTAATACGATATCTGTACTGTTGTAATTTGGGATTCAAATTCGTTTTAACATCCGATGCATGTTTAGTTGAAAATTTGTTTATTACTACTAAAAAAATGTGTAATATTTCCACCTTGTAATTTTTAATTTTAAATATTGTTACTCTAAAGTGATACCTTTCAGACCTTCAATAAAACAGAGTGCATGTCCACCTTTATGTGTTCACAGAGTAGAGTATTTTAAAACTTTAGAAAAACGCCTGGTTAATGGGATATTTAAAGCGTTCACTATTTTTCGTACAACAAATATTTATTACTAACCCAAATATAAATATTTATTGTTTTTGATGTTTAAATTTATTCACTATGTGACATTGATTTACTTCGCAAAATTGTTTGTTTTTAATTTGGCTGAATATTCACAGCCATTTCCAATTCTCAGAGTCTATGTCAATTATAATCAAAGCCGTCTCCTTGATATTCTTTCCGCAAATGTACTGAAACGTCATGCGATGCTCGCGCTGAATGTCACAAACTCATTCCGATCCTTCTAATTTATCCTTACGTATATAACTTAATTAAGTTTCTTTATTTATAAAACATACAGTAAAATGCCAGCAGCTTCGTCTAGTTATAATTGTATCCCTAAACGATGGTGTCAATTGAAGCTATTCCTATAACTTTTACTATTAGTAGATTATTCGCCACTAAGAACAACATTACACTGGAACTGAGCTCATTTTGAACCTGTGTTCCAGTGCAGCCACCCCCACAATGTCTATGCAAGACAACATCTTTGATGTTATCTGTAAGAGACATTGGAAAAAGAAACCTTAAAAATACTCCCATATCAGACTTGAATTTTCTAATTCTCTGATAGACTAACCTGTTAGCAATAGGTATATGATTATTACTATCATTATTTTATCTTAAACTTGACACCATGAATCATGTCCTTTCCTCATTTTTAATAACCTGTTCATATGTGTTAATAAGTTGCAATAATAACCTCAAACTTTACCATTGCTGCAGGAATTATAGTCACATTGCTCTACTGGCGTTCCTATTATTCCAACATCGCACTGGTAAAAGGAGATAGAATAACCCCTCAGACTCCACTATTTCAGTAAGAACTGTAGTCTCATTGCTCGACTGGCGTTCTGTTCCAACATTGCTTTGGGTAAAGAAAAAGTCGAGTCCTCCGACGCAAATTGATAATACCTTTCCTTTGTGTATACGATAAAGTCCATGATTCAGAATGTTATTTCGGTCAGAATTCATTAACCTTTTAATAATTTTACCTTATTATTTCTTTCCAATTCCTTATTTTCAATATATTCAAAAATACCTCTTTCTACACTAATCCTATATGGGAAACCAAATTTGTTGATATCTGTTCCGCCCACTATGCTTTAATGTGGTGTGTATTTAACCAAACACAAAGTAAACTGACAACCTTTCCGGCAGAGGATAGGACTTTATGAATCTTAACATTAACTAATGATGATATCTTCCTCTAATTTTATCAGTTCGCAAAAGTAGCACTTATTTGTGAGATAAGTGTATTCTAGTAATAAATCTCCTGGGAATCAATCGAAATCTGTACGTTCACATCGCCCGAACTCAAATTTCATTTCCTCATGCTCGGAATAAGGGATCTCCTCCTCCGGGAAATTCTACCCGCAATACTGACATAATGTTAACAAGTACTAATATCTTCAAAAGTCAAATTCAAAATCCAATCCACACCCCCACAAGATCAGTTCTCTGTCCTCTCCTATTTGGTGCATGTATTACTTTCAATAATTAAAATAGTCCAACTTCAGCTATATTGACATACTCAATACTGTGACTATCAAGTCTGCCAATACACTTACTTTCTAAAACTTCCTTTCATTTAACCTTTAACATTGAACTTTCCATCACTGAAAGCAAGTGTGTAAAGTTTGTAAACTCCAGTACCTGTGTAGTATTAATTGTCAAAAACTACCCTTTCCAATGGGTCGAATCGTAGTTACGATTTTAACCTGACACATAAATTCTTGACAATTAATTGTGTATAAATCCCCACCAAGAGGTTCAGACATCGACAAATCCAGCCTGGCTATAATCCAACAACGTCCATCCCAAATTGGTCCACTTTTACTCATTCATCAAACTATCTCACTTTATCCCCCAAATTCAACTCAAACCATGAAAACACATTTCATCCATCATCTATCGTTTTTATACTCTAAGGAAGTAGTTTTCCTGCAATTTCCACACATAATAATATGACCAAATTCGGATAGCCGCTCCTATAAATTTATAACCAAATTTCTTTACAAGAAATTTCCCTTCTACCTTATTCATGTTCTAATTTAAAAATATTTATACATATTAAATTAACCATAAACAAACTTTCCTGAACTCCATGTCAATCTTATTGGCAAACAATCCAACCATATGTAGTTTCACCCCCCATTATTTTAAAACATTTAATTCTAAAACCTCTTATGCAAAAATTTTATTTTCCTAACTCAACTATTTACTATCTATTATCATTTGTTTGCTTATACCCATTAAATAACCAACCAGTTTTACCTACATTAAATTTATTTCTTTTCCTAATACATTATCATAGTTTGTCTAAAATCTTTGGTCTATGAAAACCAATCTATACTTTAAATATAAATCGCTATCAACCTTTGCCTTTAAAATATCTCCGCAACCTTTATTTACCGTAAAATTAAAGATAATCTCACCTAGTGATTTATAGCAACTATAGCAAAATAATTTATTGAATTATTTTTCCACTCAATATTTCAAAACCACGTTCCCTTCGAAGAAAACTCATAGTTACAAATGATACTATAATACTAATTCCTGTTAAATTTTAATACGTTTATTTATACCGCTTATTTAATAATACCAGTTTCCTGACTTAGCGTTACCTCTAGCCTCCTTAAACATATTTGAGTTTTTGAACGAACGGTCGCCATTGTGGGCACTGACTTGACAGGTATTTTATAATCTAGATCTGATAAGGTTGATACGAGAAAAGGAAGGTCCCTTATGTTATATTTACCAAGTTTAACATGAATTACTGTACTTACAAATCATATCTAAGCTAGTCAAATGATGTGACAAAATGCGTAGAATGTGGTCCCGCCTATCGACAACCTGGCCACTTGTAAAACGTAAGTATAATGATGGACTTCTTTTACTATTTTGTCAGTCAACTTGCATTAATCTAAAACATGTTGTTGAGCGCTCCGTTTTAAATAGTGATATTCTTTAACTTGAACTTAAAGTTATAAAAACGTAGTAATACCTAAATAGTTGTTATGGTATTTTCAGTAACTAATGGAATCCTTTGCTTTTGTTTCAGCCTTTGTATCGTATTAACTTGATACCTTCGCTGATATAAGAAAATTACTTGGCTTAAACTGTTTAAAAGATTTAACCAAACTAGAGGAAATAATAATTGCTGCAGGAAATAATAACCTCTGTGAACCCAGTGCAAGCTAAAAGATTTGGTTACCTACTTGTTTTTTAGCTACTAAGCAAAGTGATGTGATATGTGGGTTTTGCATTTGAATACTAACAATCATGTTATCTTATCTTTCTGCAATACTTTCTTTCCCTTTGTTATGTACTATTCATAAATTATACAGTTCTTACATATAAGTTTCTTTTATTTTCAAATACCTAACTAAGCATGGTTTGTTTCCTTAATGCACTGCCTTTCAAATTTCAATTTATAGAATCTGTATTCCTGCGTTTTCTTTTGTGTAAGCGCCTAGTGTTATCTAGCCTTGTTAAACATAATGTCCTAACCACCCCCCTGTCTTTACAATATATAAGAAGTTTTAATTTTTGAAAGCGGTTTTACCCATTATAATAATTCTCAACCCTTGTTATCCAACATCATAACTTATTTATGATAGTATGATTATGAGTTATTGTAAGATCATAAGTTCTCTTATGATGAACAATTTACCAACTCTTTACTTAAAAGAGTTTCAATGTTTAATAAATTTGTGCGGATGTATCTAAACAAATTTTTATTCCGCATACCAATAGAAAACTGGTGTACTAATCATTATTCTTACATAAGATCCAATTTTATCTTAAATTAAGACATCTAATTATACTATAAGTTTCATGTTCCTACTAAACTAAAAAAAAAAAAAAGCACTAGTGACATGGTAACTACTTAGGCTTAGACTTCAAACAAAACTCCACTAAGAATGTGTTCACTATCATTTCATAAGACCACTGCTTTGATCATTATAGCTAACTATATTGTTTCTTGTCCTTAAATGCTTAATACTTGTTATGGGCGCATTTTACTTTTAAATCAGGGCAGTCTATAGATCCCTATTCTTTCTACCTCGTTTTCAGTCTAAACTTATACTCCTAATTTATTCTAGATGAGACTCCTAATAAATTCCAGATGAGAAGTGGAATCATGCTTGTGATTTATATTTATGTGTCTAGTAAATATATTTCATGATAACTTTATATAGTCGCAGATGGGTAAGTTTATTACTAATATTTCCATAGCTCTGACTCGGCTTAGAAAAGGTGTTGAATTAAAACTTGCAACAAGGACCGAATTTCTCTCAATTAATTATTTATATGCACAAAGAACTTTACTATCTACTACATTTTCATACTACCATTTAAATACAGAATAGTAAAACAATTTCATCTACTATCCTTTTTCTTTTATTTTCTACTAAAACCTTTCCAGTTTCTGGACTTAAATATACCCTCAAACTTAAGTTCCAAACGCGTTTCCTCAAACTTATCACTGACATATCTCTATAGGGTAAAGGCTCAGATACTCGGTCGCTCAAAGTTATAATATTTAATATGCTTCAAAACATCAAAATGTCAAATTTTATCGTATTACATCTATAATTAGATTATACAACTCTATAATTCATACACATATGAATACATACACTCAAATCCTCTAGAGTAAATGAATTAAAGAGGCTAGCAGAACATTTGAAGTTCCCCGGCACATTACACACAACCGTTATCAGATTATATGCCAACAAAGATAATATTATTTTAACACTATATCATCGAACAATGTCACACAAACCAAGTATGAACGATTCATAATAACATATTGATTGATTTGATTGATAGTTATTTTTCATAATAACTTGATTTTAGTTTCATTATAGGTAATAATTATACACCGAAACTGTTAACTAAATTTTTGAGACAGAACTGATGAAACATAAATTTATTTATTAAATTTATTTATTTATTAAATATAGATTTATTATTTTAACGTAGTTAGTTAAGCAAATGAAATGTATCCCGTATAAAATCCATTCCATTGAAGTAATCTACTCCGCTTAAGAGACAAAGAGATCATGCTTTGAAAACTCGTTAACAAGCCGACCACTGGTACATTTACCCCAACAGATGTTTGTTTTGAAATAATTATAATCGATACTCACTATCAATAAATGTTCTATGATTTATCGAATGAATGTTATAAAATCCTGATAACTAACGGATAGTTTTTAAATTGGTAGCTAAATAATTAAAATAAGATAGTTATCAATGTTATGCTATCAATGTGTTTGTTATGCTAGTATAAATTAAAAATGACAATGATAACATAATTCGACCTATCGAATAAATTCCTAGAAAATCGCATCGCACCCACTTGTTGCGCTATCTATGATCAATTTCCTGAATTCGTCCAATCAGAAATGAGATAAATAGACGACTCCGCCAATCCAAACCAGTCATGTAAAAATAAATAACCACTGACTACAACGCGTCACCTTCGCGTCTAGTCTACCAGTCCGTATACATTTTGACAGATGTAACTTCAGTGAGTTTCCAGTATTAATACAACCAGTGATTATAAGTGAAAAGTGCGTTATAAACAATGATTCGGTGCAAACGCGACGTTTTTTAAGTTTTAGTTAGCCTAGCCATGTATCTAGATCTCAGCAATTTCGGTAATCTATAAAAGATTTATCGCGGACGTACTTTTAGTGAACTGTGAAAGCGTGTTTATATTAGGACAAATTGAAAAAACTAAACCGGATAGTTTTGTGGAGACTTCACCTATAGATGCTAAATATTTCGACTAAGTATAGTTCTAACCTAACCCATTGTAATACAAAGAATTAAAAATAATGATATCCAATGTGGTTGTTAAGTTATTTATCCATTAAAACGAACTCAAAACTTACTAAAGTTATATCATTCTCCTACTCACTCCTCCACACACGGACAGCAAATTGTGGCAGAAGGCCGCCACTTTAAACAGTAAAGCACTTAAATTAACCCAAATTCCCAATCCTGGTCTAGGCACGCCAAACTGTACCCACCCCCCCTATCATTCTTTCTTCATCTACTCTCCTATCCTCTTATATATATTATCTATAAAAATTACTGAAGACTCTTTATAACTTTTAAACTCTTTAGATTGTTGGACTAAAAGATAAATTAACTGCGTTGATGGTGTTTAGCCTAAAAACTAAATTAATAACTTATAATCTAAATTGTTGAAATGGCCACGTGATCGTCTAATGTCTAGGAACCTAAGTTGTGAACCTATTTTAGTAACCTAAGTACTTTAATGAAATAAGAGAATGATATAACCAGTCCTAAAATAACATATTTCCCTACTCTAGATTAATAACAACTACAACACAAACTATTTCCTTAATTAAGAGTAATGAAATGAGGGTCTACCTAATTTATCATACACCTATAATTATGTTACAAATTAAACCTGATATAACATTTATCCCAATGACTAAGAAACCTTTAAGACTACTAGATAAATTTGATTGCTAATAACTTATACTGTACATTTAACTGCATTATATTTGTATTTTTCGATTACTTTAGAGACATTTGCAATTATTTTCATAAAATTTTATATTGACAATTGGTACAATCTATGTGTGGAAGACTATATTGAAAAAAGTTGAGTTGACATGTTGACAACCTCATTCAGCGAGTCGAGCCATTAATTTTTTAATGTTGTTTTCTTTAAGTCTATTTTTTTCATTTCCTTGCAAATGTGATGAAAAACATTGTGTGTATCACGGGCAGTAAGGGGAATGCCTTTAAGGGCAGACCTTTATAACGTTATAAATAATATCGTTGTCATAACGTTATATTTCGTTAGTGGTGGTGGCAGGTTAACCGATTCAAATTATCCTTACAATAAAAAACATCCCATTATTTTAAAGGCTAAGCACCATTTAACTAAATTGATATTTCAACAGGAACACAGGCGACTATTGCACGCCCCGCCTCAACTATTATTAGCCGGAATACGTGACCAGTACTGGCCCATAGGTGGCCGCAAACTAGCCCGTGACACTTATGACGGTTTTTTTAAGTGTCGTCGATTTAAGGGCGAAGGCATGGTCAATATTATGAGCAACCTGCCGCCAGACCGTGTTGACCCTGACTTCCCCTTTAGTACTGTAGCCACGGATTTTGGGGGCCCGTTCTTAATTACTGACAGAAAGGGCCGAGGGTGCAAAATAACAAAATGTTATTTATGTATATTTATATGTTTTAGATATAGGTGTATCCATTTAGAGGCGGTCAGCGATCTAAGCAAAGATGCATTCATTTTAACGCTCACAAGGTTCATTGCCCGTAGGGGAATGCCTAATGTTATTTACTGCGACAATGGTCGTAATTTCGTAGCTGCCGCCAAAGAAATAAATAACCTACTTAAATCAAATAAAATCTCTATTAGCGATTTTGCAGCTCAGCGACAAATAGAATTTAAATTTTCGCCTGCATACGCTCCTCACTTTAACGGTCTAGCCGAGGCCGGAATCCGTTCAGCCAAATTCCACATTCGTCGGATGTAAGGGCAAACCCATTTAACTTTCGAGGAACTGGCTTCTCTATTTGCCCAAATCGAAGCTATCCTTAATAGCCGACCCCTCTCTCTCCTCAGTCCATCACCCAACGACTTCCAGCCGCTTACCCCGGGACACTTTATAATTGGCAGGCCCCTGACGTCACTGCCGTCACCGAACCTCACCGAGGACGAGACTTCGCGCCTAAAGCGATTCCAGCGCCTAGAACAAGTCCGTCAACACTTCTGGAAGCGATGGTCGAGAGAGTATGTAGCTGAATTGCAGCAACGCACGAAATGGCGAGTCAGAAGCAAAGATTTGAAACTAGACGACCTCGTTCTTGTCAAAGACGAGACACCGCCCTTGTACTGGCGCACATAGAGGTATTTGAACGATCTACGCGGCCAAAATTATTTTTATGCTTAATAGGTCTCAAAACAATGTGAATAAATAAATAAAAAAATATTCTACCAAAATAAATGTATTTTTACAAGAAAAAAATATTTTTACAAAAAAAATAATACAAAAATGTTTTTTTTATTAATAAAAAATGTATTGTTGAATAAACTTTTTTTTTTAATAAAAAAGAAATATATTTTTAAAAATATAATATATTTTAGGATCTTTGCGTTTTTGTAAGTATTATATTTTATAATATTTACAAAAAAACACACATACAAATATATTATACTAGTAGGTATATTTTTATTAAAAAGTACTTTTTTTAATTAAAAAATACATTTTGTTTATTAATTTTTTTTTATTAAAAATACATTTTTTTATTTAAAAAATGGTTTTAACTTTCATCGTCGCTCTCTGATGAATTTTCTGGCTCTGCAGGTACAAACATTGCCAAAGTTTCTGGTAAAAACGTTTTCGCTTTCCTTTTTTTTACAGTTCGCAGGCTACTTAGTAAAGGATCTGAACTAAGCAGAAGGCGATTAAAAACATCCTGGTTACAACTTTCCCTTGAAAATTTCCTCGCGAAATCTTGGCGGTAACATCTAAAATGTTTGTTGCGAGCCTCAGCTGCTTCCTCGGAAAGTTGTCCAATTGGCAATAATGCGTTTTCGATGACGACTGCGCCATGGGCTAAAATCTTGTGCATTGTTGGCGTCATAGGATGCCAATCATAAAGTTCCTTGTAAACACGAGCAGTTTCTGAAGCATATCTTTCATATTTTACAGGGTCAATTTTGAATCCGCTTGAAATAACTTCCAAAATGACTTTTAGTCTATAAATTAGCTCATAACTGATGCCAGTTATTTCTGCAGCTAAACTGGGGTCCTCAAAGAACCTTCTGCTGGTATTCCCGTCATTTGTATTGCCAAAATTGGATTTAGGCATATCTATTATTAGCCCTGTTTCAGTGCGAAACCTTCTTTGAATCTCTTTTTTAGTTTGTTCTTCTTGGTCTTTCTCCTCTTTTGTTTTTCGTACCCTGTACTTTTTTACTTGGAGTTTGTAGGCTAAAATGTAGGATCGATTCAAATATGCGAATTCTGGCGTGTAAGACCGATATGCCGAATTCAAGGGCTTCAAAATTCACGTCTCTGAAATAGTCCAATTCATTAAAATTTTTCGATGTTGCTCCACATATGTAGCACCTACTTGTAGACCTTGTGCCTGTGGCTGCATTGCAGACCTTTCCATCTACCATGGTCATTATAAATATATGCTTAATTAGGAACTTTATCCCTGCTATTTCGATCTCTGTTGGGACTAAGGAGCTAATAGAGCTTTTAACGTGCCTTATTTCCTCTTCAGTAACATCTGCCGTTTCCTTGATAAAACGGAATCTAATTGGTCGGCAAAATCGCGGTGAAGAGGGTACTGGATTGTTCCATAAAACTTTTTTATTTTTATCCCCACAAACTAATTGAATAGGCACGAAGCAGCTTTGAAATATGTTTGAATCAGAATCGGTATCAGTTTGTAGTTTTTGCTTAAATTGTGATTGTTGGGACCCATCACAGCCCCATTTACTAATAAGAGTTAGGCATTCACGCTCTTGCTCCTTTAAAGTTAGCAATACCTCTTCTAGGTACTCCGATAAACGCTTAGCGGTAACATCCATTAGAGGCTGTAACTGAGCTTCGGCACTGGTACTCGTTACCGTAACTGATTCTTTAGGTGGGTAAATTTTCTTCTCGGCTTTTTGTAATGCACTATAGCATGGAAAAAACTTCTTATTGGTTTTTCTTATAATCTCATACTGTCCTTGGGTCAAATCAGCATCTACAAACATTTGCAAAGCTTGCATTGGTGTTAAGGAGGAGAATTGGTCTTCACTTGATTTCGTACGGTAAAATGCCTTTTTATATTTAGTTGCTCGTGTTGGAGAGCTGGAGATATCTTTTAGTACATTTGATGCATCTTTTTTACCAGATTTTTCCAGTTCCACTTTCGCAGCATGTATTATAATCTCTTTCCCAAAATTAGAACGAAGTTCTTCAGTCTTCCGCCTTTTGCTCCTCTCACTTGAGTCTTCGAACGACTTCGATGGGCGACCTGGCCGATTTTGTGATGTCTCAACAACAGGTATTTCAAAAGTACCTTCCAGCCAAGACTGGTTGTATTTAATAAAATAATCTTCTTTATAGTGAGCTTTGCTCCATCTTTTTTTGAATTCAGATTTGAAATGGGCAAAACCACACTTCAAGTGACTAATTTGGTCTTCATTGTAATTTTCACATGAATAAAGTTGATCTCTTAGATAGTTCAGTTCGGCATCTAAATTAGGCAAATTTTCCTTCTTCATGCGGTCGAACAAGTATTGCCGAGTCACAATTCTTACTCCCGAAGTACCCTCCGAACCTAAAACAAACGAACACGATTTTAAAATCGCAGACAAACATTTCGTGTTTTATACGAAATTTCACTAACTATCTTTAATCGCCCAAAACTGTATCTATCCGGATATTTCCGGAGGTGTTTTTGCTAGTAGTTATAAGAAGAAAGATCAAATAATAACCTGTAATAGTAAACATAGCCCGATCTACAAACAAAAACACTAGTAAAGTAAAAATATTGAAGGAAATCACAGTACGAAAATAAGTTTTTTTTTTTATAAAAAAAAAAGTATTCCTTTTTTAAGTTACTATAACTTTATTAACAAAGAATATAAGTTTCTTACCTTGTCCTTCAGAATCCATCACTTTCAATTTGTAAGAAGAACTTGATAACATAAAAAATCACTAAGGAAGTTCAACGTTTAGAAAAGCGCGCCGAGAACAAACGTACACTAGGTGAAACGGTTAAATTCCGACTGACGCTAGAGGCGCGGGGTGCACGCTAGCAGGTAGAAAGGGTAGGGGTATTGTGCCCGGGTTCCTCCTTTGTTTGAGGAACTCTTTTTAATCGGTATTATTATTATTATGATTTTGGGACTTTTGGCCGCGTAGATCGTGCAAATACCTCTATGTGTGGCGCCTAGGACGAGTCAGCAAGCTGTTTCCGGGGCCGATGGAGTACCACGAGTCGCTGACATCAAGACTGCTCACGGGACAATTCGCCGAGCACTCAATCGTCTGTGCCTGCTGCCCTCCGAGCCCTGAGGATCTTGAAAGCTTGCGAAAGTTTTCAAGGGCCGGGAGGATGTCCACGCTGCTGCGTTCGTCATATTGTTCATAGTTATAGTTTAGTATTTTAAGCCTTATTACAACTTCACATGACACATAGGTGCATTGTATCGAGTCGCATCCAATCAAACCGCTGAAATATAGCGTGATATTTGTAATCAGCCAATCACCGCTTATCTCGCGTTCGCGTCATACTCTGCAGCCTTCCGCTCACTCACTTGCATTCATAACGCCAACCCGACACCTTACCTAAATTTGTTTTAATAACTGTATTAAACAGTCAGTTCGAAAATCTTTGGTTTTCATTTTAATTCCTTGTTCCATCTGGAACACCTATGATTTAAATGTACTGTTCCATGTTCTGTTTTTTTTTTAATTTTTGGTGTTCAATAAAGAGTATTTGTATTGTATTGTATTGTATTGTAATTGTATATTCGCCTGGTAACGTACCTAGACCATGGAATAGGACCTAATGAAATAGGTTATTTAAGTATAACGTTATTACGATTTTGTTACGGTGTAGAATATCAGTTTTAGTATAATAAGTGTTAGTTAGTGTATTATGGGTAAAAGAAAGCGTGAAAAAGAAGATTGTGAAGATTACGATTATATCGTTCATAAATTGAAGAAACTGGAAAGGAAGTTAAGGCATGGACGACGCAGACGCCGACATTATGACGATTCGGAGTCTTCGATATCATCGAGGGGTGATTCTCTGATAGACTCGGAAAGTTAGTTTAATGTCGTTTTATATGCGTACCAGTTTACAAACAGGTACATAGCATTCCGTAAACTTTTAGGACGATAAGTGCCACGAATATGTGTTTAAACTTATTTGGTGTTACCACGTAGAAGGTAAGTAATGCGGGCAGTTTTTGGGACTGTCACTTTACTTGCTAGCGTGAACTCATACGAGTGCTGCGGGCCACCTTTGGGGTTGCCACTTCACCGTGACCATGACCTTGTGACCTCTTTCTGTAATACAAACGGGCATGATATTTATGAACTATAATTATCAGATATAAGTTTTATGTTAAGTGCTGCGGGCAACCACAACGGGTTGTCACTTTATTTGGTTACATTACTATTACTAAAAATGTACATAATTGAATATTGCAAACTGACTAATAATAGTGTTGCGGATAGTTTTTGGGACTATCACTCACTGCTACACATAGCCAAGTTATATGTTCAAATTATTACGTCACTTGCAGAGGGCGGGCCTGCATTGGAATATTTGAAATGTAACCCTTCGGCGGCAGAGGACGATTTGTTAGACGAATACACAATACGCTCAGTTGTCAACATACCGGGCCCGTCTACAAGCACCGCCGAGCCGATCGCCCCCTGTAGGTCACCTTTGGTAACACCGCCACCGCCGCCTCCACTGCCTCCGCCGCCGCCGCCTATAGAGTTTGAGATCGCTAGTGATGTAACAGTAGTTCCGGAAAAAGATAGCGATATTTTAGAAATATTGGGAGACGATCCTTCACTACCAAAACAATACGGAAATGAAATTCAAAATGATGTCGCGGTGAGGCTCCAACATATTGCTACTACTGGGCTACCTAAAGACCTTCGTAAAGAGCTATACGAAAAATACTTACCACCTAGCAATTGTACTCTCATCGACGCCCCGGAGCTCAACCCGGAAATAAAAGCGGCGGTTTCGGAAGCTGTTATAAAGCGGGATAAAGCCATTGAGCTGAAACAAAAACAGCTAGGACGAGCGATTACATGTATCGGCGAGGCCATCACTACCTTAATGTCTAAAGGTGATAAAGACACGGCAGTAATAAAACTCCTTATGGACGCCAGTCGCCTGCTTTGCGACAATCAAAATCTTGACTCAATAACGCGTCGGAACTTCGTTCTCTTCAATCTTAAAAAAGACATGAAGGATCAGATGCAGAAGACAAAGGTTGATAAACTTCTTTTTGGCGAGGACCTTGCTGACACGCTCAAAACTGCAAAAACGATTTCAAAGTCAGGGGCTGATCTCAAAGCAGCGACATCTACTAACAAGCCGACAACCTCCAGGCCCAAGTCTGGACCGCCGCCGCAGACTGCACCTCCCCAGCCTCATCGGAACAATTTAAACTGGAAGGCCCCTCCCCTGAACCGCAGGCCTCAGGGGAACCCGAGGCCCAGGGGGTCTGCTCCGAGGTTTCATCACGCCGGCAGCTCGCGGACATCGTATCGAGCGCCGCAGCGGCAATACAACAGCCGCCGCTAGATGTCGACTCGGTGAGATATGCAGGCAGACTTTGTCACTTTTATGACCAATGGTCGTTATTAACCAGCGATCCTATGGTTTTGTCATGGATAACTGGTTACGAAATTCACGTGTCTCGTCCTATTGTGCAGGCTCACATTCCTAACAAAAATCATTCAAATACAGACAAAATGCTTATCGCAAATTGCATTAGGGATATGTTAAGTTCTGGAGTTATATCTGAGTGTGAGCCTTGCATCGATCAGTTTCTTTCAAGTATTTTCTTAGTAACGAAACCGAACGGTAATCACAGGTTTATACTAAATTTAAAACATTTCAATAAGTTTATTGACACCGAACACTTTAAGCTCGAAGACTTGCGTACAGCTCTAAAGTTAGTTTCTGAGGGCTGCTTCATGGGCACAATGGACCTAAAAGATGCCTATTTCCTTGTAAATATTCATAAAAATTCACGTAAATATCTTCGTTTCGAGTTTAATAACATACTGTATGAATTTAATGTTTTACCATTTGGCCTCATTACCGCACCTTTCGTATTCACGAAAATAATGAAACCCGTCGTAAAATTGCTCAGGTCATGTGGTTATCTATCTACTGTCTATTTAGACGATATTTTTTTAATAGCTACATCCATTGACTCATGTTTAAGTAATATAAATGACACAAAGGAATTATTGACTGCTTTAGGCTTCATCATTAACTATGAGAAAAGTAATTTGGCACCAAGCACCAGATGCAAGTTTTTGGGATATTTAATAGACACTAAAAAGTTCCAAGTCAGCTTACCCCCAGAAAAAATTAACAAGATTAAAAAGGAACTGAAATTTTTCAAAAAATTAAGTCGTTGCAAAATAAGAGATTTTGCACGATTACTCGGACTCCTTAACTCAGCTTGCCCAGCCATAGAGTATGGCTGGCTTTACACGAAGGCGTTCGAAAGAGAGAAATATCTTATCTTAAAAGATGATCCCGATAAATACGATAAAATCATGAACTTACCTCCATCGTTGTCCTCCGAATTCGAGTGGTGGTGCAGTGCCCTTGATAAACCTGTAAATAAAATCAAATACGACTACTGCTTGGAAATTTTTAGCGATGCTTCGACTACTGGGTGGGGGCAGCGTGTGGAGAGGAGACTGCAAGCGGCCCATGGACAGTGGAAGATAGCTGTAGACATATTAATTACCTGGAAATATTGGCAGCCTTTTTCAGCTTAAAGGCATTTGCCAAAACAATGTCAAACTGTCAGATTCTACTCCGTGTTGATAATACAACAGCGATCTCTTATATTAATCGAATGGGTGGCGTGCAGTTTCCTCACCTTACACAAATTGCAAAGGATTTATGGCAATGGTGTGAATCTAGGAGCATTATAGTATATGCATAATATATTAAGTCGATTGACAATAGCATAGCTGATGCCGAATCGCGACGTTCACACCCGGATATTGAATGGGAAATAAACGTTTTTGCATTCTTTAAGATCACGAGCGCTTTTGGTATGCCTGAAGTTGATCTTTTTGCAAGCCAACTTAATAAAAAATGTAATAACTACGTGTCATGGTACAGAGATCCTAACGCAATCGCCATAAATGCTTTTACCTTACCTTGGGTTAAGTTTTACTTCTATGCATTTCCTCCATTTACAATGATTCTGAAAGCATTGAGAAAAATCATAAGAGACAAAGCCACTGGTATAGTCGTAGTTCCTCTATGGCCAACTCAACCGTGGTACCCTTTGTTTAAGAAATTACTAATATCCAATCTATTGATCTTGGACCCAACAGACAATTTGATTTTGTCTTCTTCCAGCAACCGCAGTGTTCACCGTCGGCTTACCCTGGCTGCAGGAGTCTTATCCGGGAGTCACTACTGCGACAAAATGTTCCTCCAGAATCAATCAAAATAATGCTAGCTTCTCTATCAGATAGTTCTATCAAGCAGTATGACACATACTTAAAAAAGTGGTACCATTTTTGTCTTTCAAAAAATGTTAATATCTTTGAATCTAGTATTTCCCGTATAATATATTTTCTAACCCAGCTTTTTGAAGGGGGCGCACAGTACAATACTCTTAATAGCTGCAAATCAGCCTTGTCGCTCATTTTTGAATCGCACATAGGTCACGATGAACGTATTAAGTGTTTTTTTAAAGGGATTTTTAGATTGAGGCCCCCGTTACCAAAATATAATCATACCTGGGACACCTCAATAGTGTTAGATGCTTTAGCCTCCTGGTATCCTAACGAAAACCTTAATTTAGATAAAATAGCTAGGAAACTAGTTACGTTATTTGCTCTTGTTACTGCCCACAGGGCTCAAACTTTGTCAAAAATTCTTGTTAACAATATTGAATTTCTATCTGATAAAGTACTTATTAAAATTCCTGACCTTGTTAAGACTTCCAGGGCAGGTGCCACGCAACCCTTGCTTAACTTGCCATACTTTCAAGAAAGACCTGAAATTTGCCCAGTTAAAACACTGTCCGCGTACCTAGAAAAGACTAAGTTGTTGCGTGGCAATTACGAACCACTGTTCATAGGCCTAAAGAAACCTCATAAATCGGTGACTTCTCAGACGATAAGCCGCTGGATTAAATTGACGTTAGGAGAATGCGGTATAGACATAACCGTATTCACCGCTCACAGTACGCGTCATGCGTCAACCTCCAAGGCACACAACCTGGGAGTTAACATAGACCTTATCAGAAAGACCGCTGGATGGAGTGGCTCTTCACAGACATTTGGCAAGTTTTATAAAAAAGATATTAAAGATACTGATGATTCATGTTTTGCCAGGCGAATTAAGTTAAGTATAGTTTGAGAAATATAAATTGGAAACTTCTTATCTAGTTTGCGATCTTTTGTTCGGCGTAAACACTTACCGGACAATGAGAAGTCGAGCACCCGTATCTATTGTTCATAACAGCACTAATCCTCACTTGGGAGCCGGAGCGACTAAAGTGCATTTTTTTACACGCGATTATACTACTTATTGTCAACGACGTATAGCCTTGATTAGTGAAAACAAACGCTTAATTATGAGTCGCTTCGACACTCAGGGTGCAGAAATGGCTACTACTCATGGATTGAAAAGTATTGATACTATTTGTTTTTTCTTCTTCACTTGGGTGCAGATAGTAATCTAAATAAAATAATTTTGCTTTTGGGGGTGTATTATAAAACATTAAAGTTTTTTTTCTGTGATATTATGTGGGTAGTTTAGCATCTATCGAGTCAATTTTGATTAGTAATGCAGAGAATATGTGCTGAGAGTGATTGATGTAAATTGAAAAAATGTTTCGTCCGTGGGAAACAATAGAAGACAAGTGGGCAGAGCCACGAATTCACCCACGCTTAATAATCGAAGTTGGGCAAAATGATGATGGTTCCACAAGTTCAAGTACTAGTGACTCGGATGAATGAAATAATGTAAAAGTATCCTATACATTTTTACTAATAAAAAAATATCATAACCTATTGGACATTTTATTTTTTACTTTTCTTTTTCAAATAAAATTGTGATACAAAATCGTGCCGCAAATATCAAGACTTTTCGGTCCGCTGTGTTGTTTGAAGAACGGGGGCACTTTTACAACTAGCTTTTGTTTGATATTTACAAAAAGATTTAAGTGGAAAAAGTAAATGTTCAATTCATATTTCCTAGACTATAACTAACAAAATACTTATTGATTATTAATTACTTTGGTTAATATCATAGTTTAACATTTTGGTTTATTGTTAATGTTTTATGGCCTCATGTGATTAAACTTCGCTGTTTATTCAAAATGTTGCATTTTACTCGATATTTCACGATCTCTCAATATCTACAAGTGTATTAAATTCTAATCTAGAAGACGAAGCAATGAAGATAATTAGTGATTAAACGAACTTACCTTACGTGAAGTTCTATCATAATTATCTGAGTTGCTTCGTCGAATAGATTAGAATCCCACCCTCCCTTTTAGTACCCGTGGTGTGAAATACTCGTATCTATAAAAAAGGAGCTATCTCTAAACTAAATGACGATCTGCGGGTGGGAGCTGACCGAGTGATCAAAATACCCTCTTTTAATTTTATTTTTATTTTTTATAGTAAAAATCTCTCAAAATTCAGTGTGGATTGGCAACACCGTACGTGTTACTACAAGTGTATTAAATTCTAATCTATTCGACGAAGCAACTCAGATAATTATGATAGAACTTCACGTAAGGTAAGTTCGTTTAATCACTAATTATAATGGTCAGATAGCATTGTTAAAGCGTAGAAATGCAGAATATCATCATCATCCGAAGTAAACATGTTTGTTAGAAATATCTTTAAAGCAATATTTAACTAGAATTTTACTGTTTTGTTATATGTTATAATAGTGACGTTATAATTTCGTGTTGATAAATCAGTTGCGAAGTATTATTTTTTTGCTACCCTATTTGAGTGTCCCACTGCTGGGCAAAGGCCTCTCCCCTTGATCTCCACGAATTCCTATTCGGTTCCTCTTCCGGCCAGTTGCTGAGGAATGCGTCCAAGTCATCCCGCTATTTCCGTCTTGGCCTGCCCCGTTTACGTTGCCCATTTTGCGGCACCCATTTAGTGGCTACGTAAGCCCACCGGTCCGGATGTATGCGACAGACGTGACCGGCCCAATCCCACTAAAGCTTGGCGGTTTTTTCACCTACGTCAGCTATACGTATTTTGGAGCGCAGTGTGGTGTTCCGGATGCGATCATGCTCGTTGGCGAACCTTCAATTTGGACTTTTGACTCTCAGTGAGTGACCATGTCTGGGCACCATAGGTTAGGACAGGCAGAATACACATGTTAACGAGTTTCTGCTTAAGTGATAATGGCAGGTTGCCCTTCATAAGTTCTTTCATGGACCAGTAGCTCTTCCAGGCGTTTTCGACACGGCGCTCGACTTCTTTTTCTTGCCTGTTACTAAAATAGACCAGCTGGCCCAAGTATATGTACTCGTCAACATAGTGTATAGTCTGCCCGTCTACCTCGGCCCTATGTTTAGTGCTGTTAGTCATCACTTGAGTCTTTGCGCGGTTTATTTTAGCCCAACTTGAAGGCTCGCCAAGCTCAAATCTTTAAGCAATGACTGGAGCTCTGCTGCTGAAGAGGTAAAGAGAACAATATCATCGGCGAAGCGAAGGTTTGATAACCTTCTATAGCCGACAAGTATTCATCTCGTCTCCGAGGAAACCGCCAGGCTCTTAAAAACTTCTTCAAGTGTGCTGGTGAATAGTTTCGGAGATAGCGGGTTGTTGTTGTTTAACGCCTCGCTGTATTTGAAACGACTGGACGGAAGACTGAAATTTAACGTCTGCGGTACTGTTGTTGTATATGGTTGTAATTAAATTGATGTAAATGGGATTTACATCTTGATTTTTAAGTACTTTTAATATGGCTGAATGGGTGATGCTGTCGAAGGCCTTGGTGTAATCGACAAATGCTAGGTATAACGGAATGTTAAATTCGGTAAACTTCTCTATTATTTGATTAAGCGTGTGGAGGTGATCAGTGGTGGAGAATCCAGGGCGAAAGCCAGCCCGGTCAAGTTGCCCAGCGGGCCTAATATGCGTGACACTATTTTATCAAGTGGATATGTTTAAGTTTTTAACAAAGTCGTCTATTTTATCGAAAACCCTAACATTTTTATTTTTTTATGTTAAGGATAAGGCACACGAGCACTCAGGCCACCTGATGGTAAGTGGAATCTGAGACCCATAGATATTTGAATTCTCAAGACTATAATCCCAAGACCTCAAATGCGTTGCCAACCCTTAGGACTAAGATGGAATGCCTCTATGCTAGTAATTTCACCGGTTGTCTTATCCCCACACCGGAACACAACAATGCGAACACTGTTGTCACATGGTTGACAATGTTGATAAACTTATCGCGGCGATATAACGACGACGAATGTTTATAAGCCCAGTGTAGCAAGAACTACGCGACATTACTACCATTTTACAAAAATGTTGCCAGTGAAGTGAAATCCATCAATTTCTGCACATGCTTGATGTTGAGTGGCGTACTTTATATAATGCTTCTGAAATGAGTTGTTATCAAATTGGTCATGGAAAGAAGCGGACGGAGTACTTTTTAAAATATGGGTTATCTTCACAACTTGATTTGGTTGTTCTATGATCTATGATTGAAACTTTATGGTTAGAACGAAAATGACGAGAATTTAAAGTTTTGTTTTTATATATGCTAGAAATTTTTCCGACTGTCTGTGTCTGTTCGCATTCGAAAGTTTATAAAAGAAAGTAACAATGGACCCAATCAGAAAAGTGTGAGTGTAACATTGTGAACTAAGTAATATGAGTTTTACGTGCATAGTCAATTTCTTTATGGGTTTCTTTTAAAACAATCTTGTTGTGTTCCAGTCGTTGTACAGCTGTTCAAAAAAGGAAACTGATTGAGTATATGGACAGCCACCCCCTTTTCGCTCAGGGGGAATTCAGTGGGCCACTCGGGTCTCAGAGGCACGAGTCCGAGTGGCAAAATCTTGCAACAGTTTTGCGAGAGTTTGGGCCGGACAAATCGGTCGCAGCCTGGAAAGTAGTAAGTATTTTATTTATTTCACATACATTTACATCGGGTAAGTGTTAATGCTCGGGGCCCAATGTGCACATGTGTACACAACGATTTTTGCCCTAACTTGCCCTATGTCAACACATTACATAGAACGCGTATGCGCTAATTCTTGAATTTATTAAAAAAAACAAAAACTGCACAAAGATCGATGCCCTAAGGTGTATTCTTTAACGTTACCTACATCACGTAATTATCTTTTAATATTATTTTCAGACTTGGAGAAATCTCAAAAGAGAAGCCCGTGGCGATAATGCGGCCTTTAGGCGAGCCGTTGTCGCTACGGGTAACAACTCAGAGATTCCCCCTGTTGGTGAATCTGAGTTAATGGTGCTATCAGTCATTGGCCCGGATTCATCAATAGGGGTGGGCCCACCGGAATCAACAGTTGGTGATGTAAGTACAAGTACTTTTTATGGTTATATACTTATTTTTTGCAGTATGTTACCTTTCCTTGAAAACTTTCTAAACTTGCACCTTTAGATCCAGATTGATGATGTGGTAATTCCGCTTTTGCAAGCAGTTTTTACCCCGCCATAAGCATCACATTCAAGCCCCTTTCCGGCCCCTGCACGTTTCCCTCCAACCAACATCCGCCCAACTATTCAATCCCGGGTAAGGAACCGTTCCCGGCCTACCCGCTCTTCAATCCGGTTTGAAGAATTGCATGTGGAGAACAATCAACAGCTCAAAGTAATTAACTTCATATATTTTCAATAATGTGGTACAGAAAATTATTAGTAATTATTTTTAACTGAGTACAAAATTGATAAAATTTAATAAAAAAAACATTGTTCTTAAAGGGGTTTGGGTGAAATTGTTGGCATTTATAAAGTCGTGATTTTCTTTAGGTGAGCGGGCATTCTTAAAAGTTGTGAATATTGATAGATCTATTCTACATAAACTTACTTTGTTAAATAAAGTATTACTCTCAACTTAAGTGCGTCAGAGCACAGATATTTAAAAATTGATATATTGGTGTAGGTACATTTAGCACTTAAATCTTTAATATCTTGGCTCCAAAATTATGGAGTGCATTATTTTTTAGATCCTCCTTTAGGTTCTCTCAACTATTATAAGAAAATCTATTGTTGATACTGAAAAAAAGGCAATATTTTTCATACAAGGTTACCAAATGCCCTTTGTTTCATAATCGCTTCATTAAAATAAAAGTAATGCAATTGTATTTAATTTTACAGAATATAAAAGGAGAGCTTGAAATATTAAACCAGCGGAAATATGAAATATCAAGCGGGAGCAGAACGAAATTCTGCGAGAGCAAAACCGAATTTTAGGAAGAAACCAGTAAGTTTGAATAATATCAGATAAAAATATGTACTCAAACATAATAAAATTAATAACGTACATCAACTATAATCTCTCAAGGGTTAGCTAGAAGACATCTTTTAAGGGATAAGTTCGCATCTGTACATCTGTTTTTAAATATTCATTGTATTGTTTTGGTTTTTGTTTTGTACACTAAAGTGTTTACATAAATACTGTAAATGCGAAAGTAACTCATTCTGTCATTTACGTTTTTCATAGCTAAACCATAACTTAATCCTAATTTGAGATTAAGTTTGGTATGGAGGTAGCTTGAGCCTGTTTTTTATCTAGTAAAAAAACAGTATACTACTTTATCTAGTAATACTATAGAAAAAAACACTACAATCTGTTCACTTCTAGTATGGAAATAAAACACAATAGTAAGTAAAATAATTATTTACTATGGTGGCCCTTTTTTCTTGGGCCACTCTTAATAAAAGCCCATTTGCTGGGAGCTGCTGGGTGGTAATGGCTTCATCGCTGTACGTGGCAGTATCAAGTGCCAGATCCATGTCAAGTGTTCTGAAAAGTAACATTTAAATTAGAAATTGACTTAACAGGTTATACTTAGTTAAGGTACTTAAAATTATAAGAACCTGTAGTGAATCATCATGTTGTATACACACAACAGGTGTGGTGAAGCGTGTAAATAGCTCCAGCCCAGGAGGTGATTATTTTTATTAAATTATGTTTAAAACTTGTAAGTGTATAACGAAACTACGCGAACGCAGCAGAGACGGCATGGTCGCACGGCTGGTGACAAAACCCAACACATAACCCAATACAACACCAATATAACACAGAGCCACTTACCCAGAATCTTCAGGATTGTAGTCTTCTTGCACTGCACTAAATAATGTTCCCAGTAGTTCACACAAACTTATAGGTAGGTAGGTAATATGAGTTGGGCGAAAAGTAGGCGCGCGCGCTCCAAGCCGCGTTCTAGACAGCATGGCGTCGAAACTTCAACCAATAGCAGTAGCGCTTTAATGTTGAAAAAGTGCTTGCCAGCGCCCTCTCTTGGTAGTAGGAAACAAAATTTGTGCTGATGACGTTTCACGAGTCCACTTAACCCCTAAGTGGATCTATGTGTGTCGTTAATGCGACAGATGGCGTTGTATTATGTTATTGTGTTAAAGGTTTAATTGCTGCGCAACCATACTCCCCGCCTTGGAAGTTCTAAGAACTTTCAAAGTTTTAATTAATATAAATAAATAGACTAAAATACGTCCAATAACATAAACTACGTACAAATTAATAAAAAGAAATCGACAACAGTGTAACCTCTTAGAATCAGTTACCATTCAAATGAATTTAACATTTAAAATTTAATTTACTTCAATGCGGAAACCTAGTTTGATAAAAATTTATAGGGGGTCATTCAAGAGTTATCAGCTTCAAATGATGAAGTTGCAATTACATGGGGTTTTTAATTTTTACTTACTAACTGCACATTCATAGAATGTGACCCCTTTCTATTTAAATAGTTGATACCATAAGGTAATGGTGGAGGAAAAATCTTTACATGAGTGCAGTCAATTGTGCCTAAAACATTGGGCACTTCATAAGCAGCTCTGAAGCCAACAGAAATAGCATGTCTGCTCTGTTCAGTTCCAGGGAACTTAATACATCTTCCCATGAGCCTGTAAACAGTTATCACTTGTAAGGTTTTGAATAAAATGTTATAAAATAATAAAAAAACATTAATTTCATAAATTAATCTATTTCTGTTTTATCTTATATACAAATTCCCACTTATTGTAGTAATCAAATTATATTGGTAGGTACTTTTATATTTTAGAGTTCAGTATAATATAGGTAACTATTGTGTTGCCCTTGCAGTGTCTATGTGGAGCTTATTAATTTAAGACACCCATTTAAAATTCAGGTATGTGCCATAATGTGACAACAATAAATAAATTGAATTAAAAGAACTTTTCCCATGAGATGGTCTTTGCGGTGTTGATAACACTGATGAAGTCAAATTTTACCTATACATAGATGTGTAAATGTGATTGTTTGGTCTATACTGTTCAAAGCCATAAACTATCTATGTGAAATTTGGTAGGTATGGACAGACATAGTTTATTACCCGGAGGAGGATATTTAAGGCAAGTAGCACATTATTGTTTTTCATATTTCATACCTTCTGTTTTGCGTCCGTAAATTGAGCCAGATAGCCGCTTACGGTGGATTGTGCAATGCAATGATCCCGCCCTGTTCCGCGTTGGTAATTACCATCCGCCAAAAAATGCAATGAAGTTAGAACCTGTGAAAGGCACATTTTTATGAGTTGCTTTAACCCTCATACTCCAACATACTTACCTCATAGGCGTGCCTAAAGTAACATGATGCATGAGGGTAGGTACCTATATGTATCCCCCCCGATTGTGCTGCCACCTTGCCGTGGTGGGGGGGCTTGCGTGTCTCTATGATCCCCGTGGCTATACCGGACAGGGCTACCCATACCGGAAAGGCTCGGGGTGAGCGGCCAGACTAAGAGCGGCACGTCCCTATCCCAATCCCACCTTCCCGATTTCCCATTCCTTCCCAGCTCTCATCCTTCCTCCCTTTTCCACCGAACCAGTGGCGGGATATCCACTTTCCAGGGCCAGCGCGGGCCCGGGGAACCAAATACTCCCCAAAAGAGCGCACATGAGGGGGGCGACGAGGGGGAGTTTGAAGGGACGGAGCTCGGGTAGGTGTCCCCGTATCCCGTTCCCGGAAAGCGACCCTGATTCGCCCAGACGTGAGTCTCGGGTCTAGTGACCTCTGTTTACAGAGGACATTTTAGACCTGAGACAGGTGTAGTGTGGGTGTTTGAAGGATCGTGGACTTACCCCGGTCACTGCGACTGGGGGGAATAGCCTGCCGGAAAACACCCTACACTCCATGCAGGCTGTGAAGGGGAGGCGAACCCAGCTTTTGCTGATCGCCTGAACTTCATGGGGAGCCACGTGGGTGAAGGGCCCACATTGCACGGCTCCCCCAGCTTGGGGAGATCGCTGTGTGCGTACGCAGTCGTCTCCTCCTTTGGCGGTGTGCTCTTCGGAGCGGGCTGGGAGGTGCCCAGCGGGCAATGCTTTGGCGGTACCGCGGCGTCTCCGTTAACCAGCCAGGAGGGTTACGCCGGAGTGGTTTTAAACGGTAGTTCGCTTAGGTGAGAGTCCGTTATACCCCCCATTGCACGGTCATCCTTAGGCCATCGGGGGGATGCGTAAATGCATTTCCACTTCGTCATCAAAAAAAAAAAAAAAAAAAAAAGGTACCTATATGTATGATAAATAATAAATTTTACCTTAATATAAACGGGTAATCCTTCATTATTGTGCGGCTGTAGGTCCACTTCTAATTCGGCACATAAATTGTGTGCCATCTCCTTACACACTCTAAACACGCGCCGAAATTCTTCCTCGGGAAGCTCAAAGTGGTTCGACGCATCCCTGATCGTCCTTCACTGTATTTTTCTTGTTTCTTTCTCCGTTTGCAGCGTGAGACGATAGTAATAGAATCTTGACATTCTACAAAAAAAAACCAATTGAACCAATAACAATGTAAAACACACTACGTATAAGTAACTAAGTCGTTTTTAATAAGTAAATATGTTATAAAACCAATACTTACGCTTAAATTTTGTATGAATTTAAGTATTTTCCAATTTATATTACTTGTCATCACCAACACGGCACTTGCATTAATTAAGCGATTATATACAGGGTGTTAGGTAATGAGGGGATAATCCTTGAACTACGGATAGAGGGCACTTAGGACGTTATGAAAAAGCTAAAATAAGTCTAGTAAAAGTCGCACGGTTTTCGAGATATTTGGACTTTTAATCGGATTTTTGACATTTTTCCTTATGTCCATGTTACGAAAAACCCTTAATTTCATGTATTAATTCATATTTTTTTCACTTTTTTCTTGCATGGTTAGAATCACTATGAACTAAGGAAGTTTTTAAAGCTACATTGCCAAGTTTTTTTTCATGACAACTTTTTGAGTAAACTCACTAAGTTACTTTTTCCATACTAAGAAATCCCCGCGTTTGTTTTTCACGTAGTATGGAAAAACAAACTTTGTGCGTTTACTCAAAAAGTTGTCATGAAAAAAAACTGGGCATGTAGCTTTAAAAATTTCCTTAGTTCATAGTGATTCTAACCATGCAAGAAACAACGAAAAAACAAAAATCACAGCAAGCGTCCTCGGTGCGAGAGTACTGAGCGTTCTATCCCATCGGCTTCGACTTCGAGTAAGAAGAGCAACGAGTCCACTGCTTCAAAGAAAAAGAAGACGGTTATCAACCCTATCACTGCTCCCATGAAGCTAACGATGTCAGATTTGTTCGGCAGTGACAGTGACGAGGACAGTGTCAAGGTTCCATCTGAGCCAAAGAAGGGTACGCCGATTTATTCTTATTTAACCAGAAGGCTAGCTAACGGTGTTTCACGGCAAATGAGTGAAAGTAAAACTGGATCTCATTACATAGAGTTAAAAGTGTACTCATGTAATGATATCGAGCATATACAGCCTATGAATCGGTGGCGGCATAGTGTCCTAACTATAAAAAATAGAACAGATACCGACACTGAGGCTTGGTCCCGCCTCACGGAATTTGTTGCTGCCACTCGAAAAGAGTTCAAACATTGTCCCGCAACTTTTAACAATACTTATTATTAGAAAGTTAAATTGATGTGTAATTAAACAATATACTTACTTATATTACTATACCTACTTCATTTATTCAATTATGTTTAATATAATAAAGTCTTTAAAATTGAAATTGTATCTTTACAGCTAAACTATCATCCCCTGAGTCGAGACGAAATCTATTTATGAAATGTGATAAATGTAATGTCACAATTTCGAAAGATAAATATAAATATCATATGAGAACGAATATACACAAGAAAAATTGTTTGATAAAGTCCGAGTTCAGAAATATCGACATTATTGCTAGCGCATTTAAAAACAGAATCGTAACATATCGCATCAATCCCGCAAATGAAGTCGAGCACCTCACCCCCGAGGCGTTCCTGTGCGACCGTCAAAATGATGTATTAAAAGTTATAAATTTATCACTGCTTAAACACACATGCATTAAGTTAAATTTTGAACTGTTTGCTATCTTCGAGTTACCTCACTCGGGCACGAAACAGTTGAAATCGTTTATTAGAAAATATGATTGTGTATTTAATAACAGTGATACTAATGAGTTGTATTTGAATGCTTTAGAAACATTTAAAGAGAAGGTTACAGAATTTGAGCATTGCGAATCTGGTTGGTCTCTTGTTTCAGTGAGTCATTTAGAATTAAACGTTAATAAATACTGTCCAATGCGAGGCGGTACATTTATAGAGTTGCCTGCAGTTGTAAAAAATAATAAAAGTTGTTTGAATATACAGAACAAAGATGAACACTGTTTCTTATGGAGCATTGTCGCTGCATTGTATCCCGCCAAGAGTAATGTATGCAAAACAAGTTCATATCCACATTATTCAACTGTTCTTAAAACAGACGGAATGTCTTTCCCTCCATCGTGTAAAGATGTTAAATTATTTGAAGACATTAACGATATCAGTATTAATATTTATGGATTAAGTAAAAATAACTCAGTAACTGGGCCTCTATATTTAAGTAAAAACCGAAAGAAAAACCATGTTAATTTATTATATTTTGAACAAGGAACCAAAGGTCACTACTGCCTTATTAAAGATCTTATAAAATTAGTACGACGACAGTTTAGTAAATATAAAGGTAAAATATATATGTGTGAAGCATGTTTACGGTTTTTCTGTTCTGAAAATAGATATATATCACATAATTGTTCACAAGTTTTAACTGTATTACCTAGAAAGAATAGTACACTCCAATTCAAAAATTTTGATAGACAGCAAAAAAATCAATTTTGTTATATATGCCGATTTCGAAAGCCAAATTAAATTTTCAAAATCCAATGTTACAATTATCGGAAGAACAAGAAAAAAAATATCGGAACGCTACAATATGTCACATTTGTAATAATTTATTATTCGATGATAAGGTTCGCGACCACGATCATGTTACAGGTGAATATAGAGGCCCAGCTCATTCACGTTGCAATTTAATGCTTAAAGTGTGTTCATTTATACCAGTAGTCTTTCATAATTTAAGTAACTATGACTCACACTTGTTTATCAGGGAATTAGCTAAACACAATGGAGCAATTACAATTATACCAAAAACGAAAGAAAAATACTTGTCAATTACTAAATACATTGAATGTAAGGACTATAGTCGTTCAATACAAATTAAATTTATAGATTCATTTCATTTTCTGAGTTCAAGTTTAGACACCCTAAGTAAAAGTTTGTCCGACAAGGATTATATTTATTTAACAATGATGATTGACAATAAAAATCTACATTTACTTAAAAATAAAGGTATTTATCCATACGATTATATGGATTCCTGGCAAAAATATAACGAGACATCACTTCCAGCAAAGAATAATTTTTATAACACTTTGAATTTGAAGCATATAAGTGACTTAGAATATACCTACTCATGCACAAGCGGTGTGGAAAGAGTTTAAAATTAATTCCCTTGGTGAATATACCGACTTATACCTTAAATGTGATGTTCTATTGCTATGCGATATATTTGAAAATTTTAGAAACATAAGTTTAAAATACTATAAGTTAGAACCAGCCTATTATGTAACATCACCTAGCCTGAGTTGGGACGCCATGCTACTTTCAACGGGCATTCAACTTGACCTAATCGATGACGTTGAAATGTATCAAATGCTAGAAAGAGGAATACGTGGAGGATTAGTTCAGTGTTCCTTAAGAAATGCTAAAGCTAATAATAAATACTTACCAGGATTTAATGATTTCGATCCGTCTTCTTATTTGATATATCTAGATTGCAACAATCTATACGGACATGCAATGACTAAAAGTATGCCTGTTTCAGACTTCAAATTTTTAAACGATGATGAAATTAAAGATTTTAGTATTTTCAAAGTACCGGAAAATAGTGATATTGGCTATATACTGGAAGTGGATCTAGAATATCCTGAAAATTTACATGATTTACACAGTGAATTACCATTCGCTCCAGAGAAATTTATTCCTCCAGGAGGAAAATCTCCAAAGTTGATTGCGAATTTATATGACAAATATAACTACATCATTCATTACAATCATTTAAAAGAATGTTTAAAGAATGGTTTAATTTTGAAAAAAAAATCATCGTATATTAAGTTTTAGGCAAACCAACTTTCTAAAAATATACATTGATTTGAATACCAAACTGAGACAAGGGTCTTTAACTGATTTTGAAAAAGAGTTTTTCAAACTGATGATAAATGCAATCTTTGGGAAAACTATTGAAAATAGACGCAAACAGGTAAATGTGAAATTGGTAACAAAGTGGAGTTATACTGATAACATTACAAATAAACGAAACGGAGCCGAAAAGCTTATTTCTCGACCTAATCTAAAGAACATTTCAGTGTTCTCTGAAGACTTTGTAGCACTTCAATTTCGCCTAGAAAAAATTAAGCTAGACAGGCCAATCTATATTGGATTTTCGGTCTTAGAATACGCAAAGCAACATCTATACAAGTTTCACTATGATTTTATTAAAAAAAAAATACAAACAAAATGCAAAACTCTGTTACACAGATACTGACAGTCTGCTTTACTTGGTTTTTACAGACGATATTTATCGAGACATAAAGAGTCATCAATCAAAATTTGATACCAGCAATTTCGAATTAAATAATCCTTACTTCATACAAAGACTGAATGCTAAAATTCCAGGTTTATTTAAAGACGAACTTGGAGGAGATATCATTAAAGAATTCGCTGGTCTTAGAGCAAAACTTTATTCCATCGAAACTATGAAAACACGAATCAATAAAGCTAAAAGTGTTCCTAAGTGTATATCCGAAAAATTTACATTATCACTTTACAAACACTCATTATTTAATGATAATTTTTTTAAATGTAAAATGAATTTCATTAAGTCAATTAAGCATGTAATTTACTCGCAGGAAGTAAATAAAACTATAATAAATAATAATGATGATAAAAGGCAGATACTTTCAAATAGGATTGATACAATACCTTGGGGCCATTGTAAAGCTATGCTTTAGTTTACAATTACGTAATTAGGTATTTGACTTTGTTTATTTATGTTTGTAGATATTGATTGATAAAATCTATAAATAATGTATTAGATGATAATAAGTTAATAATGTATTTCCTATTTGTAATGTGTGTTCATTGTATTTCCAAACTTGTAATAGATTCATTAGAAATGTGATTGTTTTGTTCATATTCCCATTACCAATTATAAATTCCCTTCAATACATCAAGTAGGCACACCTAGACTAGAAGCCTATATAAAGCATTACAGTATACTTATTTTGCAGTCACGATAAAGTTCGTTAAGCATACTCAAACTCTTGAAGTAAATAATATAAAAGTGGTACAGCATGCTCGAAAAGTAAAACATAGTACACTATTTCCTAATACAATTCGCTGTATAATATGTGGTCCTTCCAACTGTGGCAAAACTAATATCATGTTAAATTTATTGTTACATGAAAATGGGTTAAAGTTTAGGCATATATATTTATATTCAAAGACAGCCTTTCAACCAAAGTATCGATATCTCCAGCTTATCATGAAGAGCATTCCGGAAGCAAAGTTTTTTATATATAATGACAATAGTGAGATTATTCATCCCAATGAAGCCTTGACTAATTCAATTATGATTTTCGATGATGTTGCTTGCGAAAACCAAGTAAACATTCGAAATTATTTTGCTATGGGAAGACATAGACAGATTGACTGTTTTTATTTATCTCAGACTTATTCAAAAATACCCAAACAACTGCTCAGAGACAATGTTAATCTATTGATTGTATTTAAGCAAGATGATATCAATTTAAAACACATATACAATGAGCATGTTAATACTGATATAGATTGGATAAAATTCAAAGAGCTTTGTACTACTGTGTGGATAGATCAATATAGTTTTCTTTTCATAAATAAGGATTGCGCACTAAATGAAGGAAGATATAGACGGGGATTTGACACATTTATTTACTTTTAAACTGGTTATATAACCTTGTTTTTATTTACAAAACTCATTTTAAGTCGAGAGTCTGGATTGAATGGCTGAGATTAAAGTTTCTAAAATGGATATAAATTTAAAAGAGCAACTTATAAAATCAGTAAACAAGATAAAAAACAAGATAACTATGATTAAAAATGAAGAAGATGAAGCTAATATTAAATTGAAAAAGGTTTTTAAATCGATAACAGATCCTTTGGAAACACTGGTCAGTATAAATGGGAAAGTTAAATCACATGTTAATACTCCATCATTGATGGATGTGAATAATACAAACGAAAATTTGAACTCGTCTGCAGGATACGAAAATTTTAAAGACTTATTAAATGCCGATTCTAATCAACATTCAGAATATTATGATTATACTGATGAAGATGATGATAAAAAATTGATAAAATCAAGTGACGACACACTCTTGTCTCTAAAAAAGGAAGACATGATTGATATGTACGAAAACATCAACGTACCATTCGGTATTCGTAGTGTTAATAAGAAACTTATGATGGGAAACACTCCTGTAAGCTTATCATTTATTAATGATGCTACGAACTGTCAAAAAAAATACGTGGTTACCATAAATAATAAAAATTATGACTTAACCGCGGGTTTGAAGGAGCTTTTAATGCGCAACAAACCTGATCTTAATCTTGTAACTGAAAAAGATAAAACTGAGTACAAAGAAATGTTAACTAAAACAAATGTGCACAAACGGGACTGGGACCCAAACGGACAATTAAAAGGTGACAAAGGACTAAAATATTGTAAAATTATTAAACCTTTATTTGTTCAACCGAATGATGCAGATGAAGGCGTGCGGAAACAAACGCAAAAATTAAAAATTGGCGGTTATTTACCTGAATTAAAACAGTATAAAAATAATACAGATTATATTTATTGGGATGATCCGAACGAGCTGATTGAAAGACTAAAACTTTTAATCGCATCTAGAAACGCAGGTAACAGCAATCACGATAATGAAATTATGTCAATCATTGAAGAATTAAAGGAGGCTGGTATTATAAAAGAGTAAGATTGTTGAACAATCGTCATTTTGATAAGTAAACTAAGGCATATTAGACATGAATATCAAACACAATATCAAAATTGGTAACATTGATAATTATCAAATTTTAAGTAATAAAACCTTGGCTGTGGAAGAGTCTGGTTTGTATAATGGTGTTGATAAAGAGTATGTTGATAAAATAGTAGAGGATTGTTTGAAAAAAGTGTCATATCTCACCAAACAAATTGTGATTTTAACACAGCAAGTAAAAAAAGTTGAAAAAGATATTATGTATAAAGAACTTGAAGAAAAAGTTAGCAAGCATCTTGGGTGTAGCATATGTTATAAATAAAGATCTTGTCATCAAAATTAAAAATTAAAAATAATTAACAAGCACTATGAGCAAAGCAGATGTTGTAAATGAAATTCATAAAAATGTTAGAGTGAACTTCCCTCGGAGAAGTGTAATATTAAAAGATATAGATGATCTCTGGCAAGCAGATTTGATAGACATGCAGAGTACATCAAAATGGAATGCTGGGTATAAATACATATTGGTGATTATTGACGGTTTCTCGAAATATGCTTGGGCATTTCCACTCAAGCGAAAGACTAAAGAAATTGTTTCTAAACAGTTTCAAACATTGTTTGCAAAAGGGCGTTTTCCGAAAAATTTACAAACAGATAATGGTACAGAATTTTATAATAATACATTTAAAAAAGTTACTGAAAAGTACAATATTAATCATTACTCTACATTTTCTACAAAAAAAGCTTCAATAGTAGAAAGATTTATAAGAACTCTAAAAAATAAACTGTACAAGGAATTTAGTTTAAAAGGCAATTATAAATGGATTGATGGAAATCTTGACAAGAAAGTTTACGAATATAATCACACTTTTCATAGAACTGTAGGAACCCGACCATCAGAAATTAATCATAATAATAAAGCAACTGTATTACAGAGATACATTAACAATTCAATGTCTAAGAAAATACCAAATCGCAAAAGAATTCAAGTCGGAGATTTTGTAAGAATCAGTAAATATAAAGGATGTTTTGAGAAAGGGTTTACACCTAATTGGTCTTCAGAAATATTTAAGATTACAAAAGTCCAACCCACTAAGCCTACTACATATTTATTAAAAGACGCAAGGTCAAGACCTATTTTAGGAGCATTCTATGGTCAAGAAATCCAGAAAACTGCATATCCTGAAGTATATCTTGTTGAAAAAGTTTTGAAAAGCAAAGGAAACAAAGTATATGTAAAATGGTTAGGTCTACCGTGTAGTGAAAACAGCTGGATAGATAAAAGTAATCGATTGTAAATGTAGATGTCATACGAATAAACGATTACTGACTTTTATTAGGAGCAATGTCAATGTCAAATATCATATAGAAGATGTACGTAATCCTTGTAAGCAGACTAAATAATACGGAAAATAGTTAAATTCAGGGATCGTATACCAGTATTCTTTTCATACAAAAATACCGGTATTCAATTTCGGTATCTCGCTTATTGTTAAATATTTTTGCTCTTCAAATAATTTATATAATAGAATAGTGGTATTACCCAATTTACAGTCGAAAATATCAAGGAAATAATGCAAATTCAGGAAGATATTTCAATTTTAATTAATACCGGTATTGATCCCTGGTTAAATTAACATTTTGAATACAAGTCGACTTCTTAAAAAGTCGAATCTACTTGATCGACTTCTTAAATACATTAATTCACTTCTCATTGTGTATGATTTGATAAGTTCGAAGAGGATTTATAGTTTAAACAACACCGTTTTGAATAGATGAATTACGACTTTTAAATAGATCGGTACACCCTGATCGACATCTTAAATAGAAGAATTCAGTTTTTTGAATTGTTGAAATTAGGGGATCTGGATAACTCAGATCTGTATCCAGATACCCTAATTTTAACCTACTAACGACGTGTTTATTGTAGGGAAACTGCAAATTCAAAATGCTACGAGAAAAGTGTCGCTACACATCAATACAAATGTATTTATTATTTTGATATTTGGTAAGATGTGATTACCGGTTTATTGGCGTAAATATTTTTATGAAGTTTTTGGTAAACGATAATACTGTATTTAATTTAATAAATTTAACACGGCATTAGCTACTAACAAAGTTTTAAAGGGACAGTATTCGTTCGTAAATATTAGTAACAACTATTTGCGTACTATGTAATGCCAAATCAGATCATGTCACGAACCGCTATCCCACAATACCTTCTTTCTTTTTGCCGCTTGGCCATCGCAAGGTACGTTTATCTCTGCCTTCGATTAGAAATTAGAAAGAAATAGATACCTAGTCATGCCATATATTCTGGCCCTCGTAGAATGGGCCCTGAAGGGTTGTTTTATTAACATTATAATATGGATTCCTAAAAATAAAACATTTATTCTAAATGACCACCCTTTAGCTTTAGCACACTCCTTCAAACGGTCTAGCCACTCGTTTATGACAGCACGCTCATTTTGATGGGTATAGAAGCCGCTGCCTTCAGAGTCCCAACATTACGGTAAGGCTTAGAACGGGCCTTCTCCTCTAAAATGTCCCACAGGCGGTAGTCCAACCGATTAAGATCCGGACTTCCCGAAGGCCAATCTTCAGCTGCAATAAAGTCCGGTTAAATGCGTTTCCAGCCAACTTCGCGTTGTTTTATCTTTGTATGCTGGGGCCGAGTCTTGTTGAAATAGGCAATGCTTGCCGGCGAATTAATTATCATTTTGTAGCTTAAGTATCTTATCCAAAATATTATTCTCATAGTTTATCGCACGTATTTTTACGCCTCGTTCACAAAATCGAAGCTGTGTTACACCTTAGTAAGACACTCCCACAAAACCATGAAATATGCAGGGTGGTTTCCTCTTTCTACTCTAGGATTTTTTTCAAAATCTTCTTGAGAGCAGAGCTATGAGCGTAAACTTTGTCATTTTGGCGGTTGAACTTTTCTGCTGTCCTTAAACAAAAATGCGGCTAAAGGATCATACGACCTTTTTGAGTAATCGATACAGCGTGATTCAACTGCTTATTAGCTATCGATCTAAATATCTGGGTTTGGTGTCAATATTTTTAGAAACCACCGAGATACAGCCTTCATGCTAGCGGCTAAATGAATAATTTTTGGGCTTTTATTACCAAATGGCAGTTACTTAACGCTGAGGGCGATAAAAAATTGATAGCTGCCAATTTTTAAACGTAAAACAAGACCAAAAAGCGGTTTTAATTAAAGTGGTAAAAAATTATACCTTTGCCCTCCCTTGGCTAAAAATACCTATAATTTGTAATTATACAACTTGATATTTAATTCGCTTTGACGTAGTAATATATTGCATTATGCTTTTATACCGCATTTAGAATAAATTCATATTTTGTAAGTCATCACAGCATTTCTCGTTTTTCGTTGAAGAAAAAATGCTTCCGACCAAGGTGACATGTTCTCAAAAGTTGGCGCAGTTAATCCAAATTTAGAAATCGTGTAGCAAGTAAGTACTACTTAATCTGGGTGAAAAAAATACAGCTGCTTTTCGTCTATGCGACCTATATTCTGTTCAATTTTGTATTCATCCCAAAATGCTCAGACTTTTAATTCGACAGTTTCGATCGATGTAATAAACATCATTTACCTAATGCAATTTGACCAATACAGGCAGCAGCTTCCCCAAATTATTGGACATAAAAATATATTTTGATTGCAATTCATAGCACAAGACCAGTTTTTTTCATTTATTCTTCAATTAACCGCCTCTTTCTCAAGCATAGATCATATCAAATTCACCACATTTAGCTTTTTTTAATCTAGAAGGCAATTAAAGTCGCGTGGCCGTTTTCTAATCACGTCTTTTTGCATAGGTTTAACTAGACATACCTTGCTAGAAAGCGGCTATATCATGACTTTTAGTTACGTTTTCTATATAACTGTTTTGTTTTTGAAAAATCTATCCCGTATAACCTGAATTTCTGAGGTAGAAGGCCGCTAAACATATTTTAACCGTCATGTAATTTATTTCATAAAATTCAACGGATCCATATCCACATGTGTGTACTTATTATAGCTAAAAAGAAAAATTGAAGACTTCAGTTATAAAAAGAAAGTAAAAACATACCAACTTTATATATAAATATAAAGGAAGCCTCAAATGTAAGTGTATATAAATTACTTGGATATCGCGCACCAGTTTTTAGACACGTATACTTTAAAACGTTTTGGTCATAACTCAAATGATCCTCTTGTATTTAACTGATTTTTAGTTTGAGGACGGCAGTTTCGTTCCACGATAAAAAATGTTTCGTCTGTAAACAAAATATTACGAAATTTTGCATGCCGTTGCCACAACTCCTTCGCTCTCATTGCTCTTATATGTCGCAGAGCAGCAGTCAGCCGGTGACCGTACTTTGACGATAATCCCCAAGTCTAAGGTCTTGTTTGGTGAAATCTTAATTTCCCTAGCCATGATTTTCTGCTTGCGGAGTGGATTTCTACGAATTCGTTCGGCCACAGCTTTTATTGCCGCCAGAAACCAGTTTCCGTGTCTTACGTGGTTGACCGCTTCTTGACCTGTCATTGACCAAGCCCATTTCTGTATATCGCTTGATGGTACGGTAGATACATTTCTTTGATATATTCGAGGGTTCGACGAGTCCGAAAATGGGCACCTGGGTAGCTTATAACTGCAATACGATTCTCTTTGATATCCCGCTGCATCTTTAAGATAAAAAGTACTGAAGTCCCGACGTATATTTACGCATAGCCAAGAAACAGAAGCACATCGTACATTCTTTTATTAAATTTAAAACAACCAAATAGTTGGGACAGAATTTGTGACAAGACTAGACTAATTTAAATGACTAAAACTCTGCGAAAATGTTGATATAAATAATATAATAATTATAACTGAATAATTTTGTTCTTTACTTTATGCTAGTTTAATTTGTTTGATTATTTTAATAAATAATCTTATTAGATTAATTATTTATGATAGTTTTCTTCTACACTATGTCATTTTATTATTTCGATGTCATTCAATATTGCACGGTTATTTGAATATATTGTTATTATATTCCTGAGAACAACAAAGCTATAATACAATGCAGTTATTTTGTCTGGTTTTAAATATTGTAACAATAAATCGTTATGTTCTTTAAAAATATTAATTTTACTGTAGTTATTTTTGAACCAGCCAGAAGTATTAAACGAAGGAGTTATTTTTTCATGTTCCTGATACTTTAGGTATGTATGTACTTAAAAAGTTATGGATTTTGATTTGCCAATCAGTATTTGAAATAAACTTAAAAGTTATACTATTAAAATTATTTTTGTTTTTTTTATTTGGAAACCCAATAAATAAGTAAGTACCTACGTATAATTATTTCCCATAAAAGGTTTACTACCCCATTTACGTAAAATATTGCTTGCCTTTAAAAAAGAAAAATTGAGTTTAAATCGAATCTAAACCTTATATTAACAAGTTTAAAATACAATATTCATCGTCTTGTTTCTTTCTGTTTAAGGACTCGAACACAAACATATAAGCACCCATAGTTTGGCTAATACCATTACTAGACGGACTTACTAAACTACACGGGAAGTCCGTCTACTCGCCGAATTTTAAAAAATATTATTGTTTTTGCTTAATTTGTGATTAAAATTATCTGTCACTATAGCTGAACTACTATTCATGAAATTTTTCATCGTATGCGATTACAACCGCTAACGTAGGTGAATAATTAACGCAGCTAGATCACTTCGAACTTTTAAAAAAATTAAGTATGCCGATCTTGCCCACAGTCACTTATATAATTAATTCATACAGTACGACACGTAGAATAAAATGATAGTTTCGTTAAAAGCTCTATCCAAAGAAAAAAACCCAATATTCCACCTTCAGTTTCGAAAGACAGAAGACGTGTAAAAGTAGGCAAATTAATCACTAAAAATAATAAGATTTTTTTACGCTCTCTTGGATTTAAAATACAAAAATGCTTCAAATAACGGATTTGCCACATCATGACAATATATGATCAAACGAGCTTCGCAAGCGAAGTTCGATCAATATTATATGACTCGCTTCATTGGAAGATATAATTAAGTTTACATTATTGTAGTTTATTTAATCTACTGGCAACATTTTGCACGCTTATTTTAGAGAGATTTAAAAAAATAAGTATTTAAATTGACTAAAAACATTCTTAAACCCCACCATGTCGGGTAACCTCCTAGCATTCTGTCCTCATTATTTTTAGAGATGATTAGATGCAAAACTTTTGACTGAGTATACTGGGGGGGGTGGGAAATTATATCTTCCAATGAAGCGAGTCATATAATATTTATCGAACTTCGCTTGCGAAGCTCGTTTGATCATATATTAATATTTCCTCGCTCCATTGTTCGATATAATTAAGTTTACATTATTGTAGCTATTTAGAGACAAAGTTTTGCATATATTTTAGGAAACAAAATTAAATTATTTTAATTTGATTTAGTTTTTTAATTAGTAGCCTTTGATTCATACATGAACAATATATATCTACTTATCTTATAAATTATAATCTTAATCAGTCTGATAATCGCTTACAATTGTTCGAAATCAGTTATAAGTTGCATACTGCTCTTGCAAATATTCCCTCGTCTGTAATTTGACGGTTATAAAATTTAGCGAAAATTTGTGAGGTGGAGGTCCACCCTGCAGTCTTCCTAATAAGGTCGACATTGACCCCTGCCGAGGCGGCTGTGGATGTGGCAGCATGGCGCGTGCTGTGTGCGCTAAATGTTGCCACATCCACATCACTTTCTGCTAGAACCTGCTTTATCCACCTACTTATTGACTGTGCTGTTGCGTCCCTATGAGGACGCTTCACAGTTATTAAGAGGCGTTCAGAGTTCTGCGGTCGTTTGTCACTAGTTATTGCTAAATAGTCACGGAGGACTGTGGCCCCCATTTGGTCATTTTGGTCACTGTAATGGTTTGCTGCTAAAACAACATCAACCGAGTTGCTGTTGTTGCAGTTATTCCTTTCTCTATCAGCGCTTCTGCACATTTTTCTCCTTCAACAAACGATATTCTTCCTCCTGGACAGGGACCATTCTGATATCTAAAATTCATTTTATTCGTTGAAAATGTAGCTTCACGCATGAAGTTCCAAACTGGAATGGAACCTTACCACCCGTATGCGTTCTTATATCAATTTCAATAGTATCAAACTCTCTACGCAAAACAGGTATGTAATGTGCAGGAGAAAAACCGTGCATTTTATAGGCTCCATAAATGTATTTTGTTGGATCAAGCGGTATTATTCTTACTAACGATGTCATAACATCCCCCACCACTTGAGGTTGAACAATATCTGTATATATAAACAATTGTGATGGTAGGCCCAAATACAAATTAATAGGATATTTTCTAACTTGACATTGAATAAGATTTGTGTTCGGTTTAAAACCTAACTGAAGGTTTAGTATTGGCGTTGCATGTACGGAAATAATGTCTTTATGTGAGGAAGTTACCTTAACAACTTTTGATATTCCGTCATAGCTGAATTTAACTTTGTTCCTCAATAATGAGTTTTCATTAAAAGCAGATAAAAAGTGATCAATATCGTCATAAGTCGTTGCTGGAATATGTGACTTATATTCAACAATCACAGGTAGCTTTTCGCCTGGCAATCTCCTGGCAAGAGATACGGTATAATTTTTTGGGGCAATTCAACTAACCGAGATCAGGTCTTTCTAGCGCAGAAAAGATGCATAAGAGCAATATGTAATCTACACGTAACGGATGCTGCAGGCCGCACTTTAAAGCATTACAATTATTGACCTTGCCATCTTTATATATATACGAAGTCTCGATATTTGTAAGAGCGAACTTAAATAAGTTTAAAACTCGCCTTGCTGGGAATGCGAGACGCAAGGTGTAATTAGGCCTAAAATATGTAAAACTGCACTTTTCAAAAAAAGTGTTTTTGGTATGGCACCGACTATTTACAATAAATTACCTGATAGTATAAGAAATTCTGACATTGATAGTTTTAAGAGAAAAGTATTGAGTTTATTAATTGACAAATGTTATTATTGTGTGCATGACTTTTTAATGGATAATTTTGAATAATACCTAAGATTAAGAGAATTTCAAACATTTATATGACATGTATATTTGTATGCCAACTGGCAGTTTATAGTGATACCTTGAACATTTTGTACATCCTTTTATGATTATTATGACCTATGAACACAAATAAATTGATTGATTTGATTTTGATTAGATAGACTTGGGAATTTGTCGTCCTTCAGATAGTCCTTGGGCAAGCCCACTACACATGGTTAAGAAGAAAAACGGAGAATGGAGGCCTTGTGGTGACTATCGATGGTGCTCGATTTTACATATATAACGGAAAACAAACGGATTTTCAGCAAGATCGACATTCGGAAGGCCTATCATTGTATTCCAGTAGAAGATGTAGAGAAGACGGCGATCATTACCCCATTCGGGCTTTTCGAGTTTCCAAGGCCTTTTGGATTGCGTAACGCAGGGCAGACTTTCCAAAGGTTCATGGATGCAATTTTCAGGGATCTGGATTACGTGTTTGTTTACGTAGATGATTGTTTAAGTGCCTCAAACGACGAGGAAACCCATTACAAGCATTTGGAAACAGTATTTTCACGCTTAAATAATAATGGAATAACGGACAATCTTGAGAAGAGCGAGTTTTGCAAGGGTGAAGTTGATTTTCTAGGTTATCATATAACGAGCCAGGGAATCCGCCCAACTGACGAGAAATTTTTGGCTATCGAAGAATTTCCAAAACCTCGCACCGTAAAGGAGTTAAGAAAATTTTTAGGAATGGTGAATTTTTACCGAAGTAACCTTCCACGAGCAGCACGTCACCAGGCTTTATTAAGCCAGTATTTCCGTGATTCCAAGAACGACAATTCTCCCATAGAGTGGACACCAGACACAGAAGAAGCATTTAAAATTTGCAAGCAAAACATGATGGATGCAGTAACCATAGCACACCCTTCGAGGAATGTTGCTCTCGCCCTTATGACTGATGCCAGCTCAGCGTGTGTCAGTGCAGTATTAAATCGAAGAAATGGTGGTGAACGGCAACCTTTGGGATATTTTTCAAAGGGACTCAGCAAAACACAAAGAAAGTATTCAACCTTTGATAGAGAGCTACTGGGCATTTATATGGCAATTAGGCATTTTAATCGACTCATTGAAGGGAGGCAGTTTACGATTTTTACTGATCATAAGCCTTTAACATTTGCATTTACCAAGAAACCGTCGATTACGGATACGCCAACGCGCGTACGTCAGTTGGATTACATATCGCAGTATAGCACGGATATTCAACATATCAACGGTCGTGACGATGTTGTGGCTGACGCTTTATCACGTACTATCAAAGAGATATCTACGCCATCGCCAGTCGACTACGAGGAAGTAACAAGATGTCAGCGGAATGAACCTGGGTTGGAGAAGTTAAAAACCAGCAAAAAATAAAAAATTGTGGTACTTAGGCTGTCAAACTCGGGGATTGCCGTAACCTGTGACACATTCACTGGGACTGCTCGTCCATATTTACCAGAGAAGGTCAGAAGGGTGGTTTTTGATGCGCTACATGGCATGAGTTACCCTGGCAAACGCACCACAAGGAAAATGATAACTCTGTAACGGGGCGCTTCGGCTCCACGTCAACATTAACCTCGTCCTGGGCAACTCTACTACTGGACTGGAGGTTTTTATAGATAACTCAGGGGGATCAGGAATTAGGGTTTAAATAGTAAACACAGTTCAGTATAATATGAAGGCTTTATGCCTGTTTATTCAAGAATAACAGTAGCGGTTAGTGCTCAATAGTTAGTACTTAATTCTAAATGGGTCGGGAAGCTTCCCGGTGCTCAGACGCTGCGCAACAGCACCGCACCCGGTCAGCAGGACCGCTCCCTAGTGCTCAGACGCTGGGTAACAGCACCGCACCTAGGTTACGGAGGATGGGATACCTTCCTGTGCTCAGACGCTGGGTAACAGCACCGCACCAGGTTGGTCGGATCGCTCCCTAGTGCTCAGACGCTGGGTAACAGCACCGCACCTAGGTCACGGGATTTAGGATACCTTCCTGTGCTCAGACGCTGGGTAACAGCACCGCACCAGGTCGGTCGGATCGCTCCCTAGTGCTCAGACGCTGGGTAACAGCACCGCACCTAGGTCACGAGAGGGGAGGAGGGAGGAGGCGAGAGGGAGGCACTACTTAGTGTTCTCAAGCTTCAGGGGCGCCCGGAGACGACCCTTCGACCATCAGAGCACACTACGCAGTGCTGGTTAGTACGGGAGTGCCTCCGCTTATAAAGGCCGTCGGGCGAAGCCGGGGGGTCGCGCGCGCGGGGTGGCGGCCGTACACGGTGCTGTGGTGTCGTGGAGGCGCGCGCGGCGTGTGACGTCAGCGGTGCGTTCGGTGCCCGGCGGCGCTCGTTACATTCCCCCTCCTCCTCTGGAGATTTTTACCTGGAAAAATCACTGTTATTATATTTGAAATACATTCCTTCGCTATTCCCTGCGGGGAAAGTCCCTATAAATCGGTAATTCGTAACGAGCGGTTCAGGTTTAGTCGGCCAACAAAATAAGGTTCAAATTTATACATATTAATTGTCGACCCTTCGGTTTTTTGTACTGGGTTTTAATCCATTTTATTGACAAAGTTTTATTTGTATGACTCCCTTTTATTCCCTCTTTAATTATTGTAGGTATTAATTTAAAAGAAAACACCCATATACTGTCATGTACGGAACCCCTATTTTTATCATCAACTTATGACACGGCAATATACTAATACGGAACTCTGCATACAACAACAACCATTATCATACGTTTGCAATCAATGTTTACTACTATGCGCTATCTCCCTATTCGGACAACACATTTTTATTTCGGTCGGTGGCGGGTGGATGGACAGCGCTCGTCGGCCGCGCGGCTTAAACCCACCTTCATTTTACTTATCGCGCCGCGAGCCGTGTGCCTCCGTGCACAAATATAAGATTGGTTAATTATTGTTGAATGTTACGGCGTGTCGTACTTGTCAAGCGGTTCTAACCCTTATACCAAGTTAGTTTTGGTTTGGTTTCGTTTGCGCGTTATTCGTACTGTTAACGTTTACACAAAGAAACTAATGGGATTTACTAGGCTTTTTTTTCCTTTTAAATACTAATTCGATCATTTCGGGGTCCCAGTATTTTTTAAGTTTACCGTCGTCCCGTTCTTGTTTTTTTTGGAGGTCTTGTTCTGGTGACGGCTTCGTATGCTTTATTTATTGGTCTTGACAAGTTGCCGCTATTGACGGGTTCACGCGGTTTATTTGCCCTGTTAGTGCGTAGCATGTCCGGCTTCCCTTCGAGTGACGCATGATCTTGACTAGACGGTTTTTTCTGATTGATCGGTTTTAATGGACGGAATGGTTGGATTTGTTCTACCGGTTTTTCTTGCCGTAACGGTCGGTTTTGTATTTTTGATTTTGCTTGACGGAACGGTTTGTTTTGTTGTAACGGTTTTTCTTGACGGTACGGTTGGTTTTGATCTGACTGTTTTAATTGGCGGAACAGTTTCGACGGACGGGCCGGTTTAGGCAGGGTTATTTCATGCGCTAGTGTTAAAACGGGTCTGGGTTCGACATTTTTGGGTGTGCTAATTGATTGTAAGTTCGGTTTCTCGGTTATAGCATTGACAGAAGACCCCTGTTGTTCCCAGAGTAGTTTAAGTCCTACCCTACGTAATACGTCCATGCCTATGATAGCACAAGTAGCTGCCGGTAATACTCGCACCCAATGTTTTAGGACGGTACCTTGTATTTCTAAGTCTACTAATAAGTTTCTGTTAATTTCTGTCTTTGTACCGTCTGCCAGCCCGATGTTTCTAATTTTACTCGATTTAATGATGGTACGGCTATCGCATTCCACATATATTTGTTGATTAATATAAGTATTAGTGGACCCCGTGTCTACCAGGCATTTATAGGTTTTACCCCCTATACTAACATCAATATAAATCCTGTTGTCCTCTCTAGGTTCCTCATTCGCGGACCCTATCTCTCCCCCCTTAGTTTTCGCGTCATAAATTCCGCAACAATTCCTACTTAGTACTCCTACTTTACCACAAGTACTGCAGAATAAACGTTTGCTATTCCTACATGTTCTAGCCGAGTGCCCTGGTTTCCCACAGGACCAGCAACATCTCAATGGATTGTATTCGGTATGAATTTTCCTAACTTTATTCGAATTGGTCGGTTCATGGCACTCGGAGGTTGTCCCTTGTTGCGGTTCGGATGTATCACTTATCCGTCTTCGGAATTTATCTTGAACGATGTGTTCGTAGTCGGCGGTTATTTGTATAAGTTCGTGGAGCGTTTTAAAGTCACGTCTTCGAACGTATAGTTTGTAATTCGGATGCATATTTTCATAAACCCTTTCAATTTGTTCCGTTAATGGTAACTTCCCATATCTCCTGATTAACGTTTGTAAGTCCGTTAAATAACTCATGAAACTTTCATTAAACTTCTGCTTTCTCGCGATTACTTTTTCTATGAGGTTCGCCTCGTAATTACTAGGGAAATAACAAAGCTTAAAAAATATCACAAAGCTATACCAGGAGTCCCAAGTTCCTATGTTGTTTCTGTACCACAGCAACACCTTTCCCTTTAGCAGCCTAGGTAAAATTTTCAGGACGTCTACCCCCTTGATGCCGCTCGCGGCTACCAATTCCTCTAATCGTTCATAAAACTCTATCGCATTATCTGTGACATCAAAGAATATGTTCCAATCTTCCACTATTTTTCCTAGGTCTCTTAAAGGTTGTTCTTTGGAGCTACTGCGGTTCGGTTCGGTATCCGGCATTTCGGGGAGAATTTCGTTAGCGGGTGTTTGGTATTCCTGATCACGTACGTATTCTACCAAATTCTTCCGAAGTTGATCTACAGTAAGGTTTTCGACCCCTAGCCCCCTACTCTGAGATTCTAGAATCAACTCGGGTTTCTTTAAATCGTATATCCAAGCGGTCGGCATCTAGTAAACGGACGGAGCGGTTGTCGCGGATTTCCTAACAATCCCGACGGTTTTTATGTATTAACGGTATATTTGACTATGCTTGATTTAATTTACGGTTGTTTATTCGTACTTGTTAGAGATTTAATTAAAAAAAAACGGTTAATTTGGCTCTAAATGTGATTAATTATATTCGGTACTTGCTGTGTCCCTATAAGTCCTGATCCTGAGCAAATAAAGACTCTAAAAATGAGTTTTTAAGTTGGGCGCCAAATGTAACGGGGCGCTTCGGCTCCACGTCAACATTAACCTCGTCCTGGGCAACTCTACTACTGGACTGGAGGTTTTTATAGATAGCTCAGGGGGATCAGGAATTAGGGTTTAAATAGTAAACACAGTTCAGTATAATATGAAGGCTTTATGCCTGTTTATTCAAGAATAACAGTAGCGGTTAGTGCTCAATAGTTAGTACTTAATTCTAAATGGGTCGGGAAGCTTCCCGGTGCTCAGACGCTGCGCAACAGCACCGCACCCGGTCAGCAGGACCGCTCCCTAGTGCTCAGACGCTGGGTAACAGCACCGCACCTAGGTTACGGAGGATGGGATACCTTCCTGTGCTCAGACGCTGGGTAACAGCACCGCACCAGGTTGGTCGGATCGCTCCCTAGTGCTCAGACGCTGGGTAACAGCACCGCACCTAGGTCACGGGATTTAGGATACCTTCCTGTGCTCAGACGCTGGGTAACAGCACCGCACCAGGTTGGTCGGATCGCTCCCTAGTGCTCAGACGCTGGGTAACAGCACCGCACCTAGGTCACGAGAGGGGAGGAGGGAGGAGGCGAGAGGGAGGCACTACTTAGTGTTCTCAAGCTTCAGGGGCGCCCGGAGACGACCCTTCGACCATCAGAGCACACTACGCAGTGCTGGTTAGTACGGGAGTGCCTCCGCTTATAAAGGCCGTCGGGCGAAGCCGGGGGGTCGCGCGCGCGGGGTGGCGGCCGTACACGGTGCTGTGGTGTCGTGGAGGCGCGCGCGGCGTGTGACGTCAGCGGTGCGTTCGGTGCCCGGCGGCGCTCGTTACAACTCAAAGATTTATCTGAACCGATACGAACAAGGATATTAACAGGTGGTGTGAAGGTTGCATCACTTGCCAGAAAGCCGAAGTATGGAAGCACACTAATTCACCAGTGGGCAAATATTTGTCATCTCAGCGTTTTGAGCATATACACATAGACATAGTAGGGCCATTGCCTATATCCCAGGGCAAAAGATATCTGGTGACGATTATCGATCGGTGCACTTCGTGGCCTGAGGCTTTTCTAGTCGATAGCATTACTGTCGAAAGCGTTGCACATGTGGTATTTGAGGGATGGATATCGAGATTTGGGTGTCGGTTGCGGATAACTACCGATCAGGGGCGGCAGTTCGAGTCTAGGACGTTTGACTTCCTATCAAAATTTTTGGGAGTGCAAATAATTAAAACCACCCCGTATTCATCATCATCATCATCATATCAGCCGAAAGACGTCCACTGCTGGACATAGGCCTCCCCCAAGGCTCTCCACTTAGACCGGTCTTGTGCCTTCCGCATCCATCGCGATCCCGCCATCCTTACGATGTCGTCGCTCCATCTTGTTGGAGGCCTACCAACAGCTCGTCTCCCGGTCCGTGGTCGCCATTCGAGACCACCTCACCGCCACCCCGTATTATCCGCAAGCAAATGCAAAAGTGGAAAGATTCCACAGATCACTTAAATCATCCTTGATGGCCAGGAGCGCCGGGGCGCACTGGATCGACGAGTTGCCGTCGGTGCTACTTGGGTTAAGAAGTTGTTTAAGAGATGATACGGGATTCAGTGCAGCCGAAGTGGTATATGGGGTACCTATCAAGCTCCCTGGTCAATTTTTCGAACATCAAATTCAGACGGAGACTTTCGGCGATTATATGGACAAGTTGAGATAAAGCATAACAAAGATTACAGCAACTCCCAAACGTCACAGAGAGCGGCAAACTATTTTCGTTCACCCGCATTTAGAGCGATGTTCCCACGTTTTCATTAGATGCGAAACAACGCGTCCAGGGTTGACACCACCATATTATTATGAAGGTCCATTTCCAGTAAAAGAGCGCACTGACAAAGTATACAGAATTTTACGCGGAAATAGAGTCCGTGGTGTCAATTGATTGTGTCAAACCGGCATTTTTAATTGATGATTCAGAAGTCTGCGACGGTGAGCAAGCGAATTCGCGCACGTACGTCACGAGGTCTGGGCGCTTAGTAAAGTTCAAACGCTGACAAGTATAAAAATCTGTTGACTTTATTTTTGTGTGTAAGAAAAAAAAAAGCTTTTGGTTACTTTGGAGAGCAGCTTTTCACCCTCCATCTTCACCGCGCTCTGAACCACCTCCAGCTCTCGGGAGATCTGGGTTACCTGCTCCTCCTGGCCGACTGCTGAACCCCCTGAGCCAACCCCTGGACAGTGCTCTGTAGGTCATTTAACTTACCCTGCGTCTTGTCGCCATTATGCACTGTTTTGTCACATGAGGTGACCGCTCTGCGGACGTCTTCCCGTATGGCGGTTGTTACGTCCATCACCTGCTTAATCATCCCTCAGCCGCCTCACCTCTACTATCACTTCATTTCCCGCGAGGTGTTCGCCCCTTACAGCTGGTCTTGCGATGGAATCCCTGTTGTCCCCAATGCTGGCCCGGATCGATTTCAGGTTCTCCTGTATATGGTTGTTGCTTCCTCCCTCCGTCGCCAGCACCTGTGGCCTCCCGCTATTCAGCGCAGATGTTTTTAGTTGCTCAAGGGGATCGCCAATATCTTTGATCATGATTGTTCTTTGGGCTGCCAGTTCTCTGACAATCGCCTCCAAGGTCCTCCGGTCCCGGGTAGTATCCGCTTTCGACGTTTCTATTATGGTCTTAAGATCCCTTGCGTGAGTCCTTTCCAGGACCGATAGCCTTTTCTCCTGTGCCAACTTTTCTCTCTGGTACTCCATTATGTGACGCGATCTAGAGTCCGCCAATCGCAAGACCAGCTCATACAGCATCTGGAGGGACTCCACTACCGTTTCCCTCACTGATCTCTTTATATTCCCAGTTGACTCTAGTGCCTCCTAGGCCGCCTGTAGGATTCTGTTGGCCTTTTGGGGAAATTCGCTAATGAGGCCACCCCCCATCGCTCCCAAGTCCACCGAGCAGACCGAGCGATCATCTAAGCCAAGGGTCACCTCCGCCGCCCCCTCCAGATCAACAGGCTCACTCGCCAACCGGGTACGCTCAGTGACCTCCACAGCCGTCGCCTCGCGGATCTGCGTTCGGATACGCAGAAGCGCGGACTGGCCCTCGGCCAGGAAAATCTGATGGTGATTAAGCAGCCGACGGCGACCTTAATCCGCCTCCTGCCCCAAAAGAATCATCGTCAACTACCACTATATCCCCGGGCCGCTCCGGCTGCGGAGCTCCACTACCCGACAGCCTGGGTTCGGGCCAAACAACCTTCCTCTATGATTAGAGGGGTCAACACCTCCATCCTCACCTCCCCCGGTCAGGTTGCTCCTGCCGGCTCAGAACGCGGTCATCCAGCGCGACAGGGTTATTACCTCCCAACGCGCGCCCTCCATTCTCTATCTTCGTCGCAACTCCCACGCCCGCTGGGCTAGGGTCAACTCCAGTGCCTGAAGCCACTCCCCGGGATGGTCCCGCCTTTGGAAGATTCACGACCAGCCTCGGCTTTGCCGACTGCCTGTCTCCTGACTTGGTCTTCTCTTTCCTACTTCCCCCCTCCTTTTCCACATGAACCGATGTAAAGCCTAATCGCAGCCTACCGTTTCCCAAGCGTGGACTCCTGCCTTGTAAAACAGGATCATCAGGCCAGATGCGTGCCCGATTAAGCCAGTGCCACGTTACATGGAGGCACCGTGCGTATGCCGGTCTCAACTAGCCTCACGTTAAAGATTCATAAAACCCACTTTGTGGCAAGTGCTTACCTCATGGCTAGGTCTGATAGGATAACTTTTAATCATTGTTCTTTTGTTTAATACTGCAATTCTTGTTGCAGGGTTTTTTTATTTATCTTTACAACTTCCTGGATTTGACCGTGAACGTCGCTCGACTCAATCGCGTGGGCGTGGTCTGCTTGCCACGTGTTGCGACCTAGAGATAGAGAGGCTTGGTGCATTGATACCAGACCACTGTTTGTTTTACTTTTAACAAGAAACCATTCCTGTTTGCAGTAAGTTCACCCAGGGCGCCTTAATTCATATTAAATTCGAGGTGACTTGCTCCCAGGCCTATGAACCCGCTGGCCCTCATACAGTCTCATGCCTGTTTACGAATAGATTCATTGGACGCTGACATAGTTTATGAATAGCACTTAAGTATTGTAAATCTATTACAAACGATTAGGTATCTTATCAATATTTATCTACTTATAATTTATTATTGAATAGGTACTAGAAGTTGCACATTAAATGTGCATATGTCTGTAGAATAATTTTCCCGCACAAAAACTACAGTACAAATTACTTAATGTAACTGTATAATCTTCCTCACGGTTTTTGCCACATGTTGAGCATATTTTCAAAAGTCCGATTCCTTCCTCCTCCAGAAATACTTCATCGTTGGGTAGGCAGCTACGAAACAAAGCGACCTGCATATATTTCGGCAGGTTTACTTGCTCAAACACTTTGCATTTGACTACATCCAACTGAAAAATATTATTTATTATGTAGATTAATTACTTAGTAATTAATTAATTACTTAGTTAGCAACGGAAAGTAAGATTTGGGATGTGCAAGCGGGATTCCGAAAGGGGATGGGATGTGTGGATCAAGTCTTCTCCTTAAGGTGCATAGTTGAGAAAGCCATAGCCAAACATCAAAAGGTTTTCTGTGCCTTTATTGACTTAGAGAAGGCGTATGACAGAGTAGTGAGGGATGAACTTTGGACAACTCTTTCCATGTATGGGGTGGACAGTATTCTGATACGGGCTCTCAAATCATTATATAATGACTCGAGTGCCTGTGTCAGGATAAATGGGACGTGTACGGACTGGTTTAGCATCGAACGTGGCGTTCGACAGGGCTGCGTAGCGTCTCCTTGGCTGTTCAACCTATTCATGGACAGTTGTTTGTCAGATCTGAGAGAGTATGATTGTGGAATAAGGATGAATGAGTCAGTTTTTAAAACTTTGTTGTATGCTGATGATCAAGTTCTTCTTGCATCATCGGCGGACCACTTACAACAAATGGTGACTTTGATGAATGAGGCGTTTAAAAGGAAAGACATGAAAGTGAATGTTAAAAAGACGAAAGTGATGGTTGTGGAGAGGGATGAAACTGTTACAGAATGTCAAATAATGATTGGAGATGAAAAAGTGGAGCAAGTGGATGAGTTTGTGTATTTAGGTTCAATGTTTACCAGAGATGGAAAATGTGACGGGGATATTGAAAGAAAAGTAAAATCGGGAAATATGATCAATGGGGCGTTACACTCAATCTTGGCAAACAAGGTCATATCGAGCAAAGCTCGCCTTGCTATTATTCAGGCAGTATTGACACCAACATTGATGTATGGTAGTGAATCTTGGGTATGGCAGAAGAAGAATGAAAGCAGGATCAATGCAGTTGAAATGAGAGCTCTAAGAACTATGTGTGGGGTTAGGATGATAGATAGAGTAAGAAATAGCCAGATCCGAGAAAAATGTGGATTGAAAGAAGATATAGTGACTAAAATCGAAAAGGGTATGCTAAGATGGTTTGGTCATTTAGAAAGGATGGATGAAAGAAGAGTTACGAAAGAGATATGGCGAGCGAGAGTGAGTGGAGATGTCAGTAGGGGACGTCCTAGACGGACGTACAGTGATCAGATTCGCGAGGTACTGAATAAGGGCCGAATCAAAAGCACCCGAAACCGACGTACGTGCATGACGAGATTGATGAATGTGGAGGAAGCGAAGGTTGTATGTTTGGATCGGTGCACCTGGCATTCCATAGTCTCTGCCTACCCCATTGGGAGACAGGCGTGAAGATATGTATGTATGTATGTATTAATTACTTCTACATCAATTCACAACAGATGTAAAATATGAATTTGAGGCTTACGTTATTCGGCAGGGATTGATGACTATTTTCCAAATAATCTTCTGTCCATCTGTTCATTTTATCAACAATTACATCGTACACTATTTTGTATAACGTCGGAACACGTTTTTGAAACAATCGTTTAAAAACTGTATTTTTATTTACAACTAATTTTGTATTATCCGATGAAAACATTTTTCTCGTTCCCGCCATATATTTTTTTTGAGAACATCATGCCAAGAACATCCACAGAGATACATTCTAAAATTTAAATAAGAAGCCCGCCGTGTTCAAAATTTAAAATTTCGAAATTCAAAGTCTTTGAATTTAGAACACGGTGGAACAACTTTCTCTGTTTCTCTGTTTACGTTTACGGAATCAATTTGAATACCACTCTTACACAAATAGCTTATTTCCTCTTTGTTGATCCAAAGTAATACTTTTGAAAAAAATATATGTTATAGAATATTAAATTGTGTATATTATATCAAAATATGGTAGGTGTCGCTAACTTGCAAGTAAAAAAAAAAAAACTATAACAGACAAAAATGTTGACTTTAAAAAAAGCTAGGACTTTGTTTTTTTTTATAAATGTATCTTAAATACATATATAAAATATTCGAAGGACGTGTCAATCGATAAAGTAGTTTGGGCAATATAAATTAAAAACTGTTTTTTTTTAGCACACCCTTCGAGGAATGTTGCTCTCGCCCTTATGACTGATGCCAGCTCAGCGTGTGTCAGTGCAGTATTAAATCGAAGAAATGGTGGTGAACGGCAACCTTTGGGATATTTTTCAAAGGGACTCAGCAAAACACAAAGAAAGTATTCAACCTTTGATAGAGAGCTACTGGGCATTTATATGGCAATTAGGCATTTTAATCGACTCATTGAAGGGAGGCAGTTTACGATTTTTACTGATCATAAGCCTTTAACATTTGCATTTACCAAGAAACCGTCGATTACGGATACGCCAACGCGCGTACGTCAGTTGGATTACATATCGCAGTATAGCACGGATATTCAACATATCAACGGTCGTGACGATGTTGTGGCTGACGCTTTATCACGTACTATCAAAGAGATATCTACGCCATCGCCAGTCGACTACGAGGAAGTAACAAGATGTCAGCGGAATGAACCTGGGTTGGAGAAGTTAAAAACCAGCAAAAAATAAAAAATTGTGGTACTTAGGCTGTCAAACTCGGGGATTGCCGTAACCTGTGACACATTCACTGGGACTGCTCGTCCATATTTACCAGAGAAGTTCAGAAGGGTG